>CM068548.1:11867041-12190954 GCA_035048495.1 Euptelea pleiosperma | reverse complement strand
TAAGGCTTGAAGATGAGAGGATAGATAGATTTTATAAGGTCTTGTCATGTGAGAGTTTTAATGGTATAAACAGATGACTAGGAACAAGTAAAAGAAGTAGAGAAGGAGAATTGAATTCTTACCAATTTGTAAGGCTGACGATGGAGTGACACCAACCTTCTAGCTAAGACCACCTAGGAGATAGGTGATAGAGGCATCATACCACTCTAGCAGCATAACTAAAAAAATCTTTTCAACTTGTAACTCATAGGGGAATTTATAGATGGCTGGAAAACAGCCCCAAAGTTCAGCCGATCTTATTGAAACTAGACATAAAATAGAAACTCTCCTAGAACTTTGTGAATTCCTAAACCCTATTATAAATACTTAAAAACATATAATTCTACTACAATTGAACTATAGCAATCTGAAAATAAAAACTACATAAGATGCAAGTTATAAACTCAGACTAAACTTAAAATTGGATTTTAACTTGAGATACCCTTTTTCCAATATATGGGAAAGAGAAAGAAGAAACAAGGACGGGAATTACAACAACATACTGATATAGCAATAAAGCACATCCTTACTAACCCCTTCTTTAACCCAAAAAATTGTTGAGCATTCACCAACCTTGTCACATAAGAGAATGAGATTTTCTTAGTGAACGCCAAGTCGAGAATCTCCTTTATAATATAGGAAATTCTCGAGGGTTCTTTTTATTACTAGAACCCCAACTAATTTTTACTAGGAGAAGAGCAATGTCCACTTTGTTGGAGTCACTTTCCACTAAAATACATAGGTGATTCCTAAGATGCCCAAATACGGATACAAATAAGAACACTAGTATGGAAAAATGGGGATACGACTCTTCATTTCGCGAAATCCAAGACACGAATACGGATGGGTATCCTATCCAATTTATAATCACTTTATATCTTCCTATTGACATAAAAAAAAATAAAGAAATTGTTAGGAGTTGAGAAAATACACAATAATACAATAAAAAGTGAGAAATTAGTGGCGTAGAAGTATTCGTGCAATATCCAATATCATATTGTGTCGATATGGGTACGACCAACATGTTGAAGTAGCTATGTCTCATAATGATTCCCCCTTCAAAATCACAAAAACGTGCCTCCAATATCCAAAGGACTGGGATTTCCACGCAAGCATCGGTCAAAATTGACCTCAATTCCATCCTTTTAAGAGGCTTCCAAACACACCAAGCGCTAAGAGAAAAAGGTGAGGACCACACAATTGTCCTCCAATCTCACAAAATATCATTGACACCAACATCTTTAAACTCCTTCAAAGGCTAAGGCCCAGTGAGAGACCAATACCTTGATTTTATCAATGATGCCAAGGAAAATGAGGATGGAGTTGGAATTGTTCCTCAAAAGGAAGATGAGACGGTAAGATATACTCTTTCAACTTTAGAACTATGTTGAAATGAATCGGATCGTTCAATATTCCATGATTGTTTGGTCATTCTTGCATTTCTTCTTATTTTACCAACGAATAGTAATATCTCTTGTCCTCTTAATGTTTGTAATGGTTCTTGGCATTCTTCTTTGATCTTTGAGGTTGGGGATGAAATCAATGTTAAACATTCTCATATCTTATTATTATGATGATGATGGAAAACATGAAACGCTAGGCATTGTTGATACATTCAGGGTTTAAAATATAAGTTTTGTTCCATTTTTTTGATAAGCTGACAGAACAAGACATTGAGAAAAAAGCATCTCCTTATGCAAAGATATGAATATATATCACAGTAATGATTTTTAATGCCTAATTAAGAGAAATTGTTGTTTATCTTTTACATGTGTCATAGAAGACTAGGTTTGAATTACTTCAATTAGGGCTTTGGTATGTGTATCATCTTGGTACTAGTTGAATTTAGGGTTAGGGTTTCAAGAGAAAGAGAGGAGAGAGAAGAGAGCAAATATGGGAAGAAAAGAAGACCCATGTGTATCACATGACTCCTTATTTATGTAAAATCCTTACATGGACAATAATGCCCTTACAATATAAAAGGGGTCCCTTGTAGCGTAAATGGTGCACCATAACAACACTCCCCTCAAGTTGGTATGTGGATATCTATCATGCACAACTTGCTGAGACACCAGTGTAACTAATGATTGGGAACTCCCTTAGTGAACACATCTACTACATGCTCGTCAATCTTCACAAAAGGAGTATAAACTTCCCCAGAAACAATCTTCTCCCGTATGAAGTGTCTATCCACTTCAATGTGCTTTGCTTGATCATGCTGAACTGGATTTTGACTCTACTACTATATTCAGATTTTATACTAAGAAATAATACAGAACTGACATAACAAAATAATTGACATGAAAATTTGTAGTAACAATCTCGAAGGAGGGAAAATAAATCAAATTGCATTTGAAGGTGACAGACATAGAAGCCGCTCAAGCTTTCACTAATCAATGTAATATTTATAAAATAAGTTTGCTCCTGATTTACATAAACAACAGAAAGGATGACTAAGTGTATTAGTACTCCAACAAAATGTGTACATCTCTACTAATTTCACTTAAGCTAAAATACTTGGTTTGCTCGTTAAGAGCTTGTTCAATAAATATGAAGGTCTATCCCCAGAAATACCCTTACTTGAACGCCAACCACTTGTTCTTCGGATGTGACATGCTTTACCTCATTTTCTTCAACATCAGGTTCTTTCCCAATAAACTAGAATCTATTTCTAGAGGTTTGGTTATGGCATGATAAAGTGGATCAATAACAGAAGAAATGCAGTTTAATATCAAAGTAAGTAGTATGTTTTCATGTTCATATCCAAAAGGACCCAAACATTGCAAATCAATCTAAAAAATGGGAGACTAAGCATTCAGTTGTGGTTCTATACTTTTGACTTGATAGGGCAATATTCATTTGAGTTTTGCTTTTCAGAAAAATTATAGTTTGGAATGAAAAACAGTAGCCTGAGATACACATGTAGGATCAAACTTGTGATGAAAGCATAGTTTAAAAATATCTCGATATTATCTTGATAACTTCAATAGCTGATATTCTTGGCTTCTGCATAAACTGAACGGAGGGTAAACTGGTGGTGTTTGGTAAAACTTTTTCACAGACCTTAAGTCTGAATGAATTGAAATTAAGTGATTTTGGTGATTATGTGGCGTTTGGTAAACAACTTAATTTCAGCACTAATCACCAAAACCGCTGAAATTAAGTGAAAAGTAAAATGTCACCCTTCCTTCACTTATTGCGGTAAGTGAAAGCATCTTTTCAAAAGATTCTAAGATTCTCTTTTAATACCAATAATACCCTTTTCTTAAAGCTTTCTCTTTTAAAAACTTACGAAAGTGTCCTAATGAACATTTCAAAATACCGACAATGCCCTTGACTTAATTTTAAGACTTAAGACCTTTACCAAACAATCCAACTCAGACATACGTCATTAAGCTATCAGACCTTAAGCACTTCCAAGCTTTTAGATCCGATAACTTAATTTCCAAACGCCAGAGGCCTCCAGCTATGATTCAACACAAATGGGATCAAATAATGGATTTCCTTATTATGCTTTTAGTCTGTTGGTCAGTACTGGTTATTCTACCTTTTTTCCTAGCAAATCAAAAGCAAACTTCAAGACAAAAAACATACATCTGACCCATGGATGACCTTCAATTCCAAGTAAATATTTTATCTGATTAGGACTGGTTGGCTTTCAATGTTGAGCTTGATTGGAGAAGTTAATGTGCATTTATTCCAAGATCCACAAGAGCACTAATGTTCTATCTTTCTAATATCGCATCTTTATTTTATTCCATCACCAAAAATTAAACTATAAATTGTAGTATGTATAACCCAAATTTGGGTAAATGAGGCATGGACAGAACTCCAGTTAGGAGCTGCCCATCTGCCACGCAAAATTTCTTTGGCCTTTAACATAGTAATAGAAAATCCAGTACATCAGAAACATAACAAGGAAAAGGAGAAAATATCAACAGACGGGGGTAAATAAATTTCGGGCACCATGATGGTACTTTTCCTGAAGTGGAATTCTAGATTTCTGAACTTCCAAGATTATAATAATAAAAACATAAAGCTATTAATGGCAGATGTTCCTGGTTGGCGAGTCAACTTGGGACACTTTCTGGATGAAGCCTGGAATATACTATGCTAGAAACATGTAAACAGCAAAAGAATACTGTGAAAAGAATGCACATACCAATGGACCTTGACATTGCAAGAACACCAAACACACGGTGTCCATTCCACTGTATGACCTTGCCTCCGGCTGCTTCAATCCTTGCATATTCGTCTTCTCTATTTGGCTGAAACGATTAAATGGGGAGATCAGTTTCCCATAGAACAATAGCTTCAATTGCAAATTATTCAAAATGCAAGACTAAAACACATGCCTTACTTTATGATCCACTGACAATGGCATGGGTTCTTTGCCACGACACAATACTGCTCTTGAATCACCACAGTTTGCGACTATAATGTGGGACGAACAAATAACGGCAACCACAGCAGTAGAACCAACAGTTTCTGGAGCAACAGGTCCAGGACTACCCTCAACACTGCCTCTGCTGACTCTTCCTCCAACCTCAGCATCAACTTTCATAAAGCAATTTGTGAATGTTTTCTCCCATAGCACGGGCCAGTTATCGTGGATGCTTCCATCACCTAAACCTTCTTTCGAGATTTCCATCTCCTCAACTAGAGCCGAATGGATACGATCACGACAGTAATCAGCAACCTGCACAAAGAAAATCAATTCTGTTAGGCTAATCCACATGCTTAAACAATATATTTATGATTGAAAGAAATTTGATAAAGAAAGGAAACTAGATCATACCTGAGAACCCCCATGGCCATCATAGACTCCAAAGAAATGAGCAATTGAGTGACTCAAACTTTGGTTCATGCCATTCACCAAGGTATCACCAATTAGCATTTGAATAGGAATTTTCGAAAACCAAGGGACAGCTGCAAAAGCATCTTCCATCTCTGATCTTCTCCCACAGATAGATATTGATCCCCAAAGGGGTACACAATCCAAGTCAAAAATGCCTCTGCTGCCAGTTCCAATGATCCTCTTCTCCCGAGGCACCTGAATAACCACTGCCGATGTCTTTGAATCAGTTCCATCTTCAACCTGAACCTCAAGGCCCGTTGCCACAGCAAGGAGATCACCCATGGACTCCTGCTTAACACTCGGTTCCTCTATAGCAGCAGCCTTTGCAATAAATTGAATATTGCCAATACTCTTTTCAATGTCTACAGAACTCAGTGTGCTTATGTCACAAGCAGCCTCCAAAGCTAACAATTCTTCACCACATATGCTACTGGTATCACTTGCCACAGAAAGAGCACAAGAGCTATCGAATATTTGATCGCCGCCCACAGATAAGTTATCATCTTCCTCGCTTTCCTGAATTATGGCATCGCTAGCCACACAAATGCTTTCACTTTCAGGTACCATCTGGAACAACGCAGCTCCTCCTTCCCTATCTTCTTCGTCTGGTACTAACATGGTTACTATATCAACTTCACTCTGTGGATTACTACAAGTACAACCTTCACCTTCACAAGAAACAGACTCAGGAGGCAGCTTAGATGTGGGATCAGACAACAAGCTGGCAGTGTCTGTTATCAGCTTGAGTCGTGTGATTTCCATGTGAGTTGCAATCGCCGAATTATCACAGATGGAATTACCCAACCTAAATGGCACCAAAACCGCCGGAGACATCTCCTCCATCAACTCCTCTATCAAAGTTGTAGTAATAGTAACCTTCCAACCCCTCCAAAATCACATAAACTATCATTTTTCAACTAGTTCATCTCGTTCTTCTCCCATCTGGAAACATCTCCGGATATCCATGCATAAGAAACTCAAATACCCATACCCGATTTTTCGTGCGGCTAATGAACTAATAAAAATGGGTGGCCAGATCTGGTGAAGAAAAATGGATCCAAACTCCCATTTATGGAAATTTCAACCCTGGATTGATGGATAGGTTAGATACCTCTAGAACTTATCAAAACCTTCCCCACCTGTTGAAACTTCTCTATCTAGCACTATCAACTACAGTGACACAGAAACAGCAAGAGAAGAACCTAAAAAATCCCCCTCCCCCTCCCCCTCCCCCTCCCCCTCAACAACCATTAAATCAAATCAAATTGAAATCAACCCCTTATCTCTAAGCTCAATAAAGAAAAAAAAAGCAAAGGGGGTCATGAGAAAGAACCTAGGAAAAGCATAACTCCCAAGAATCACAAGGAAACCCTAAAAAGATGGTTCTCTTTTCACATTAAACTTGGGTTCCCTGGATCTGAGGCAACCCATTTCAACCTCTTGGGTCTCTCTCTCTCTCTCTCTCTCTATCTCTGTCTCCTCTCTCTCTCTCTCTCAATAACATCATTTCCAATTAAACCAACAACAAGAAAAAAAAAATGAGAAACAACCTAGGCACTTACTCTCCTCTCCACTCCCTACTCTCTCTCTCTCTCTCTCTCTCTCCCATAAAACAAGAAAAAAATTATAATTGAAGAACAAAGAGACAGATTAGAGTTGCTTACCAGTTGAAACTTGAAAGAACTGCAAAAATATTGAATCACTAACTTTTTCTCTTTGATTTTTTTTTCCCTTGTTGGGCATGGAGGCTTAAAAGAGCAAAGGGAGGGGGTGGAGAAGGAGAGAGAAAACTTTAAAAATAAAAATAAAAATAAAAATAAAAAAAGGAAGAGAGAGATAGATGGACAGATGTCCAGATGAGAAGGGCATATTAAAAGCAATTCCACAATTTCCACCCATTCCTCTCTCTCTCTCTCTCCTCTCTCTCTCTCTCTCTCTCTTTCTACATCCAGTGTCCATAGAAACAGCAAAAAATGTAAGAAAAAGGTTTCTGCACAGACAGATGAGAAAACAATTCTCCTCAGACAATGGTAGCTGAGTTGGGTCAACCGTCCACATTTTTCACCACCTCACCCTCCTCTCAAGCCCATGTGGCAACTTTCAATCTCCATTGAATCCCATTTCATTCTGTTTTGATGCATGTGGGTCCAGAGAAATCTGGCAAGTTCTCTTTTGCTCCCCCTGCCGTTTGATCCATAAGTGTATTTTTTTTGGATGGGCCATCGCTCAATCGGCTATGTTGATATGTTCTGAAGATCAAAACTGAGATGATAATTTGATAATGCAGCTACACATTTTGATCCCATCGTTCAATTCGCATGTGGTGGGTCCCATCTCACATTGGATCTAGACTATAAAGACGAATGCACATGAGATCTAACTGAAATGGTGGGTCCCATATGCCTACCGCGTACTGACCTTTTAGGTGGGTCCCACTTTGGAGACCTCGTAAGATTTAATTGATTCTTTCTTCATTTTTCTTTCGGCCTTCGAGATTCGAGAGATACACGCTAAATGTTCGCAGAAGGAAATTCTTCTTGTAGCACAAGCTACCGAATTAAAGTGGTCCCAAGCATTTCAGTGCGTTTGTTGTTCATAGAATAATAGCTACGAAACTGGGCCTCTTCAACCAATTTCCCTGGGCCCACAGATCTTCTTGGTGGGACCTTAAAATATTTGCAAGAACCACTAGATGCGTAACACGTGTACATCAATTCTTATTTTTTTAGGATTGTAGTAGTTTCGTAAATTGACGAGAGCTGATGACCGATCATAGTATAAACCACGTGGCACCCTTTTAGAGCCACTGCCTGTGTTCATGTTTGGCCCATCCATAGGTGAACCTACTTACCTACGTACCAAGGCAAAAAGAACCTGAATAGTGATTTCTAGTCGTTGGATTAGTGTATTTTTCACGGTTTATTGTTAACCGTGGACTTCGAGCATTATTTGGGGTAATCAGATCGAATGGTTATAAATCACTAATCGGGTTGCGTTTTGGTATGTAGGTCCATCGACGGATGGGCCAAACATCCATAGTTACTGGTCCGTAAGAGTGTACCATGTGGCTCATACTGTGGTCCGTCATCAAATATCTTCTATTCTCGTCATCAAACAGCAGTTTCGATGTTTGCTGCTTCGTATTCTTGTTGGTGGCAAATATGGAGTAAAACTTCTATCACAGCATTATGACTGCTTCTGTCACAATGAAAACTATAGCCCACGTGGCACACTCTTATGGACGTTGACCGTATGGATGTTTGCCAGTCCCTCAGTGGATCTATAAACCCAAAATCAGCCTGATTAGTGATTTCTAAGCGATTCGATTGAAGTTATTTTCATGGGTTGATTTTAACGGTAAGATATCGAGCATTATTGAGCGCTATTTGGGTGTAAAGATCCAAAGGTTTTGAATCACTAATCAGGCTCATTTTTGGTGTAGAGGTCTACTGAGGGACTGGTCAAACATCCATACGATCAACGTCCACTAAGATTGTGCCATGTGGGCTGTGATTTTTATTGTGACAGAAGCATCTGCCAAACTTTGTTATAGAAGTTTTACTCGCAAGTATGAATTCGGTGTTGGTGGACCAACCGGTTTATGGTGGCCCACAAGAATATCCCATTCAAATCATGTGGTCCCGCGTTAAATTTAGAGGTGGCGAGACGCCGAAACCGACATTGAATTGGGTGACGGGTGTTGGTCGCCAACATAAAAACTTTTTCCTCTAGGAAAAAGATACGTGTCATAGACCACCACCTCGTGCCACGTGTCTCCTTTTCCGACAGCATTACCTGAAGCGTTTCATTGGTTCCCACTACGTGTCAGAACTCCTGAGATACACGTGAATTATGGGTTCGGTTGGTATTGATTTTTTTATTTTTACTGGCAGGTTGGTATTAAAGTTGAATGTTGATTACAAACAAAAAAAGTAGAAGTGGTTTTAAAAACGGCCGTTTAAACGGCAACGCCCCGTTAAAACCGTTTAAACACGTTTTGATGTTTTGAATTTAACGGCCGTTAAAATCTTTTTAACAGACATTAAATTCTGAAAAAAAACTGCCGTTAAATTCAATTTTTATTTTTTTTTGAAATTTTTAAATTTTGAATTTCAGTGCCATTTTCTATTTTTCCATTTTTGCCCCTGACCGTTTCAATCAAAAACAGTTTTAACGGTAACACCCCCATTAAAACGGCCTCCTTTAAACCTGTTGATACACCAAAATAATCACATGTCGCAATTATTATTATTTTCTTTTTTGTTTCGTCTTGCATTAGATTAGGACCGGATATAGGACCTTCCCTAAAATGACATGTGGCACTCTTTGGGGCCCATTGACCATAAATGTATGGTCTACACCTTGGTGGACCTACAGACCAAAAATTAACCTGAGAAAATTTTCGCTGGCCCCGGTGGACTTCAAACTTTGATGTCCCCTCCCAAAATGTCTGACAAGTACCCATTTTTTACCTCTAACCAAGGGGGTACTTGTCAGACATTGGGTGGGGGACTTCAAAGCGAATGTTTTCCCAATTAACCTGACCTGTGATTTTCTAGCTGTTGGATTTGAGTTTTTATTTTTTTGTCGCCTTATGAACAAAGCTAAAAGCCTAGTTTTTTCCGCCATGTGCTTCGTTTAACAGGCCTGTGGATGAGTTCCAACCCATGAAGCCCGATGAAAAAAAAAGCTCAAGCTACTACGGCACTAGCAGCTACGCAAAGTCACTGATAAGCGGCCCTCCACTTGCATTGTAACATTGTAACTCGGACCATAGTTTAGTAAATTCACTAATTATAGACGACCATAACGTATTAGTAAAAAAACGAACCGAACAACGTCTAATTCAAAGGTTTGGAAAAATTCTCAAATAATTCAAGAACTTTTCTAGATTATTTCCAGAATATTTAATTATGAACACGAAAATCATTTTAAAAGACAAAAAATTGCCAATATTTTACCTTTTATTTTATTTTATTTTTATAATTATTTTTGCTGAATTTTTAAATGACAAATCCAAATTGTACTTGAACATTCCAGTAATATTTTTGCCACACTCCAAATTGCTAACTACGACTCAGACAACCACTTTTTATTTTTGAAACTTGATCTTGAATTTCAGTTCCAAAACTATAAACATGTTTGTGGATAACTGCTTACTACCATGTGGTGGAGCACCATTAGGTGGAAACTAGTTTCTAATGGAAGATACTGAGGTGGTGAAACTCGTAGACCTTTTGGACACTGCAAGTGTACAAAATTTCCTACGCCTCTTGAGAATGGCTATGGAGTGTTACTTCCCATCTAATCAAATTTATCAAATTTTAAGCAAGTAGAAACTTTTAGAAGGGCACTCAATCAGAAAAATTTATACACAATCAAATAACATTTAAAAATAAAGAAATGAATGACTATGATACAGAAGAATGCACATAAAGTTGGAAGGAAATAACAAATGGGTGATATGTGAGAGATTTATATCGCCAATGTGTGTTTCTGTAATTTTTTACCTTAAAAAAAGAGAACCTAGTTGTAATGGTGACAAATAATTCATGGATGGAGAAATTGGAAGATCAACATGAGATCACAACTACAAAAGACCATTACACAAAATAAAAACCATTTTTTTTTATTTCAAATATAAAATGTATATACAATTGACACTGTTCTCTGTTTGTAAATGCTACAATCAGGAAACAGTGCTTGCTAAGATATTACAACAAGGGCTCACTAGCTTGTACATTGATCAAAAGATCTATGCAGTCAAAGGTCGCGTAGTTGGTGCAGGAGAAGCAAATTTCACAATGAGCAAAAGGTTTTGCCCCAAATGAACTTCAGCAGAAGTCCCCAAAAGAATCTATGCCTACTTACAGGCCTGGCCGCTTACAAGCAGTACGCCCACGCAACCGGTCATTTCTTGACAGCAGCATCAGTATTTTGTTTATCTTGTATAATGCATAGGATTATGTAAACAGCGCAACTTTAACCATCATGTTTAAGTCTGAAAGATCATCCATTGGAATTTCAAGGCCCATAAAATCATGGTCTTGCAATCCATCATCATCAATGTTCAACCATGGAACCAAGATCCTGGGCTTGCTCACAAAGGTCATCAGGAACACCTAATACATCCATTCCAGGTAGCTGCAGGTTGGAAAAATCGAGGACCTCATGACCATTCATTGTGTCCAAACCCAACTCATTTTTTCTCTTGGCATTACTAACCGTGGTCATCTCAAAAGATTTAGGTACTGAAGCCATACTGCTTTCGGGGGCTCCAAAGCCTTAGTAAGAAGGCCACTAACAGAAACAGATAACTGGGTTGTCTTCTGCTTAGGCTTCGTTTTAGACTTCCTTTCACCCTTAACATTTGTTTTAGCAGTGACATTTCTTGATAGCATCTCTCTGTTGTGCCCCTTTTCCCTCTCTATCTCTCTCACTCCTCTTTCCTTTTGCACCACTTGAAAGAGAACTACCAATTCCTGAAGCGGCTCTCAGAGAACTACCAACAACATCATCTAGCAACAACTCCCTCTTTTTTCACTCTATTTGACCCTATGTCCTCTTTACCAGTTGCTTGTTCAGACAAGTGATTTATTGACGGGAAAGCATCAGAAGAATACTTGTCATGGGTATTAATGTTCTTCCCTGACCTTGAAATCAGAGGGATATGATGTGAAACCAAGGAAGCTGCAAAAAAGATACATCACAATCCAATCAACCACCAAGACTGAGATATGACATGTCAACAAGAAGATCAATGAATGCATTGACCCATTAAATACCACAAAGCAATCTAACCAATCAAATTTTAAAAACAAAATGTAATCAGGTATAAAACAAATGCAACATGGCATCTACATACATGAATCCATCCATACATACATATATACGTATATGTGTCTGAGCACAACGTGTGTACCCAAAAAATGTATGAATTTAAGAATGCAGATGTCAAGTGAATTTCCAAATGGGTATTACATGTACCTGAAACCCTTTCTGAAGAATGGGTGGGAGTGTCAGCATATTGATTCGCAGACTCTCCCTCCGTGATACTATCCATGCATTCTGCATCATTGAAGTGGGGAAGACACAGAAAGGAACATATCCATGAATACAGGCTCGTTAAAGCAGCTCTTCCCTGTATCTTCAAAACTTTGACATCGTTCTACTGTTCGTTTAAACGAATTCTAAGGCAGCAGCCTTCGCACTTTTGCTACTCGCACCCTTACCACAGGAGGCATTAGGACCACAGCACGTCTGTCAAACATAGATATTCTATTATATCCACACTATGATGTATCTGGTTATTAATTATCAAAAAAGCAGTCCCAGTAGCATCTTCATTGTATTACAGCTTCAGCTACGATTAGCATGTACTAGTTGAATTGAATTAACATTTCTCTATAAATGATGTTAATGAAATGTTAAAGATTAGCCTGCATGTATCAGATCAGAGAGAGAGAGAGAGAGAGAGATGTCAAAGATTAGCCTGCATGTATCAGATCAGAATAGCTATGACATGACAAATCACAGAGACGAGAAAATAGCCAATGCAGAATAGCCAACAAAGATGAGATGTAGTACAGTAAAAAAGGAAAAAGTTCATAAAACCAGCCAGTAATCCTGGACAGCATAGCTATTCCATTAAAACCAACACAAATACAAATCCAAGTACGCAATGCCCAAAACCTAACCAATCACAATATCTAGCTGACCTTCATGTGTAACAGTACCTACTTAAAAGTTCTTTGTCAAGGGTTTTATAAACTTCGTTTAAAATCTTCAAGGGCCCTTTTAAACTTAAAATATTAAGGAGGAATGATAAAGGTCAAAAAAACTAAAAAACATGACCGATGGTTGATTTAGAAACTATGTTGAAATGATCTTATATCAGCGCGAAAAGACGTAACAAGAACATGTATAAATTTATTTATAAAAAAACAAAAGCACAAATATAGGAGTCATTGTTTTCACCAGAGGATATGCTCCATTTTTTATTCAAACCTGAAGATTTGCAAGAACCATAAGATTCAAATCGTGAATCGTTTTCGGATCGTAAGATTCACATAAAAATTTTAGGATTTTAATATCAAGGGACTAAGACATAAGATTCAAATCATTTAGGTTAAGATCTAACTTAAATCGTAAGATTAAAATTGTAAATCGTAGGATTTTAATAACACTGAGGTGGATAAACAACCAATGCACCGAAACGGATTTGCAGGGTGTTTTGTATTGCAACACGTGAATTATTCGATGCAATATGAAAAGAATTGGGTATTGGATAATCAGGAATTACCATGTATTTGTCATAAGCCATTCCGACAAGTCTGTCAAAGGCGCGGCGCTCAATTTCCCTATATAACAATGTTTGCATTAAAATCCATTAGGTACAAAAATTCAATAGAAATACCTAATGCACATGAAACAATCTCAAAGAGGGGATAAATTAGTACCTTTCTTGAAGTTCTCTCGCCTCTGTGGCAGACTTCTCAAGTTTATATAACAAGGTTTTCTTTTTAAAACCTATAACAAAAAACATTAACCTGAGTCGTGAAAAGTAGTTGCCTACCGCCATATACATAAATTAGCCTTTTTACGTATATAGAAGTGACATTAAATGCATGATGATAAATTTTGTTCCCCGTCACTTTTCTCGATCTACTAGAATTTAGGCAGATATAAAAGTATGATATCCTCTACACGACCAAATAAGTGCCCAGGCCGACAGTTACAAAAAAATAAAACTAGTGAGAAATTCATATAGATCTTACAAACAAATAATATAGAAAATACAATGGATATCCGCAAATAAAAGTGCAATTGCAGTAGAAACTTGTCCAGTTACATAGAATCATGTTTGCGCATGTGCACAGGCATGCAAGCTGCCCATGGGCACTCACACAAATAGATATACCAGAAAACGGGAAAAAGGAAAAAGTCAATTTATGTTTTTTTTTTCTTATTGACGCATTTGACATTGCAATGTATCGGAATTGCTCTATTGCATAGGCTGAGAATTACGATGATTTGCACCTTATGTACTATGTCCATCCATTAACATGCTGATTATGAAAAATACCTAAAAGGTTGCATGTATCACTATCACGTTGTTTATGTTTAATGAGTTTAATAAATTGAATGCGAAGGGGCATAACATAATTCGTCAACTTTAAGATAGTATGATGGGATTGAGACCTCTGTAATTAAGGCACACCTAAAGCACCTTAGATGGGTCAAGGCAAGGCGCATTTAGTAAGACAAGCGCCTTAAACCAGGCTCTAGGCGCATTAAGCGCACGCCTCACTAAAATACAAGTTTTTTTTATTTTCAAATTCTAATATTTTTCTTCTTCTCTGGTTCTGTTTTCTTCTTCTTTTACTCTGATTTTCTTTTTCTTCTATTATGATTTCTTCTTATTCTCCATCTTCGGTTGTGATTTTCTTCTTACTCTTATTCTTCTTCTTATTCTCCTTCTTCAGCATGCTTTTCCGGCCCTCTATCAGATCTCGAACCTTAAAGGTGCAAAGTTTAAAGATTGTATAGTAGTCTCGGATGATATAGCTTCTTGGAATTTCAAATTTCAAAGAAACATCAATGACTGGGAGATGGGTAGCCTTGCGTCCCTTCTATCTACCGTGGGTGAGTGCCTCGTACAGGGTGCTGAGGAGGATAGAATAAGTTGGAGATGGGACAAAAGAGGACTTTTCTCAGTGAGGTCTTTTTTCTTGATCCTGAAGCCGGCGGGGCCCTAGTTACTACCAATCGTCGTTTTTATGGAGGGCTCATGTTCCATCTAAGGTGACGTTCTTCGTGTGGACTACTAGTTTAGACAAGATCTTGACTATGGACCACCTGAATAACCAGGGTATGATGTTGCTGAATAGATGCTCTCTGTGTAAATCGGATGCCAAGACAATAGACCACATTCTGATCCATTGTCCCTTCACTTGCAACATTTGGCAGGTTTTTTTCTCTCTTTTTGGTATAGAGTACATGCTGCCAGAAAAGGTTATTGATGTCATTCGAGGAAGTCAATTTAACGTGTTCAGTGGAAGAGGTAAAGTTCTGTGGCGCATCCTTCCTTTCGCCATCATGTGAGTTGTTTGGAGAGAGAGAAACAGCAGTATCTTTGAAGGGAAGGATGAAGAACTCTTCAAGGTGGTTCTGAGTATCAAGGCATTGTTGTATCTGTGTTCTTCTATAGATCCGGGGTTTAAAGGCTGTTACTTAGATTCCTTTGTGTTTAGATGGGAGGAGATGTTAGAATTTTCATGTTGGTTGTTGGTTGTTTTGTCTATGGCCTCTCCTTGAGGGCCTTTTTGGTTGTATATTTTGGGGTTTCCCCCTTGTGATTAATACTTATACTTACCAAAAAAAAATAAATAAATAAATCATACTTCCATGCAATATTAGTTTATGGCTCAGGCTCCGAGGACCCCCTTTTCTGACCCCTCTCGATGTTCGTGCGCTCAGCCGTAGATTTCACAAATCCAACAATGGTCGTCAACGCTGAAAAAAGTGAAAAAGTGATGTCAGCTTGGCGCTGACAACCACGGCCAAGCACACGAACACGAGAGGGATCAGAAAAAAGGGGGTCCCCTAAGCCCAACCCCTAGTTTATAATTGCTAGTAGTAGTTCATAAGTTATTTCTTTTTATTAGTTTATTAGATTAATTCATCTGTTTTTGTTGCTACTTATTAGTATTTTTATGAATTGTGACTTTTTGTCTTTTAAATTTTCCCTAATCATTTTATGATTTTTGATTACTTGTTTTGTATTTAGATAATGACAATGTTAACTAGAACTGCTTTTGGGTTACCTGAGATTTTGGACATTTGCTATCTTTTATATTTTATGGCCTAACAATTACCTATTTTGTTATTTTATGTCGTTATTTTTCTTAATTTTATATTTTTTATATTTATTATTAAAAAATTTAATATTGCGCCTCACTTCTATCTAGCGCGTGCCTCACCTTGCATCTCAGGCACCAAGGGTCATAGCGCCTTGTGCCCTTAACTACCTTGATTGAGACCAAGAATTCAAACTTCTACTGAGCATATATATGAAGGGAAGAAAGGTCTAGATTGAGCCATAAAAAAGGGCTCACGTGGTTATCGTCAGAAAGTACCTGTCCATGGAGCTTCTCCTCTAATCTACTGATGTCTTCACCAATCTCTTCATCTTCTCTCTGGGCTAGGTCAGGCTAAAATGAGAGGAATGTGCAATTAAACAAATGTGTAAATTCAAACCACAAGAATCTACTGAAAACCTCAAATCAAGACAGAGGCAACACATGAAACAAAACTCTCAAAGTACAGATCCAATCAAGAGATGTAGTTTCAAGAAAACAATCACTCCATTATTACAGCATTTTGAGGCTGTCAAGTTTGTAATAAACAAGAGGAAGTACATGTGCATAAACACACCCATAGGAAACAAAATATCTAATTTGAAAACTATGGATAAAGAAAACCTACCACTGGTTCTGGGAAAATTCCAATACTCTGAACCTCCAAGAGAAGTTTTTCGTCCATAGACATGTGGTCATACTGAAATTCACTACAAGCAATGCTAGATATCACTGCTTGGTCCGGACGTAAACCATTCAGGGAGTATCCAAAATTTGAGATCATCCCGGCATTGGCATCTTCCACAACATTGTCATATCCCAACTCATCATGTTCCAGCTCATTAAGGTATCTCTGTGTGGCTGTTACACTATAACCATTTAAAGCAGGTCGTCCATTGGTCTGAAAGTTTCCCAATGAACGCTCATTTCAAACTACTTGATTTCAACTCCGCATCCAACTCAAACTTAGTTCCATATATATCAAACTTGTGGTCATCCTCTCCTCTGCAGTAAAACCCATCATTCTCTTCCTCTGAAATTAAAGCCGCAATGAGTCTCTGGCAAAAAGGAATCACATCATGAACTCTTAATCCCGGCACTAGCCGCTCTGCTGAACCTTCGACAGACTTCGCTTCATTTGCAAACGCCATATCCCCCTCACATTGAATCGACACAATTCCATTAGGAACAGTACTACAATCATCTCTACAAACAGGGCCTGTGCTCGGTGTCAGCAAACTAGATCCAAGATCACCCTGAAAAGAAAATTGAAGAACAAATAGGAATATTCATATCCATAACAATATTGATCTAGAAAATCCAAAAGCTTCCCAAACTATATAGTTTAAATTGTTCGAAGATGAAATCCTAAATGGTCCAGTATTAGAAGAGTTCAACATCAAGCGTCCAACTCATTCTGAAATCATCAAGGTCACAGAAAGAAGCTACGGCTGTTTATTAGACAGTCTATAAGCATGATAAGCAAAGCTAGTAAGTAGTAACATATATTGACAGCCATGGAGCTTCAGAAAACAGGTCACCAACCCAGTGTTAATGTGTTAAAGAACTGTTAGCAATCGCGTGTGTACCTTCAAATCTGGATAGGTATTGCATGTAATATGCAAATTCACAGCAGAATCATCCATAAGGCAGATCTGATAATCATTTGATAAAACAATTAAATTAATACAGGGGTATAAGTAATTAAGTCAGATCAAAGAAAGGCCATTACCTGTACTACAACTCAAAAAATGGCTACAACGAGAACAAAGGCCATCATTACCTGTTGCTTCAGATATGATATGTCTTCAGCTGAGACAAAACCAAAGAAGCGGTCCATATGCCTCCAGAATAAACTGGAACAAGCATGACCTGCAATGATGATTAAAACAATCAGCCATCTATAAAACAACTTTCTAACAAATTCAAGAACTATAGACTTTCAGTTAGAAAAGTACTGGAATTTATAGCAGCATTTGCAGCAGCCAATAGCTCTTCATGCCCATTGTCTAATTCTCCTGAAAAAAAAATGAGAGAATATTAAATTAAACACTGAGATGAACTACCAAGCACAGTGCTTTGTACGATTGTTCAGAAGAACTTCATTACTCCAATAGTCTGTAAGCCAAATACCATTAAAATCTGGGGCTCCGCTATTCACTGCATGCCTGGGACGTGTATATGCCTTACGATCAGACAGCTTCTTAGTTGGCGGGCGACCTGCTTTACTGCATCAAATGAACTAATCTAATAAGAGATTATATAGGGAAGATTGCAACAATGTTAGACTAGAAAAGAGAAAACTCGATCTGTTGGATAACCTCAAAAATCTGCAAGGAGAAAAAGTTATCACCTTTCAATCTTATCAAAACCAAGTCTTGCACTTCTGAGCTGTTTTGCTGTGACTGCATTGTCTAGCTTCTCAACTGGCGTTGACATGCCAGACCTTGTGGAAGCAAAACCCCGCCCAGTCCTCCCTTGTCTCCGAACACCATCTCCAAGATCCTCATCTGTATGCACCTTATTCTTTCTTGACGACAACACCACCTTTTGAATATTTTGACCAGCTTTCTCATCTATCTCACCAGACTTCTTACCCTTATCTTTGGACTTGGTTTCAGCAGCTCCTGACTCCTCGCTTTCAGATAATGCAGCTGAAGAGTAATGGTCACTTTTTGATTTAACTTGCTGAAGAGCATTATTGGACAAGCCTCTTGGCAATCCCAACCCATTTTCATTACCAGGAACATTGCACACCGTATCTGAAACCAGGGCTTCATCATGGCTTGAAACAAGAGGAACTAAATTTGTTCTCCGTGCCACACGGGATATCTTTTGTGGCCTTCTAGCCCACTGTGCTACAGGCGGTGATGATGACCGTGTCGATGGCGTGCGTTTACGGTTGTTAGCCCCAACAACAACATGAAGCTTGTTTGTACTTTGGGAAAGCTCCCAATCATCAGGAACTCCTATTGCTCGATTGACATTTGGCAATGACTTGGGTATTGCACCTGAACCTGATCTTGGTGCCCGAGCAGATGAGTTCATTTTTGCAGTTAAAGTAGGACTGGACGAACTGTTATCCTGGCGGATACTTGGCCTGGATGTTGGATAGAATAGAGGAAGTGGAAATGTTAGTCATGGAAAATTTGATAGTAAACAAATTTGAGAGAGATAGAGAGACCTACAAAAAATAAAGTCAAAAAAGAACTCCATGGTCTAACAAGAAGAAAAGAAAAAGTATAGAAAGGAGTGCTGCAGCAGATGAGATGTGTGCAAATACAAGTTTGACCAAAAAAATCTGTGTAAAGGATGTTTTGCATACTTATTAATGGCTTTAAGATTGACCCTTTCCTTATCTGAACCAACTGGACGATCTCTTCTATCATTGAGAATAGAACCATTATCCGGGTCAGTCCTAGGTGTGGAACGCATGCCAAGGCCAGTTTGTTGAGAGGTTATATCCAGTTTTCCAACTCCCGCAGCTCCATTAGCAGGTCCCGACCTGTACACTAAAATACTTCCAAATGAAAAAACCAAAACGTAGGAGCATATGAATGGAGAAATTCACTTGAAAGAAAATTTATGTTAAAGAAGTTAAATACATTTTAAAAAATTCACTAAATGACACTTCAAATAAAAAGAAAAACATGCATGAAAAATCGGAAGACTCTCATACAACATAGAAGAAAATTTACAATGTTACCAATAAGTGGTTTATTACTCTTCCTACAACCTTCCACGTGTCTTTCTGTAGAAAACTGGAGTTGTTAAGGTAATAACTAACAAGCAAAACCAAAGAGAGATAACCATTTCTAAGTCTAATCTATGGTAACATCAAATACATAGTGCATAGAATGATAGAACTAAATATGCAATTAGAAAGAACCTCAAATGCATAAATTCAGAACCCAGACCCCATGATTCCAGTTATAATTTCCACAATCATCCTCATCATGAGCCTTATCTCATGAGATTGGCTACACAAACCTGCTCCTCCATTCAATTCTATCTAAGGCATGTCTTCCATTAGACAAGTTTCCTCTCTCTCTCTCTGTAAAATCAAAAGTCCAATTTTGTTCACTTGCTTTAGTGACCCATTTCGGTCACTGAAGCCTTTACACTTGACACGTACCCATGAAAACCCTTGCTTTAAATTTTTGAAACTTACATTTTTTTCGGAAAACAGTCTTGTTAGGGTTGTCATGGATACTTGTCGAGCGTAGAGACTTTAGTGACCGAGATGGATCACTAAAGCAAGTGAACAAAAATGCACTCTGAAATCAATGAAATTGGAAATAAAATGAGCAGCATCATCACTCATCCTGAAACAGGTCCGGAGTTGTCAGCTCCACAAACATCTCCAATGAGATTGTGTTAATGAACATTACTGGTTGACAGTTATATTTGTATCACTAAGCTCAAACAGAAAAGAGTGAAATATAAAACTTTAAATCTTTAATCACTCCACACATCCAACAAATGTTATTTTGCTGAAAAGTTTAAAGTCACTGGGGGTGATGTACGAGTTGTAGCATATAAGAAACTGCACCTGAAGCCATGGGCATTACTCAACCTTGATCGGGCATCATTACTGAGCCTTTGCTGCATACTCCGTTTTGATTCCCGATCGCCATCAAGAGGTCTTGTCAATGCTGTACTAGTAGAAACATCTGACTTTATCCCAGAACGCTTCTTCCTCATTTTTGACTTCTCCCAACCATCCACACCAATGGATAATGGTCGATCCTTTTCTTCAGATTGAACAGCACCACTACTTGCAAGTCTGAACATTTCTCTCTCTCTATCCATGGCCACAGATGGCCTGGCAAGAGCATTAGCTCGTACATCCATCTAGATCAATCAGAATCCAAATGTAAGTCTCCACGAATAACTTTGAAATAGTACCTAGCATGAGATTTTAGTTAAAAGAAAGAAAGAAAAAGCACTGAACCAAGAAAAACAAAAGCAATGTGCAACTACAGGAAACAGGGTACAGGTGGAAATGAAATTGGAACAACTGTGTTGCGAGCACATTAACTTCTGCCTTGGAGTCTCAGACAGACACAAAGGTCCGGCATAGTGGCACTAGGATATATAACATGCTGATTTGTCCATTCAATGCTGACATTATAACTCATGAAATTAAGAAGTATATAAAAGCACTAGTGTATAATCATAAATACATAAACATATACCTTTAGCAACAAATAATACCAGAAAACAAAAGTGAGAAGAAAACAAGTTCAAATTTTGTTCTAACAACCAATTCGAGGAGTGCCTGATGCATATTTCCAGCACTATGACACATAGTTTTCTGGAAGATGTAGTATCCATGTCACATCAACATAAGAGGGCGAATACAAACATTAGATGATCGTGGCAAAGCAGTATAAAAACAGAAATTATACCTCAATCCACAAACATCTATAACCACTAGTTTAATCGTTACAAATCACATGAGTAAGTTATCATATACAATGCATGAGGAAATAGAACATCAACAAACATAATCCCATAAAGATACAAATAGAAGCATAGAGGTCCTGATGCGTACATCCACCATAGAGGTCCTGATGCGTTTATTGGGAACAGCATTCTTGGTCCTCTCTTCTGACTTCTGCGGCTCAAGTTCAAAACCACTTGAGATGACATGACTCTGGGTTCCCATCTTAGCTGCGCTTCCTCCCGGGATTGACCGATCACCTGGTAATGAAGCATGTGACCGGTCGCTCAATAGAGCATCAGATCGAGATCGCTTCCTTGACAGATTGCTTGGGAAATACTTATCTAATTTGGATATAGATTCATTCCAGGTTTTCACTCGATCCCTGCTAAGTCAGACACTTCAATAAAAACGACCAAGATCTCTAAACATAAATGCAAACAAAGGAAGAATTACCTGGCCCTCATAGAGCTGTCATGGAGGCTAGCCTTGAACCGTTTGAGCTCCTCCACAGAGGACATTGATAGCAGCTTGCTATTTGAAGAGGACTCATCAGGTGAAATGCCAAGAGCAGCAGTTATGGCTCTTTTAAGTTCCCCTTGCTTAGGGAACTTCTGATCAGCAGCCATCAGTTTCATATCAAAAAGCAAACCGTGGAAAAGATTAATCATGTCTCCCTGCGATAATGTGGAACCACTTCTTGAAATGCTCGGAAGTGCCGAAAGGAAACGATTCTCCATTCCCTCTCGGAAACTGCCCAACCTGTCCAACGAAGCAGCTGTGTAGGCTCCGCGCTGCCCACTAGGGTAAGCTGGCCTATCTGGGCTAGCAGAAGACAGATCAAATTTGCTGCTGGCTGCCATTACATTAATTTCTCCAAGTCCTCAGACTTACAATTCCAAAAAACAATATGATATATGACAAATGCATAGAACCACCGCACATGATGGCCGAATTTGAATCCTAAAGACAGTGACAGCATAAACTGCTATAGGCACACCTGCAAAGGATAAAACGCAAAGGATATCACCAAATCCAATTCAAACTGAAATGGAACATCTAAAATCCACAAGTCATTCAAAGCAACCAAATGCACAAATAAGACCAGAGCTGGCAAAACCAATAATGAGCGGAAAAATAATGCACAAACAAGACTAGCTATAGATCAATTCACAGAGCAAATGCCGAAAAGCAACTGTAATAAAATTTCTAAAATCCAAGAATTCTGGAAGTAGAAGTCCTTTTATAATAATGGCAAACTTTTTATAGAAACATTAACAAGTTTACTTGTTTGGAGAGGGTGGAAATTACTCCTCAGATTCAGTAAATTGAGATAAAATACACTCCACACCCCCATTTGTAAAGGGGTTGTAAGATGTTTCATAGTATTTTAGTAGTGCAAGGAGATTTTTTCTATCCAATAAAGTGTGTTTAGCAACAACAGTTGCATTGGTTAATCAGTGGGTTTTCCTCGGAGATCTGATACAACAGTGTAAGTAAAAGCATATGTTATAAAACCATGAAAAAAGGGAAGCAACCAACCACTTCATGTATGCAACAATTACATATATCACAGATTGCATATGGAGACCTTCTTTAGCAATGGCCCAGCATCCTCCTTGACATTTCTGGGAGTATGCCTGTACAAGATATTAGGAATTTAGGACGTCTACTAAAATATTTACTTTTGTCGACAATGTTGAAGTCTTCAAGACCATCTGAAGCAGCCAACATCCTACCAATATTAGTAATAGAATCCAATTCCACCTCCAAAAAAACAACTGAGACCCCTACAGAAGATCTTTAGGCCTTCCAGAAGGGCTCTTGCCTACACTTCACTTCAGTCTCTTATGCTGATTGGACCAAAGAAAGTTCTTTGGATCACAATTTTGCTGTCTCTAAATATACTCCCCAAGCCACCACCCAGAAGCGGGTATCACCTCGAAGGCACCCATCAAAGCTCAATTTTAGATCCTTTCTCCGGCTTCTATTTCGGCTCTCTTCTTTAAATATTAAGCACTCACAAATAGCAGCTTGTCAATTGGCTTCAATATCAGAAACAGAGTAATTTTGGAACTCTTTCTGAATTGTAGCCCACCCATAGGATTGGAAACAATCTTGGAACTCTTTCAAAAGGATTTAGGCTCTTTTGGTTCAATGATCAGTAATTAAATAGAATTATTTGTGTCATTGGAGCTTACAGAATCTCATTACAAGAAGTACTGGAACGTAGAAAAAAAATTCCAACTACTGAAATCAGAGGCAAGCAATCCATAAGGAAAGAATTTAATCCCAAATCAACCCACATGAGAAGATCATTGGCATATAGAACTCAATCCATGAGAGGGCAATCTGTGGCATCAGAAACTTGATTTGAAAATGGTTGCTAGAGAAAACAGACACTGGTAGCATATGTATCATCAAGGTAGTCATATTTGGACTTTCATAGGAACGGATCCTCATCACCAGATGAAGACGAGATCGAAATCGAGAAAGCAATTGGAACGTGCATTTTGGAAAGAACAGTCTTGCTTTTACAAATAGCATAGATGGTGTTCGCATTGCTTAATGGATTATCTTTGAGCGGTGTTGGTTCTTCAAACCTGCAAATACTAGACCTTTACCTCCATGGGTTGAGGACAGTTGTTGAATCTTGATGAGTTCAAGATTTAAAGCTATTGTGAGTTCAATATTTTGGGTATAGCTTTAAAATGACTCCCAGATCTGCCTATTTTCTCTACAGGAGGGCGAAAAATAAATTGGAGTTTGCAAAAAAGATTTAGAAGTTAGAACTTGAGAAGTTTTCAAGTGTTGGTTATCTTGCATACATTGTTGAACCTTGAGGAAAGCTGTGGAGTAGTGGAAGCAACTCTACTGTCTCGGAAAATGTAAAAGGTGGGGGGGGGGGGGGGGGGGGATTTTCTCTAAATCAGGTAGTCAGGTAGTTTTGGCAAAATATATATATCTTAATGTATTTTCATAGTTGAGAGGGGGCAACTGCCACCCCTGGCTCCGCCACTGTTTCTTACCCATTGGAGATTAGGTGCAAGAATATCAAAATGAAGAAGGAAAGACGAGGATTTTTTTTTTTTAACCAAGGGTATCCAGGCCTCTTAGAGCACGCGGCTAGTCCCCCAGGACACGCTAGTCACCCCTCCACTCATGCCAAGTGTTCTGGGAGTGTTTTGACGTGGACTGAGAACCACTTATTGCTACTCTTCCAGGGGGTGGCCCCAAGTAGAGTTGAACTCAGAATCCTTAACTAGCAAGATATTCTAACTAGCAACTAATCCAAGAGTTGAGAAGTCATAGAGCTCCTCAAAGGTACAAATTATTACTTTCTATTTGAATGGGTCATTTCTTATAAGAAATACAAGTTGTAATTTGTTTTACGGAGTAGGAATTTAGGTTTCTATAATGGTATGTAGGAAACCCTTCCAGTTTGGATGCCTTAGTAAAAAATAGGTTTAGGAAATCATACTCTTGCAAAAGGGTGTCAGACATTCCACGTGCATTTACTGGTGCACAGATATGTTCTTTTTTCCTATTCCATTAAGTGTGTTTGAATAAAAACAAATCCTTGGTTGATTTTTTGGATGGTCATTTCGGAGTTCAGGTGCACAAGATCATGCCCATATCATTTTTGCAAACTGAAGTCAATCTGTTCAGTTCCTTAGTCTTCTTTTTTACTATACCATAACTTCAAAGGATTTAGATGCCATATTTTCCTTTTTTCCCTCTATTCGTCATGATTCGGAAAAGATGTGATTTTCGTACTGTAATGGAAACCTCAGACACGTCACCGAATATTAAGCCTCTGAAAATCGACAGCTCTGTAACCATTACAAGGATTCAACTTCAATGGTAAATTGTCCAATTCAGCAAAGTACTCTACGTAATTCATGAGCAGAGGAAAAAATAAAATAAAATTCAAATCGCCGTAGGCCTAAGACATATAATTAATGATCTATATTAGCATTAACAGACCTAAACTGCTAGATTGAAGATTAAATACAACTTGCAGCTAAAACCCTACATGAAACGAATCGAAAACAAGTAAGCAAGTAGATAAACCAAGATCAAAACCAAAATCACAACGAACAAAATCCCCACGCATTTAAGGAATTGAAAAATAGCTGCAACAACATTGCGAATGCAAGAATCAAAGCGAACTTACCGAAGTAAAAGCGATTGATCGTCGTTGAAGCGAGATTAAAATATATGGTTTTGGGAAAATTAGGGATTCCAATGGGAGATTAGATTTCAGAGTGTGTTTTTCCCCTTTTTTCACTTGTGATATCGAAGGATCGGCGAAGAAAGTTATTAATTGAGAATGAACAGCGCGGAGAAGTCTTATTTCGGAGTCTCTGACAGAGAGAGAAAGAGAGAGTTGGGGCTTGTTTGGATGGTGTTTGCGCCAAAAAATAAATATTTTAAGATCTTTTTGACACATTTTTTCCCCCTTTTTTTTTTCTTGTTTTGTTATTATTACGGAAAATTTCATAAACGAAAATAAATTTAAATATATTTGCAAAAACAAAAACAACTTTCTGACGTTCACACAAAAAAGAGACATTTACAAAAAAAAATAACAAAACACCCTTTGAAAGGGCGTCTCTATCCGACAAAAATTAGAATTGAAAAAAGCTGACAAGCACTCTTTAGAAGGGCGTTTGCTCATAGGCGTAAAACTTATGTCACAATACGAGCCACGTGTCAAAGTCTTAGTGGACACTGACTGTATGGATGTTTGGCTCTAGGTGGACCTGCAAACCAAAAATCAGCCTGATTAGTAATTTACAACCTTTGGATCTTTGCACTCAAATTCCTACTGTTAAAATGAATCCATGAAAATAACTTCAATCCAGAGCTTATAAATCACTGATGATGTTTATTTTTGGTGTGTATATCCACCTAGTGAGTGGCCAAACATCCATAAGGTCAGCGTCCACTTAGAATGTGCTACGTGACTAATATTGTGACAGAAGTTTTATGCCTCTACAGGCAAACGCCCTTTTAAAGGGCGTCTGTGTCAGCCTTTTTTCAGCTTTAATAATGTCAGAAAGTTTATTTTTGTTTTCGTAAATATATTTAAATTTATAAAATTTTCCGTTATTATTATTTATTTATTTGGGGGGGGGGGGGCAATTTTACCATGTTATCTTTGAAATTTGACATATCCCACCACAATTATCTCATGACCCAATCCACAGTCATTGACCCTTGACCCAAATCAAATGACTGTGATGGTCAATCGGGCACCACTCCGATGAGCAATTTAAAAACCCAACAAAGGAGAGAAATATTTTAAAACAACTCATCTGGGTTATTTCCCAGTTTGAAACCTTTCTTATTTCTTTTAATTCTCATTTTCTTGTACCTTTAATTTGCTATAAATCCCCTTAAATTAGTTTATCATATGTCATCACCCAACTCATTTTTTTTCCTTTTACACATTACTAGGGGGCCGCCACGTGCACCACCTTACACATGGCATACTCTTAGAGATCGATGACAGTATAGATGTCTCGCCCATCCCTAGGTAGACCTACATACAAAAATTTATCATGGTTAGTTATTTCTATCAATTGGATTAGATCCCTTTTCATGGTTTGTTTTTTACCGTGGATTTTGAGTATTATTTGGCCAATGACAAAACAACACCACTGTGCAACATGATAACATCCATGGCTAGCTCTTGAATTGTGTGATTGTTAATATTTTAATAATGAGTATGTACGGATAACATAATTAACTATCTTTTTTGTTTTGTTTTTTTTAACATCTACGTTGATGATGGACCATATTATGAGCCACATGGCACACTCTTAGAAACCATTGATCGTATAGATGTTTTGCCCATCCATAGTTGGACGTACATACCAAAATGCATCCTTATTATAAAATTATATCCGTTGGATTAGAGTCCTTTTCATGGATTATTTTTCAACAGTGGATTTCTAGATTACTTTGGTTACTCAAATTCAAAGGTTAGAAATCACTAGTCATGCCTATTTTTGTCATATAAGTTTACCTAGGGATGGCTCAAACATCCATACGGTCAGTAACCTCTAATAGTGTGCCATGTGGCTCACACTGTGGGTCCATCATCAACTTTAATGATGGGCACCATCGTCTAATTTTTTTTCAGCGACAACGTTATGTTTCATGTGGGGGCTCAATAAATGTTTTATAGATGGGCTGAAATGTGAAAATATTGAATGACCAAAGCACCCCTATAAATTAAGAAATTTCAAAAATGAAAGAAGCGATGTTTGTCAATTTAAGAAATTTGAGAGTTATATTAAGCATAATGATTTTTTATTTTATTTTTATATTGAATGAGATGCAATGTACTGACGTCAACTGCTCATAAAGACTAAAAAAGTAGATAAAGTATAAAGTACCCTTAAAATTTTAAAACTTAAAAATATTAAACAAACATAAAAAGGCATTTTGGACAAAGTATGGACAATTTTGAGATTTCATCTGTTTTTAATGCAAGAAGGGCATTCTCTCTTTATATAGTAGAATATATATTTAAATAATAAAAAAGAGTATAATAAAGATGCTCATTGGAGTGTTGTTTGGCTGGCCAAGAGACTTTGGTAGGTTGGTCATCGGTGCTGGCTGCCAACCTATCAGAGTCTCATGGCCACCCGACCACCACAGCCATTTGATTTGGGATTAGGGTTTCGACCCAAACCCACATATTCTAATTATAATGTCGAAAAAAAAATGGGTATTTTCATTCTTTTCAAAAAACTATTATTAGTCAATTTGGGTCAACAACAGTTGTAGACGATAGACGGACTCATGGGGGATAAGTCAACTTTTTACAAATTGTGGGAGGGTTTATCAGATTTCAAAGGTAACATGGGGGTATGTCAAATATTCCTTTTTAGTGCAAAATGTGACGATTTTTATTGTATACAATAATTTAATTATTGTCCAAGTGACAAAAACGTTCTGATATTTTATAATCCATACTATGTTTCAACCAAGTTATTAAATTTTGATTTTAAATTTATTTCGACAAAATAAAAATATTTTGTGCAAATATTTCAACAAACGTAGAAATGAAGGAAATGTTGTGAAAAGTTTAAAAAATAATAAAAGAAGCATAGAACCAAACTCGTAAACCATCAAACCATAATATACAACAATAAGTAGTGTGGAAATGAATGACTATAACGTTCTATAACATACTGGGGTCGATAACTAATGGTTTAACTATTAAGAATAATCATAATAACAAATGAAAATGGTTATAACCACCAAATATTTTTCAAATTTAGTTAATTCCATCGAAATGTACCTTCAAATACACGTAGGAAGGTCACAACCCATGCCTCAAATATTTGGGGTTAGCAACATGAATCCTATTTTGTTATTGAACTAAATAAAGTTAACCATTACATTTGCCAGTTATCACAACTCACAACACTTGACTTAGCTTGAAAGTACAACATTATAAATTATAGCCCTTAAAACATTATAAAATATTAAACACTTAAATAATTTTTTATATTTTTAATTAGTAAAACACTATAAATCTAACGAAGTTGTAGATTAGGTTAATTTATGCAACATATAATTAATTCATGCACAATCAAGATGGCAAGATGAAAAAAGAAAAAGAACACAAAGAAGGTGAATTTTGAGAAGGGTCAATCCAATAAGAGGGGCACCCTATAATTCAAGAAGGTATGCAAGCTCTTGAGGTGGGTGATCTAGTTCTGGTTCCTAAGTCCATGACAAGTTCTGTAGGCTCCTTGGACAAGAATATCTTTGAGGATCAAGTTGGTACAGTTACCTCTGAGGAATACAAGGACGATTTGGAGGAGATTGATGGAGATTCGGCAGACAAATGTGAATGTTGCAGTTGTATTTGAGGAGTATGAGACTATTGAGCATGCCAAATCTCAAGAAAGTTCAGTAGTTCCTGAGACTCAATTGCAAGATGTTGAAGTTCTAGGAACTCTTGTGGTGCCTGAGATACTTGTGCATGTTGCTGATTTAGTGGAAGGAATTCAATTGGATCAGGTGGAAGTTACCAATGAAGCTAAGAAACTCTAGGAATGGGGTGAGCAGTTTGAAGCATAAAACTAGGTTGGCTGGACTGTTTTTACGAAGAAGCTTAAGAATGATGATCTACATCAAACCTCTCCCCCTACGACATGGAATAGGGGCAAGGAGGTTAGGCCTCAAGATATCTAGAGCTTGGTTTCCCTTGGGCTCTAGTTGGGTATGTTCTTTTAGTACTTTAATTTCATGTGTGTTTATGGATTGAATAGAATATGTTTGGTTTTGGCAAGTTGATGTGATTTTAGTCAGATTGGGTGTTGTGAGTTCCTGGCGGTGCTTTGCGGTGGGTTTGAGCTTTTAGTATTATGCAGGTATGATTGTGGATATTCTAGTTGCTAGCTGGTTTGCTGCCTTGGTTTGGTTGTGGAGTCTTCTTTTTTTTTTTTCGGTTTGTTTTGTCATGTTTGATTGGGAGTTGTGTGTTCAGGTATGGGCTGGTGGGGTGTTTGCTATCCCTTACGACTTGGTATTGGGAGCTATTGGTTGACTCACACAAATCTTTTTCTTAAAAAGAAACAGTTTGAAAAGGTTCAATTGCCCGAAATGAATTTCTAGATCCACATATTTATCAAAAATCAAGTTGGTAAAAAGAGTCAAATGGCTCTGGGAGTGCTTTGGGCCCTGGGGTTTGACAGGCTGCTTTGTCTTGGCTTACTAGGTTGTGAGGATGCGTCGAGAGGTGGTGTTTGCTATTCCTTACGGCTCGGTATTGGGAGCTATTGGTTGACTCACACAAATCTTTTTCTTAAAAAGAAACAGTTTGAAAAGGTTCAATTGTCCGAAATGAATTTTTAGATCCACATATTTATCAAAAATCAAGTTGGTAAAAAGAGTCAAATGGCTCTGGGAGTGCTTTGGACCTTGGGGTTTGACAGGCTGCTTTGTCTTGCTTACTAGGTTGTGAGGATGTGTCGAGAGGTGGTATTTGTTATCCCTTACGGCTTGGTATTGGGAGCTATTGGTTGACTCACACAAATCTTTTTCTTAAAAAGAAATAGTTTGAAAAGGTTCAATTGTCCGAAATGAATTTCTAGATCCACGGATTTATCAAAAATCAAGTTGGTAAAATGAATCAAATGGCTTTGGGAGTGCTTTGGGCCTTGGGGTTTGACAGGCTGCCCTGTCTTGGCTTACTAGGTTGTGAGGATGCGTCGAGAGGTGTTTTTCATTGTGATTTCTTGAGCTGTTGGTCTCAAGTGTTTGGATGCTGGTTTGTTAGCTTCCTTGTGGGCTGGTTCGGATACTTGAGTTTGGAAATCTGGCGTGACTTGTGGGTGGCTTCAAATTGGAATGTTTGGCTTTATTCTGTAGGGATGTAGCTTTGGATTTGGTTGTATCCCCGATTGGGTAGTTAATTATTTCTCGATGAGAGTTTTATATTGGAATGCTAGAGGGGTAGGTAATCGGAGAATGGAAGTCCACATCAGGAAGATTATCAAGAGCACATGTCAAACATTATATGTGTTTTTGAACCCATGGTCAGGCTGTCACAATCGGGAAGTGATATCTTTATGTTTCTAGACTATGAGGTGATGATTAATGATATTAGCCACGTGGCACAATCTTAGAGGACTCTGACCGTATGGATGTTTGGCCAATCCCTAGATGGACCTACAAAACAAAAATCAGTTTGATTATTGATTTCTAGGCGTTGGATCTCTGTACCTCAAATACTACTCAAATTCCCACAGTTGAGATTAACCCATGAAAATAAGTCCAATCCAACACTTATAAATCACTAATCAGGTTGATTTTTGGTTTGTAGGTCCACGTAGGGATTGGCCAAACATCCATACGGTCACAGTCCTCTAAGAGTGTGCCACGTTGCTCATATTGTGTCCTATAACCGAAGCCTGAGCCAAATTTTTTTTTTTTTTTGGTAGTTAAGCCTATTTTGAAGGAGACCAGTAACTCGGTGAAGGCAAGTTTTGAACCCAGGTCTATGGTATCATCACCCTCAAGCTTTACCAACTGAGCAAGCTGACACCTTGCCTGAGCCAATTCCAAAAGGTTTTCACCAAAAACCAGCCATTGATTCATCTTCTATGGGGGTACACCATGATGTTGGTCACCGGAACCCAACCCTTCTAAAAAGGGTCACTCTACAGGCGCCCACCTCTTTCGGCAGAGCACCCACACCAATTAGAGGGCCCTTGTTTGGGCACCCACATTAAAATAAAAAAAAATAAAATTTTGACTTGGACTCCTGGCTGTGGGTGCCATGGTGGCCACAGTAGTTTATGGCCGTGGAGGCAAAAAATAAATAAAAAATACGGGCTTGCCACATATTGTCCATCCATTTGTCGGAGTATGGGGTGCTCCAAACTACCACTCCACCACCACTCTACTATCACTCTACCACCACCACCACTAACTCCACAACCACCACTACTATCAACTCCACCATCAACACCACCACCACTCTATCATCACCACCACTCCAACACCACTACCATCAACTCCACCACCACCACCAACACCACAAATACAACACCACCACCACTACCATCACCAACTCCACCATCGATCACCACCACCATCGCCGCCACCACCACCACTCTACCATCACCATCAAGAAGAGGAAGAGAAAATGAGAGAGAGAGAGAGAGAGCTTCGTCGTTTTTGGAGTGTGGGTACCCAAACAAAACTGTAAAGGGATGAGAAAGGGCAATTTGGTCATCAAAAATTGATTTATTTTGTGGGTGCCCGGCTTAAAGAGGTGGGTGCCCGTAGAGCCACCCTTCTAAAAACCAAAAGGTTTTCCACAATAGAAACGCAAGATAGTATCATCCTGAGCCTGACACTGTAGTACTCTTGTTTCTATGTTTAGACCGTTGGATGGTCATGAAATTTATATCGTGTGAATCCTAAGGACTTAAAGCGGTATGGGTATAGGGACGACGATAAGAATGATGGGCAATAGGGACGATGCAAATACTGCCTCCCAATTAAAAACCCTACTAATACTGCCTCCAATAAAAAACCCTACTATCATTCTTCTCCCCCGCCCCAAGCAAAAACCCACTTTACTTCCCTCTACTACATCTCCTGACGAGCCGAATTAACTGAACTCTCTACCTCTCCCTCGCCATGGCAAGTAACGAGCCCGAGCACAGAGAGGACGAAGAAGCCTCAGGGACCGCAGCAGGTGAAGAGGAAGACACAGGAGCAGAGGTAGCTCCTATCGTTAGGCTCGAAGCGGTTGCCGTTGCAACTGGTGAGGAAGACGAAGACGTTCTTCTCGATCTGTAAGTAATGAATCGAACCCTAGTTTTCTAGGGTTACTCGATTGCTTTGACCCTGGTTTCGTTGATCGATCGATTGATGAATCGTGTGTGTGCATGTGTAGAAAAGCGAAGCTTTACCGATTTGATAAGGAAGGAAATCAATGGAAGGAGAGAGGTGTGGGAACTTTGAAGCTTCTCAAGCACAGAGAAACTGAGAAGGTTCGGTTGGTTATGCGCCAATCTAAGACGCTCAAGATCTGTGCCAACCATCTAGGTATGGATTGATTTTATGGATTTTGAATCCGTGCGATGTGATTTAAGTCGCTTTTGTTGCTGCTATAATATGTGTTTGTTTGCAGTGCTTCCATCGATTTCGATACAAGAACATGCCGGGAATGATAAGTCATGTGTTTGGCACGCAACTGATTTTTCCGATGGGGAGTTGAAGGAGGAGCTTTTTTGTATTCGCTTTGCGTCGATCGAGAGTGAGTATTGGTGATTGATTTTATTTAAGCCTCACTGCTAGTAGTGTTGTCTGTTGATCTTTCTATTTGGTTTCCATTATATTTTTTTGATATATTAACTCTAATGTTATAAATCAGAATAATGTCGGCTTAGCTGTTTGTGAGGTTAAGTTGTTTTTAAGTTTATCTTGTCGATTGCTTGGTTTAATCTTGCTATACTTTACTAAGATATTTATTTGCTTTTGTAAGTCTTTTTAGGTTGCAGTTGGACGTGGAAACATTGCTTATCAGCTAATGTGCATTGAGGCTCTTTGCTTACAAATAATTAAGATACAGTACTTCTCTGTGAACAAATAGTATATATGCACAACTTAGATCCGACCCAAATTTGTGATTCTTCTATGCTGTTTCTCTAGGTAGGTTTTACACAGATTAGACGTTGGTTGATTGTTATTGTGCTTATCTCATGATCTGAATATCACTTTTATGAAGCTTAACACCTAGGATTAAGTTTTTGAAAGTCAATGAACCAACTTATTTGAATGCACTCCAGCTACTGATTTGTTACTTCTTTTTGTGAATTAACCTGAATAGATGTTTTCAAGAGTCCATAACTTTGTGAATGTATTTGGTATCCCATTAGAGCCCGTTTGGTAGGATCAAGGTGTAAAAAGCAATTTGCCTCAAAATGGCAAGGTAGTACTGAGGTGTAAGCCTCATTTAAAAAAAAAATTAAAAAGTTCTAAAAAATAATTATCTATTTTACAAAAATTAGAAACAAAATACCATGTGGAAAAATAAGTTAAATAAGCATAAAAGTAACTAAGACTATAAATTTTACTTTAGGAGTGATGCTGTTGGGACTCTTGCTGAAGTTGAGTTGTATCCTTACTAAAACTTGTCATTTTGTAGTGCGAACTCTTATGTGGCCCATAGTACACATGAGTTGGATCCACCAATTCCTTTTTGTGGGGGAGGGATAGATAGAGAGAGAGAAGCGAGTAAGCAAAGAAAGTAAACAAAACAAAATTTAGAACCATTGCACCCGAATCCGTGTCGTGTCGGATTCCAGCATGTGCCTGACACGGGTACTTCCCCATTTAGAAGAGTCCTTGTAACATAGGTTATAACCCTATTTTATATTTTTCTTTATTGTATTGGAATGGAGTTAGGTATTGTGTTCCTCCAATAATTGTTGTACCAAGTACTTCCTGACGAGCTCTAAGATGATCTGATTTATAAGTAAGCATCTCTTGTAAAATATGAGCCCTCTAGGTGTGGATTGAAACCCTCTTGAGGTGAGATCATTAAGACCTATTTCACCATTCCACAACTGCCAAGGTTGTGTAACATTTTTTTCAAACCAAAAGGGGCCAAGGTTGTGTAACAATTTTTTCAAACCAAAAGGGACATTTTGTTGTGGTAACTTGCCATTTAGGTTACAGACATATGCTGCACAGCATTTGGGCTATGATTTGTGCTTTCGGCTATGATTTGTGCTTTCAGATTGCATCATGCACAAAACTGTTCCAGGTCTACGGGTTATGCTCCAAATACCACAGGGCTCTTGTGACATGCAAGACATGGTTGTTATGTCACGTTGCATTTTGGGTTTATCATATGATGGGCTGATAGTCGTGTAGCCTTGATTCTATTTTTCCATTGGGCTTAGAATTGATGTTGCATGGCCCTTAGGCTGTGCTGCAATCTTAGCAACTACTCTCACTTGGTTAAATCATAGGCAACCTCAATAGCATGGGCTTGTTGTGCTTGAGATTGAAGTTGCATGGCCCTTGGGCCTTGCTATTGTTCAACAAGAGTGAGGTAAGCTTCGAATGTGTTGGCCCTTGTTGAAATTGATCAACCCCAGCAAGACAGAAAAAGCAAAACAATAAGGTTCTGATCATGCGAAAGGAATTAAGGGTTGACCCCTTCAAAGAGAACCACAAAGGTCAATGAATCTCAAGAATAAGTTTAATATGTCAAAAAAGAGTGTGTTAGCTGCCCTAAAGTTAGGTCAACAAGACTTGACAGTAACAAGAACAAAGGCATATTTATCTGGATGTAGATAATCTGTCTTCATGCTATGGAACGAGGCTTCTACGATCAATTCTAATCTCCTGAAATAGAATAATGAAACTAAGGTTTCTCAAAAATCTTTTGTTCTTTCGAACTTTTTTTTTTCAAAATCACTTTTTCTCTTGATTGCCCTTAGATCATTGATCTGTAGTTCTATATATAAATTGGAGAACAATATTTGGATGCAGAAGCCCCTACTGTTAGTATATACTGCCACTTATTGGCTTTATGTGTCACTCTTCCCACCAGATTGATTTTATTTCCAGTAGCCCTCTCCTCACCACGTGTCATAGGTGGGTCCACAACACATTGTCACTCAGAAATCATTTATTTAACAAAGTACTGTATGGAGGATGAACACACCAACCCTCTTTGAGAAATCATTTATTTAATAAAGAAATTTAGGAATCATCATATCACTTTCAGGATATGTTGACACATGTATTTTGTGTCAATGTAACATGGCAAAAAATCCTATAAGTGCTGTCCTTGTTACAGCTGGCTATGCTTTATGGAACAGATGTTGCCTAACCAAGAAATGACATGTTTGTAGAATCAATGTAGCAGATATGAGGATGTTGAGATGATGACTGGAAAGACTAGGTAGACAATCAGAAATGAATTCATCTGAGGGAATACAAGAGTAGCCCTAGTAGAAGATAAGATCAACTGATAAAGTAATCTTGATTTCTTATGGGTTGTCTGTGGTTTCTTCCAATCAATATCTCGTGAATCCTACTAGGGCGAATCAATCACATTCGAAAACAGCCGACTGTTGTGCTAGCATGTCTCTAGGCAGTCAGGGTGATAGATCCCATGTCCTTTTATACAAGGCTGCAGATCGTGTGAAGATACGCCATACGTAGATATCAACATATTCTATCAACAATCTCGAGTTTACATGATAGGTATTTCTAATCCTTGCGAGGCCAATTATTGTTGTCCATTCCACTTACCACTAGATTTTAATGTCATGAAGAGTAGTGCAAATATCAAATGTGCAAAAATGACGTCACATTACTAAGCGAGAATTGACATGAAAAGACTTTCTCTGGGCCACAAAAATCCTCTAATTTCTTGATGAGGACATGACACCAGTATTTACCTAATTGAGCCCTTCCACTTGCAGATGTTATGTTGACTAACTCCTTAATCTGTATCCAAGTAGTTACCTACATGTAGTGTTCTTCCATTTCACAACTTCTCAGGTCTGCCCCCTAAGGTAATGAGCAGTTGGAAGGATAGAATTGTTATCTAATCAAACCTCTAGATGGTATTAGCAATACAAGTCCAGCCCTATATGGAGGTTATTGAAAGCAGGGTTTGTTTTTTCACCAAAGTACCAATTATCCATGCTCCCAAACCCTCATACGGGGATTACTCTGGTTTTTTTGGCTGTAGTTCAGTTGATCTCTTGCACCTCCAAAATGTTGGAGACATTATCCAAAAGTCCAAACAGCTTAGGGACTGAAATTACTCAAGTGGTTCCAACATTTGCTAAACAGGTGAAAAACTTTGTAGTCATGTTGCGTTGATTTCCACAACGATCTCCTAAGTTTGCATGAGATTCTTAATATTTTTTTCTGATGATTTAAAGTCCTTAATAATGAATGATCAGTCCCGACTCCCATCTCTGTTTTCAGGAATTGCCTGACCCAATTTTTTTAGCTTATGGCTATGTAGGTATGTAGACACATGCGGGGTGTGTGTGTTATTCATGCTGTACATAATATTGTTATCATTTTCTGTTTAATTTGCGCCACTTATTCTTTTAATGGCACGATTACATGACAAGTGGCTGCATTTGACTTGCAAATTAGTTTTTTGTAATTGATATAAACTGCAAGTTGACAATAATTGCAATTTTGTAATCACTAGAAATGTTGAAGAGGCTAAAAATCTGTCTCGACAAAGTTGGCTTCTCTTTGACTTACCAATGGAATAGATGAGAGTTCACTAAAATTGTCTTTTGCTTGGTATTCTGTGTTAATTTGGCAATGGCAGTTCTGTAATCAACTTGATGATCGTTGATTGATAAATTGCCGTCATATTGATTTTACATAAAAATAAACCTATTAAAAGAATTGAATGACTTTTTTTGCCCCCCCGTGAAATGCTAACAAGTACTGCCGTTATGGCGTTGCACAGATGCAACACCGTAAAAGACAAAAACTACCTCTAGCATTTTTCACAGGTTAACTTTGAGCTCTTTTTTGTTCAGTTTTACCAATGACATTTTCTTTATCTATAGGTCATTAAAAGAAATAATTGGATAATACCGTCTAGGTAACAATAATAACCATGTTGTATTGCATTTCATATGAAAAAGGAAACAGGAGGAGGGTCTTGCATAAATGTCATCACATCACTTCATAACATGCCCACAATATCCGTTTTATTGATTCTAATTTTCTGTCTCAGACTGCAAAACATTCAAGGAAATGGTCGAAGAGGTTGCTGAAGCTCAAGGGAATTTGGGTGTAGGGGAGAATGAAGAGGCTGCAGCAGCTGCTGATCTTCTAGAGAATTTGAGTGTAGGGGAAACCAAAGAGGAGGAAAAAGCCAAGGAAGAAGAAGAGGTGCCTGCTTCTGAAACGGAGAAAAAAGAGGACGGAAATGAGCAGCAGGCAAAACCAGATGGAGATAAGTAAGGGGTTTTGGTTCATTATACTCATTATATATTGAATCAATGAAGTGGGTTGGGATGTGGAAGGAATTGGTGTCAAGTCGATCAGGTCAGTCCTTTGGATTGGTGATGCTCTCTCTAAATTTTATTTTGGAGAGAGTTTGTTCTTTTATGAGAGCGCTGCTCATTTGTTCTGGTGTCGGGTTTGGATTCGGTCTGTTAATTGTCTAGGATGGTCTGAATTTCAATTGTTTTAAACACAATTTGGAGAATAATAGTAGGGTTTTAATATTTCTTGGTTTGGCTCTGTTGGAGGATCATTTGTAAGCTTGATCACTTTTGTTTAATGGTGGGGGGTGCATTACCTTCTTTTGATTATTTGTTTTCTATTAATGGAAGAAAGCTTATGCTGAGACCAAATTAAAGTTTCAAAATAGTGAGCTGGCTTTGAATCGTTCTTAGTTTCGTTTGCCTATACTGTGTGGATGTTGCACTCGTGAATGTCTGGCCCATCTCTTGGACTTGGACACCAAAAATTAGCTTGTGTTATATTCGTTCGATTTGTGCAGTTTTCATTGGCTGATTTCTAGCCGTTGATTCTAAGCATATGTTCTGGTGCCGAAAGCCAATGGCTAGAAAAGAGAGCCTTATTGTCTTTCCCTATCCGAGAACTGTTTGGACTAATGAGGATGGCGATGAAGATCCATCCATGGTTTTTAAAAACAGGTGCTATAACGGGAACGACTTTTTTCTTGTTATAATGCTCAAAACCAAAAAAATGGGATATCCTTATCGGACAAGCTGCCTTTGGTTTATACTTGGGCCGCTCTAAAGAACCTTCACTTGCTAATTCAATTGACGGTGGAGGAGATGGTTATCACCAAAATATTAGGTCATCAAACATGATCCACATTAGATAGCAGGATTTATTCACACTCACGACCACACAATAAATGGTGGATTGTATTTGGATTGGGACTGGATCTGAGAACATGATGCAATAAATTATTGGATCAGTTCGGGATTGCCCCGATCAAATCTGAACCCGCTCCAGCGACAGTCCTACCAAGTGCCCTTTACATTACACATTGGGTACCATCACAAAATAAAGTTTTAAACAATGGTAAAGCCTAAAGGTAGACCTTAGGACCACAATGGTCTTTGGATTTAGGATCCAACAGTGTGAACCTATGGATCACACAACTCAAAATTTTTGGACGCACAAATAACACAGTCGCCGTAAACGAACATAAACTGATTTGGTGCATCGAAAAGTATTATTTTATTATGCTTCAGAGTCATCAATCTTTATTATCTGATCAAACATTCCCTACTTTGAGTAGATCCAACCCATTTATTATCCTACTACTATAACCCAATATCGAATGCCTGAGCAGACCCAAAAAATTGAGAGACCGAGCAAGAGGTAGAGAAGAGAGATTACGTAATATTTCTTAGTCACATCATGTTCTATTCAACAATGAAAAACATAACAAATTTTTGTCGGAATTCCAATACGTTCCAATCTCGTTTCCGTGTTTGAATTTGTGACTCCTCCCCTAAGTCAATATGTTACAGTTAAGATTAAACTGGTCATTGGCATACTTTTTGAAGAGTAATAAGTAGCTTTTTCGCTCATCAAGATCCAATACATCAAGTAGTACGTCTCCATCGTTTTCTGCATTAGTAGACCTTTTTACTCCTCACAATTGGTAAAAGTAATTAAAGACGTGTTCTTCGTAATCAAAATAAAATCATTCTTAAAAGTCGGTTGTTAATAGAATTTTCCTAATTATCCATGAATTGTTAGGATCGGGTTGTGGGGCGGGATTATTATCTCTAACTTCTATCACCTCGCGGAGGGGGATATATCGGCCATGCGCTACCCTTTCTTCTTCGGATCGGATTTGGTTAGAAGGAATTTGTGCGTAATTACCTTCTTCGTTGCCATTGAATTTTAAATTGAAAGAACAATAGTGTGAACTTGAAAGTGTGATCAACTAAGAAGTAATGCCATAAGGAGATGGTGGCATATATAGAGTTGGAAAGTTAATGTTAAGTATAAGTGCAATTTCAATAATTAATTAGCATAAAATATTGTAGGTATATTGATGTTTCCATTCCAATTAGTCATTGATTAGATTTCTACGGTTTTGGAGAAAAACATAAAACTGATTTCTCTTCTAAAATATTAAAAACTACTAAAAATAAATTAGTTTCTTTTTTTATTTTATCGTTGGGGATCCTAGGACATTAAAGACACCAACTGCCTTTTCATACGCGTATAATTTGATAAACTCGACTTGGTCCATGGTGTCCATTGCAGGCAATTATTGATTAGTTGCCAGTTGCCAACTCACCTCGGGATGCACAATAGCTTTCCTATTTAATGTTGAAATATAATATTTTAACCATGGTTTAAAAAATGGTTCAAAACATAAAACGGTATGTAACGTAAAGGGGGAAGTCCGTTTCCATTATAACTGCCATTATTTTCATTATAAATAATGGCCGTTGTAATGTCAATAACGATTTGTTAAAAAAATCTGCGTTATTTTCCGTTATAAATTTTACTAAAAATTTGAATTTTGAAATTTAGATCGTTTTCCCCTTTATTTTCCATATTTTCGTGTTTTGCCCGTGCGTTACAATCTGTTATAACAGAAAAAAAAAACGGTAATGCCTTCAGTTCGGTGTATCGTTATAACGTCCCTTTTCAAACCTTGATTTAACTATTTAAAATTATATTATATTTATTTTACAAATAAAAAAAATTATATTATTTTCTAAATAAATAAAAGGGGCCTTTATAATGGTATAATGGACTAGAGGAGTTGCCTTTTTTTTTTTCTCGTTATCTTTGGTGAGAATGAAGTGGCCACAGCTGTTGTTGATCTTCTAGAGAATTTGTGTCAAGTCGATCAGGTCAGTCCTAGGATTGGTTATCTGTTCGTTCTCTCTAAATTTTATTTTGGAGAGAGGTTGGTCTTTTATGGCAATACCTTCTTTTGATTATTTGTTTTGTATTAATAGAGGAAGCTTATGCTGAAAACAAATTGAAGTTGCAATACTTTTTGATGCAGGTTGGCCTATCCTGGGTTATGCCGAAGAAGATGGGATCATTGTTGGGTGGTTGGCCAAGGATTAAACTCTCAGCCAGAGGAAAGATCCTGTGGATGACGGTACCATATGTGGTGATATGGGGGCTATGGCAAAAAAGAAAGAATAGGACTTTTAGGGGAGTGGAGGCAACAATTCTGAAAATTATCATCAATATTAAGGCCCTCATATATAGTTGGAGTGACATCTCACCTGAAATGAGGGGATCTTTTTTTGCTGAAATGGTGTTTTGTTTTGATGATTTGTTGAGTAGTTAGTCGTGCTGTCTTTTGTTTCTTAGTTCTTTTATCATTTGTACTTTTGAGATCTTCTCGATCTCCTCTCTTAATATATTTCATCGTTGACTTATGAAAAAAAAAAAGACAATAGAGGTGATGGTGATCGCAACGATGATGATCAAGTTTCGGAATTCATCCAGCAACACATCTACACCACCACAGCCCTTAAGATGGATCTCTCCGGCTCCTTCTCGATCATACTTGGACTACTCATGATCCCGATCCTCCAAATCGCCAAACAATTAGTTTCGACTGGGGAGGTTCGATTCTACTTGGGATGAAGAGAAACAAAGACATAGGCCTGCACACATTCCATTCGGGATTGGACCTCGAGCTTGTATTGGAATGGAGTTCACCATATACAAGAGATAAAGCTTGCATTGTCCGAACCAACATGCCCTCTACATTACATATTGGGTACCATCACACAACAAAATTTTAAACAATGTTAAAGGTAGACCTTAGGACCACAGTGGTCTTTGGATTTAGGATCCAATGATGTGAAACTCTGGACCACACCCTTCTTGTGATCCCTAGAACCATTATCCACAACTCAAAATTTAGCGGCACAAATCACACACTTATGTTGAATGTCTTTGCCAAAAAAAAAATCATCAAATCATTGAAACATTCTAATTAATGAGGGATTTATCCAAATCAATGGTGAGAAAGGGCATCATCCACAATATACGTGATTCCATGCATTTGTAAACGAACATAAATCGATTTGGTGCTTCGAAACACATCATTTTATTATACTTTGGAAGACTGCATCCATCTTTATTATCTGATCAAGCATGCTACCTTTCCCTACTCCGACGGGATCCCACCCATTTATTATCCTACTTTCCTACAACTACTACTACTACGTAAATAATATAACCAAATAATATCGACTGTGCGAGTAGACCCACTACAGTGAGTGTAAGCAAGCAAGTTATTAGAGGAGAATAGAAATTGGAGAGACTGATCAGTAAGAGGGAGAGGAGAAATTGTGATATTTCTTAGTCACATCAAGCTCAATTCAACAACGGACAATTTAACACCATTTTATCGGAATCCTAATACATTCTAATTTCGTCTCTGGGTTTGAATTTGCGACTCCTCCCATCGGTCAGTATCTTCCATTGAAGATTATACTGGTCAGTAGCATACTTCTTGAAGGGTAATATATAATGTTCTGAAAATAACGGCCGTTATAACGAAAATAACAATTTGTAAAAAAACTGTTATTTTCCCTTTTATCCGTTGTGAATTTTACTGAAAATTTAAATTTTAGATCCGTTTTCCATTATTTTCTATTTTTGAAATTCAAATAATAGATGAGTAATTTTCTAGCATCTTCTAACCTTGATTCCCTTGATTTAATTTGATTCCTCCGCCCTTGCAAAAAGTCTTACTAAATTTTCAGCACAAATTATGAACAAATATGTGGACAAGATATCTCTCAGTCTGAGGCCTCTAGTTGGTCTATACAGACCCACAAGAGATCCATTTAATATGATAGAAAAAGTTATGGAAATGCTCAGTTCAATCAAATTAAGACGTTTATTAATTAATTATCAAAGTCCAAGGCCTGGAGAATTCTCTTAAGAAGGCTACATTCAACCCGATCATAGGCTTTCACCATATCAAATTCAATAACCATATCAAGGATTAAAAGAGGCCATTTTAACTGTATAACGGACTGGGGGTGTGACCGTTAAAACGGCCGTGGGCAAAAAATGGAAAAAATAGAATTTAACGGTCGTTAAAACAAAAAAGATAACGGTATTTTCTAAGCATTATCAAAACGGTTTTTAATGTAACGGTCTTGGGGTGTTTAAACGGCGTTATTTTAAATTATGAGCCATAAAACCATGTTTTCCCATTTTTTTTCCCCTCCTAGTACATTGAAACTGACTCGAAGGCTGCAGTAATTGCTTTCAAGACGTACAAGATAGGACGGAGAGTGAAAAATCGATGGAGGCAGTAATCAAAAACATTATTCAATGCCTCATAACCACCACTTTGAGGCAAATTAATTTTTCAGCAGACATCCTTGCTAACCACGGCGCTAACTTAGTAGAAGAAGCCTCAGAGAATTTTGTAGAGCAACCTCCATTCCTTTCCAAAATGGAAGATCCTCATGCCAAATACTATAGATTTGACTGATTTTTTTTTTTTTTTTTTTCCGCCTTAAGCTTGGTTTATCCTTCCCTTGGGGTGCCAACCTAGTTGGGATGTCGTAGGGTAGGGTGGCTTGCCTTCGTGCGTCTTGTATAGTTCCCCTTTCTTTCTATATATTTTCAAATCTTGGGCATAGTAAATATTATCACAAATACTTCTTGATAGACAAAAGCTCCTTGAGGAAAGATATAGAACTCAAATTATTGTATTAATTCAGTATAATACCGTTGAATATTCAAAAAACAAAAAATACATGCACCATCCAACTACAAACTTCGCACCATGCGTGCTTGTTTCGTAGCGATTATTAAAATTAACATCAACATTAGTAGAATAATTTCAAGAATTTTCATTTAAGTACATATTTTGTGAAGCCAGGGATGTGAACGTTCACGAAGTAGTCTTCCCAGTCGATGCACTTGGGGTCGAAATTAAACGACCCTGCTTCCCCGTTGTCATCCTTCATCGTTTCTCTCAACCTCTCCAAGTTCGAGTCGTCGAATCTGAGTACCAAGAATATCTTAAGATCATCTAAACTGTGTAAATTTGATGCCATGGTGCTTCCATGTGATATGCCGCTAGAGGTGTACATGTACATGCCTTGGTGTGGCTCATGTGTGCACCCCTAGACACCACTCGAAAATATCATCGAAAAGGTTATCGTCGTTAATTTACTTACATTCCTTTGAAGAGGATGAACGGCTCGTACAGTTCGATGAATCGCGACAGTAAGTTGCACTTATCGTTGAGATTGCCGTATAGATCCCCAAAATACTGGAAAGATAATACATTCAATATACGCAAGACCTGAAAAAAATATACACGTTCTAAGCCCATAAACAAGACTTGCAATTTTTATTTTTATTTTTTTGAATTCATTCTCATAGATGTTGAAAACCTACCTGTAATGGTAGCTTATAACTTAGAGTCATGTATTTGTCGAAGGAAGAGAGTGTTGGAAGTAGAGAAAATCTGGAAACCCTAATAAGCTTTCCATCCTTTCTGAGATATGGATTCTTAGAGAAGTATTCATAAGCGCAATTTGCAAGATCAGAGTACTTCACTGGATTCCGTATAGAAGAACCAACATGGTAGATGATTTGCAAAGGTTGACGACAATGAGTGGCCATAGTTTGGATCATAGCATTCACCACCATGTCTCCAGGGATCTGTAACATAAAAACCCAGGTTTTGAATCTTTAGAAATAAAAAAAAAATGAGTTTCAAGTCGTCTCGGCCGAGTTTCTAGTCACGCCGCAGAGGCTTGCAAATCCGAGTTTGTATGCCGAGTCGACTCGAAATACAATCCAGTCGAGTTTTAAAACATAGGTGTCAACATGTCCAGGGAACCAAGTATTTGGAATTAACTTACCACATCCATTATTGACTCAGGATCTGCTAGAAAGTGTTTCAACTTCCCCTTACCATAACTTGCAACCACTGTATCAATGGTTCTGCAAGCAAATATGAAACAGTAGTCAACGGCAACTCATCGGTGTAACACGTAAATGATCATAGTCATAAAGTCGGGATTCAGCAATAAATCGGCAAAGGAATATCATGTCGGGAAAATTCGGATAAATTCGAAAAAAATCAGCAAAAATACTGATGATAACATATATAAAACATGCATGTACCTGAAACCTTCAATCCAACCGGGGAATGGTTCTCTGTAAGTGCTCGTTATGATGCTCGGACGCACGATAACGACGGGTAGATCATCTCTCAAGTGGTCAAGTAGGATCTCTCCCATTGCCTTCGTAAAGACGTAGGTGTTTGACCAGCCAAACAATCTAGCTCTGAGGGAATTAACCGAAACAAGCCGATTAGAAGGTGTCAAAAATGAATGCGGCGGGTGATACATAAGATCGTGTTCGATACGTACCGTTGCATCCCCAGTTGTTTCATGGAAAATCTTACGGATTCATCTGTCGCTTCTTCGTAGCGGAGTTGTTCTAATTTTTCTTGGGCAATTTTGAGCTCTTCTGCAATGTCTAAGGTAGAGCTTTCATCCATTCGGAATGGTTTTTCTAATATGAGTCCTTCCTTTTCCCTTGTAACATAAGCTTAAAATTTGAACCCATAAACCTAATTAGCTCCCACTTCAAGCATATGCATTTATATGTTAAATTTTGTAGCAGTAGACACCAAGGTTCAAAAGGGGCCGTTATAAGGGTATAACGGACTGCGAGCAATACCGTCTTTTTTTTTTTTTTTTTTTTTTAAATTTCAAATTTAAAACGGCACTAAAATTCAAATTTTCAATAATATTTATAACGGAAATTAATGAAAAAATGGACAATAACGGATGTTTTTTTTTTAACAAATTTTTTTTCAGAAAATAGCGGCTACGGGAAATAACGGCTGTTATTTTCTGAGCGTTAAAATGGTACATAATGTAAAGGGGGAGGTCCGAATCTGTTATAACTGCCGTTATTTTAACCATGGTAGAGACTAGAGATCACTCCCAACTCACCTGTTGAAACATGGAGTAACAATTCTAGTTTATCACATTTCTTTGCAAACTCGCAAACATGCTTAGCTCCAAACGTGTTTATGCCTAAGGCCACATCATATCTACAAGGCAAATGCACTTAACAAGTTACATATAGAGAGAGAGAGAGCTGGATTTTCAGCAAAAAATTGCTCTCATATTGAAGGCCACGTGGAAACTGCTAAGGGCCTACTGACCCATAAATGTTTGGCCCACCATTTGGTGGACCTACACACCAAAAATTAACCTTTACCTTTCATCAAAAGTGGTGGTCCCAGCTACATTGACAATCAAGTTGATTTCTTTCCACATCTCTTCCCTCAAGGTGGAGTCTTTTACACCCAAGTTCTCTGTGGAGATGTCCCCTACAACTGGAATCACTTTGTCCAAAATAAACTGATCGAAACCGTTACCATGTTCTTCTCTCAAAACCCTAAAAACCTCCTTTCCTATCACCTGTAAAATCAAAACATGGTTAAACATACATTTCTGTTGCAACTTTAACCAGGCCTCAAGCCGCCATTTCTCCTGAAAAGATATCTTGTCAGGAAGGAGTAAATTCTAGTCTTGTTATTAGTGGGCCCTCTAATGGTTATCACAATTGACCACGCATTCCCTTTAGCACGTCCTTTTATTAGGGAGTGGCATTATTGACCCCCAACAATTTTAACGTAGAAGAGATTGAGATGATCCTATGATCGCATTCACCAGGTGATCGATTATCTGATTTGGTCCATTTTTGGCCCGGACAATCTCATGGGTGGGACTGATCAGTTGATGGGTCCCAAAAAAAGAGATCTAATGGACAAAACTAAAATCAGATTGTTAGAATGAAACAAGCCTATGGACTCACTTCCTTTTGTAATCGTTGTGTAGCAGATGTGTTGTCTTCTGCTCTCAAGAGAACAAAAAGCTTCTTCACATGAGGCTGGACCCTAAGCACTTTTTCCATGAAAACTGCATTCAAAGAAGCAAAATCAGCTTAGTAACACTTTTTATGGGCCATAAGAGAAATGGTTGAAGTATTTAGGACCACAGGGGTTGACTCCATATATATCACTTTGCAATATTTTCCTAGCAAGATTTTTTTTTTAATCCAGGACCATGCACCAATGATTGGGAGCCACATATACCATGTTTGGTCACTAGTGCTAGTGCCTCATGTTACGCCTCTCTTCACTTGACAACTACCTGGGACAACATTTTATCCAAAAAGTTTAAATTTCAAAAATTTAAAACAAGGGTTGTCAGGGATATTTGTCAAGTGGAGAGGACGCATCATGAGTAGGGGCGTCAATTTTACCCTTTTAATCAGAACCGGAACCAGAACCAGAACCGTTAACCAAACCGAAAATAATGGTTCCGATTCTGGGTAGTTTTGATATGGACCTGAAACCGATAGGAACCAGAACCAATATATAAATATAGTGTCAAATTTGTAATATGATCAAGATTGGAACCAATATACCCGGAACCAAAAGCGTCTGGAACCAACTAATCGGTTCTGGTTCCGGTTCCATCATTTTGAGAACCTTAGGAGCCGACCCATTGACACCCTTAATCAATTTTTTTTTTTGTGTTTGGACAGGAAAATAGAAAAGAAAAAATAATGTAAAAAATAAAGGAGATAAAAAATGAAAGTAGGGGTTACTCTTAGCGAGAAAGCCAGTCGAACCAGTGATCAAGATGCTCTTATTCTCTAGAGATTTTATAAAACCACCCAAATCCATTCTAAAGAAAAGAAAAATCACGGATGATGAACAAGTAAGAAAAACTAGTTTGGAAATTTTTTTTTCTGTTTGTTTTGCAGAAGAGTAGTGACTAGTGAGATAGTGATTGGCTTTTGAGCCTTCAATTTATAAGGAGAGCTGGAAGGTAGTCCACGTCAGTAGGCCTCAAGGGTCAAAATTTATTTTCCATCTACGTAATCTAACGGTGTTTCCAAACTACACGGAGCTTATAGAAAAGTCTTCAATTTAGTACAAATTTGGGTTTAGCACGTATCCTTTTAAAACTCGTTGCTGCTGAGTCGAGTCACTCGACTCGATTTTATTTTGAAAATTCACTGAGTCAGAATCAAGGTTGTCTTGATACTCGATACAAGTTGAGGCCTAAGGCGAAAACTCTAGACAAGCCCTTTTTATATTTAACTAGTGGGTGGCCTGTGCCCACGACACTCCCCAACAAAGTATTTGCCAAAATTAGGTCTGAGTGGCTGAGATCCACCGTCCAGTTGGGAGATAAGATCTCGACCTTTCTTTATTGAAGCGGGTATAAGTGGGGAGACAACTATTATCAATATATATGATATTAATTAAAAAATCAAACTCTATATTATTGAAAATATTTATATAATAACTATTCTTGATAATCAAAAACTATAGAAAAAAATTTAAATGCAGAGGACCCCTGGTGTAGTCAATGTAGATGACTCTTGTGGCCTTACATAGATCATGTTTTGGGCCCAATGACTGCGTGAATGTTCAGTCCACCTATTGGTGGGTAAGCACACTAAAAATCAGCTTGTTTGATGATTTCTAGCCATTAGATTTACTGCCCAAAAAACATACTTGAAACCAACGACGAGAATCATGTCCTAAAAAGTACGAAAATCTATGGCTAGAGATAATCAATCGGGTTGATTATTGGTTTGTATATCCAATAAGGGGTGGGCTAAAAATCCATTTGGTTAGTGGGACCTGGGCTGGGGGCCTTCTCTCACCAAGTGGCCTTAGGCAACCGCCTTAATGGCCTTAAGGTAGACTGGTTTAGAAGTTGAAGAATTATGGACCGTTTATTTTTACCGTTAACTTGAAGACCACACTTGAAGGGGTGATTTATATGGTGAGGAGATCATCTCACCAAAAATCAGCCATTGATTCATCATCCATGTGGGTCCGCTAAAATTGTTGTCAACTAAAATTACTGAGTCATCCTAATCGAGTCGATGGAACAGTTTCTTTTTTAACTGTTTTTGTTTGAAGTCTTGTCATAACGGTCACATTTCTTTCAAGAAGAAAGAATGTAAAAATTCATTTTTGCTCGTTGAGAAAGCTCGTAGCACACCCTTCAAGACCATTGACCATGTGGATGTTTGGCCCTGCCTAAGTGGTCTTATGTTCAAAATCAGTCTGATTGATGATTTCTAGCTGCTTTATTTTAGTAATCAGTCTGATTGGTGATTTCTAGCCGTTATATTTTAATTTTTTTTCATGGGATGATTTTTCAGCCGTGGGAGCTCAGATTCCCGGCTAGAAATCACCAGTCAGGCTGATTTTTGGTCTGTAGGTTGACCTAAGGATGGGCCAAACATTTATACAAGGGCATCAAGTGGTAACAATGTGCCACGTGCTCATACAGACGTGGTTGCTCAAAGACGTCTTTGAGCTAAATTGGACTAATAACTGCATTTAGACGATTATGTGTTAATCTATGTAGCGGGGTCGATTGCATTTAGACCAAACTTTAATGTGTAATTTGGACCCTAAACTTGTAATCTTCTCAAGAGTCGAACTACCTTAACGGATGACCGGATAAAATTTCGTGCCACGGAGGCCATTGTCCATTCGATTCAATAGATCCACAATCCATGAGGTAACAACTATTTTATCTTTTTTGAGGACATTGTCCGTTGGATTCAATAGATCCATGGTCCACGAGGTAACAACTATTTTCTTTTTTTGTAATTGTGGGCTAGTTGACCCTGGATCTCTTGAATCCAATGGTCTATAGCATCCACCACACATATTTTTGCGTGGGTAGCATTTTCCTTCAAATTATATTAGCTTGATGCGGGCGGCACCGTGAATATCGGAGAAAAGGATTAAGTGAAGAACCAGGACACGTAAAAGAATACTTATACGAGTCAACAAGAATGGGATTGAAAATTGGCTTGTAGACCACAGGGCTGTTAGGCCCCCAAATATGAGAAGGCCCTAAAATAATTTTATTTACAAATGAGTATAACCATACTTGACTGATGTACATAAAGCAAAAATTTCTCTCCACGCCACGCACCTTTGACCTTTTCTCCTCCCTAAAAAATGAAATAGGCCCTAAAACATTTTTATTTACAAATGAGCCACCATATAAAACAAAAATGTACTATATAAAACAAAATCCCCTATCTACGTGCCTTTAGGAGTAACACTTTCATAGCGTTGTGACATATGCTTCTGTCACAACGCACAATATTAGTCATGTGGCAACCTCTTAGTGGACGCTGACCGTATGGATGTTTGGCCAGTACCTTGGTGGACCTCTAAACGAAAACTCAGCCTGATTAGTGATATCTAAGCGATTCCATTAAAGTTATGTTCATCGGTTGATTTTAACAGTAGGGATTTGAGCATTATTGAGCGTTATTTGGGTGCAAAGATCAAAAGTTGTAAATCACTAATCAGGATGATTTTCGGTTTCTAGGTCCTTCGAGGGACTGGCCAAACATCCATACAGTCAACGTCCACTAAGCGAGTGCCACATGGCTCATATTTTGCGTTGTGACAAGTTTTACTCAACTTTTTCTCTTCTCCTGACTCAAGCATGTTTTAGAGAAGGTGTACTTGAGATCTTGTCAAATGTGGAAGCACATTTTTTGTTACTCATCGTGACCGCATGGATGTTTAGCCCACCCCTTAGTAGACATTCATACAAAAAATCAGCTTGTTTTATGATTGTTAGCCATTGGTTTTAGTTCTCAAGAAAGTGGATGAATTCAACGGCTATAAGAACGCCTTAAAAAGTACTAAAATCTAATGGTTAACGACTATCAATCATGGTGATTTTTGGTGTGTATATCCACCAAGGTGTGAGGTAGACATCTATGCGGTCAGTGGGTCCAGATGACAGCAGTGAGTAATGAAAATTGTGCTTCTGCATTCAAAAAAGTTAGTTTCTGGCATACCTTAGTACATCTTTTTGGAACGATAGATTTTAGATAAAGATTTTCTATTATATAGAATTAAAATTTTAATCAAGTATTATTTATAATAATATATTAAATACTAAAGGCCTCATTTAGAGTTTTCGGCTTAGGCCCGAATTTGTATGGAGACGGCCCTGGTAGACCATGGGAACACAGCAGTCTAGACCATCACACCTCACCTATGAAAACTTCTCAAGGAAGGGATGGTGCAATAATGTCCACCAATTGTGGAGGTGGGGTCCACCCCTCTTGGGAATATTCTCTTATCAAATCATGCGAGTCCACATCCACATGTGGTGGTGATCATTATATTGTTTAAATTAAGATAGTTTTAGCGAAAATAATGGCCGTTTATTTTCTGAAAAAAGGCCGTTATTTCCCCTTTTTATGATGTTTTCCATTTCTGTCCATGTCCGTTACAATTCGTTTTAACAGCGGTTATAACAGAAAAACGGTAACGGCCCGTCTGTAATGCCATTATAACGGCCTCTTTAAACCTTGGTGGTGATTATTTTGCCATCACTTTTTGCTAAGTTATCGTGCCAGCGTTAATCAACCCTATGGATTTGTTGCTAGTCCTACCAAAAATTATTTCTTATGGTGATGAGAGGTCGCTGCTGTGGAGAACACTGGCATCAGATGATCCTTGGTGACTTGTGGCCTTCAATGGTGATGCGTAGACAGTGGAAGCAAGGAGAGGGAGAAGATGGTATTTTGCACTTTTTTTTTTTGTTGAGGACCTCATAACGAGGAGAGGAGATAGCCCCAAAATATTGGAAGAAAGCCTTCCAGATACCTGTAGAGAAACGACAATAAGGAAGCAATAGGGATTTCTGAGAGTAAACCACTAGATTTTCTGTGAAAGGAAAACCAAGAAAAAATATCCACACCACGAAATTAATCTTCAATCTGTGAAAGTAAACCACTAGATTTTCTGTTCAACCCATCAAAGCCCCATTTGTTTTTCCTTACACAATATCAGTTGTTGGTCTCTTTAACACAGCAATAGGGATTTCTGTAGCTTCCTGAATTGTCAGCAAAGTAAAAATCAGGCCAGAAACTGCCACAAGAGAAGGCACGTTTTGCTCTGCCAACCTGGGCAGCCAGGACATAGTATCATCTCTCACTACTACTACTACACAAACCCTTTCCACTATGACTACAACCACTAATGCTACTACCATCACCAACCAACCCATCATTGGGCTGTCTGTAAAAGTTCCTCAAACATCTCTGTACACTTAGATGGTGGTTCTACACAAGTCGTGGTAGCCGACGACTTGATGGAAACACAAATTTGGGTAAAAACCTGACTGAAAATAAGCAGGCATTCCCACCATCCACATGAGGGGCTCATGTATTACAACAAATGCTATACATGGCAAGGGTCAAGGCACCTCTTCAGGGAGACATGGCATCACCTGATGATGCAAGCCTGTGTGTTTCTGTTTCCTCGGTTGCGGCTTTCATAGAGTAGTCCATCACAGAATCACCTGGGAAAATATTTATGTCAACAATCAGAATTGAACCAAATATTATACAATAAACAGAGTCGTTGGATATAAATAGTCTTGAATTAAAATCTTTTACCGAAGATAGAACCGATGGATGGCCGTTTTGGTGATGAACTCCTCTTCATATCTGAACAACCAAGCAGTTGAAAAAGAGTGAGGATTTAGGTCTCTCCATCCATCAAAGAGAAACACACATAAGAGGTACAATTATTATGATTAGAAAAATATTACTGGTAGAAAATTCCAAAATTACTAAAGAACAGGATCCGACTGCATATAAGGCATCCCCTTGCTTCTAGTGCTTACTATCAACAAAGGAAATCAAAATCTCTTGGCTAAGAAAACAGACTCTGCTTGAGAAATTAGTGAGAGCTAAAAAGGGTCACGAGACATTTGGAAAGTCAATACGATATGAGACATTTTGAAGTGTTCACCCAGTAATACTGTGTCACTTGTTTCAGATCCAACCAACAAACAGGTTGCAAAAATTGAGTATTCCATTTCAGCCAGTTCACAAATCAAATCTTCCTATTTCGATAAGAGAATCATGAACCAGTGAAATTTGGCATACTTATGATTGCATAATAAAATAACTACAAAGTCACAATATGTGCATGAGAACACATGTTTTATTTACATCTGTCTTGACACTAGTTAGCAATCCGACGTATAATATGCGTTTAATAGGCAAATTTTCTGTATTTCTGAAAAAACATATACTATGACCGCGTATTTTAAAAATACGCAAAAATATGCATCTTATTGAAAACAAAAGTTTAAAACACATATTTACATATATTTTTAAAATATGGCTCAAATACGAAATTTAGAAATTCCTAGAGAAGAAAAGAAAAACTCTTAAAGCTCTTTAACTCCTCTATTGCAATATATTCTCGTTCCCCAACAGTTATAGATACAAAAGCTCACCAACCAAGTAGATTTACAGAAGAGGGAAAAGGACAAATAAAAAGAGAAATAAGAAGAACCATAAGAACTCTAAAGTCTCAACCCAAATCTCCAAGAGAAGAAAATCTGTTAACCCACCACAAGATCCTTTTGGCATGGGGGAAGATAAAAATAGAGAGACCAAGGAGAAGCTGAAATATGTCTTACCACATTTAAAAAAAAAAAAAAAGGGCCTTCCATTCCCACCTCTACATTTCATTGCCATATTGAAGTAGAGAGCTAGACCCACCACTTGGAGGTTGAAATCTTGGAAGGTCGGCCATTATCACATTCAATCAATGCAGTCACTAGCTTCTAATCGTCGCTGCCCTCGTTCTTTGCCGCCATTCCAACAGTTGAGCAGAATGTATTTAGTTGAGACTTGAGAGCCAGAGAGAGAGTCCAAACAAAACTCAAAAACTTTTTTCTTAGGTGGCTAGCTAGTCAACCTACTTTTTAATATGGTCTAGTCCTTTCAGTAGTGAGAAACAACAGGCTGTTGAAGTGGTTTTAGAAACTGGGGCTTAGTTTTGGATAAGACTATATATAGTGCATGTAGTTATATGGACCATGTATGCATATACAGAGAATACAACATTTATGCATATATACATATATATAGGAAAGGTACTATATATAAGCCGAACTTTTAGTACAGGGGTATTGAACATGATTGTTTCACATATTGTATTTTTTGCCGTTCTCCAAATGTTTGGCCTAGTTTTCAAACAACAAAATGTATTATACTCGAACCTTTCTCGTATCGAACTTTTTCTGTATGCCAAATTGCTAACTAGGGTCTTGACGTTATGTGCATTGATATGGGTACGGGTGTCAGTCCAACACGGGTGCAGAGTTCGAATTTGGCAAACCTTGAAAAGTAGGAATCATGGACTCGGCAATATGCTTTTAATAATGTCAACAAGTAATTGTTTAATCTATATATATATATATATATAGGGGATCGGGGGACAACAATTTTGACAACAAAAAATTGGCACAGGCCAATGTATAAATTCGAAATTTTGGAATGGGATGATTTTTGGCGAGGATGGTCTCTATGGTGGGGAGATTATCCTCACAAAAATTCAAATCATTCCGATATTCGTAGACCGGTTTACAAGTTGAAGAAATATGGACTGTCTATTTTATCGTTAACTTGAAAACCACATTTGATGGGGTTAGAAATTTCAGAATGTGCTGATTTTTTGTAGGGGTAATCATCCTTAACCAAAAATCAGCTATCGATTCATCTTCCACATGGATACGCCAAAATTGTTGTCCCCCGATCTTGACCTATATATATATATATATATATATAGAGATATAGTATGTATGTATGTATGGGTGATAGGTTGGCACATAGTTTTGACGCATAATGAGGCACGGTCGTAGGGCCCACCTGGAAATGAGTAAAGGGCTGATTTTAAAGATCATCCTCACAAGAAATCAACCCTTTCTGAAATTTCTAATCCTATCGAATGTGGACTTAAAAGCAAACAATGAAAATGGACGATCCAGAAATTTTCAACTTGCATTCCACTTCTCATAAGGCTTCAAATGTCGAAATGGGTTGATTTTTGGTGAGGATGATCTCTGTGGTGAGGAAATTATCCCTCACAAAAAATCAGCCCTTTACTCATCTCCATGTGTGCCCCATGACCATGTGTCATTATATGTGTCACAAAACAATGTGTCAATCTAACCCAACGCTATATACATATGTTATATTTGTTGCTTTGAGAATCTCAATCGTAAAAGGTAGAGCTTATAACCTATTGCAAATGTAAATTAACATCTTGCAAGTAAAGAAAGAAAAAATAAAACAGAATTTGTCACACCAGAATACGTATCGTTTTGGACTCTGACAAGGGTACTTCGCCAATTTAGAAGAATCCATACAACATAGCATATAGGGTATATAGCGTTTCCAAATGCAAGACATCTCATCTCAGTCAGTGGCTCCACTTGCCCCTGGTCTAAGACCCTAAGGTTGTGAAGCATTCCAAAAATAGCCAAGAAAAACTGCTACATTAATGTATCAGACAAATGAAATATTAGACCATATTTTCACTTGATGATTTCAGCTGAACTAGATCACCAACGAATATGAAAAATTATCAGATACCTTGATTGTGCAATAAAACAGATCAACTCTATAAATGAAAAGACATTTTCAATTTTCATGGGAAGCAACAAAATATTGTTGATTAAAATGGTCAACTTTAGGCACTTCGGGGAGAAATAGTACAAACAATCAGAGGGACTCCTTCATTTGCATGTCATATTCTACGTTTCTCTCCTGCTTAGGAGAACTGCATGCTTTGTACCAAAGGGAGGAAAAATAAACAAATACACTTGCAAATACCCACAGATACAGGAGAATGTGCATGTTGATTGAGCAAAGAAGCAGCAACACATCTCATTAACATAATACTTTCCCAATGAAAGAGATCATCCTACATTATTATAAAAAAGTTTCCAACTAATCCAGATAATTATCATCTAAGCCTTATCCCAATGTTTGGGTCGGCTTCCAACCAATCCAGAGTAGAATAAAAATTGCATACCAAAAGATTGCTGTAGCCCCTTGACTGCATCAAAGTTCTTGTATGTATAGCCAACAAAACTCAAATCTTTGGGAGTCAATAGCATCTGCCCAAAAAGTTAATAAACAACAAGTCAGATGTCTTAGAAAGTCCAACAAAAGCAGCTTTGAAACAAAAACTTCTTCTAAGAACATAAGCATGCATTTAGAAAAAAGAAAAAAACAAATTTGAAAAATGTACCTGTGTAGAAAAGTAAATCTGAATAGATTATAATAACCTAAAAGCTAACTTTCTAGGTGGTACATGCCATAAAAGATGATGATGAATATTTCTAATCTAAACTAAAAGATGGATAACAATTGATAAATAGATACTCATGACGAGAAAATATGCAAATTTGAAGCTGCCAGAAATATTTGCAAGGATACCATTTTATAATAAAATATAGACTCAGAAGTCATGATCTGCTCACTATAGACTCAGAAATCAGAAGAAACAGACTAAAGAGTACATTGGGCAAAGTAGGCATGATTGATATATACATGTGCTCCATTTTGAGAACTGTTACAAAAAATTAGGCATAAATGTTTAATTTATAAGGGATACTTTTTCCTCTTTAAGCCTTGGACTAGACTGAAATAGGGATAATATTACTTATCAAAAAAAAAAAATAGGGATAATATTGAAATTTTGTAATTAGTCTCAATTCACAAATAAGAGAGATTAGTGCAAGAGTATGGTAGTTGTCTTTCCCCAAACAAGTTCATTCTTCTTCTTTACTTATATCACTCGAAATAAACATCACAAGCCACCTATGTAATTTCCATTGTGGACCTTTCTTCTTTGTTTCCTTTTACTTGTAACCCCTTTATTACTATACTTTGTTTTAACCTAATCAAGAAAATAACCATGTACCTAGTGCCCTTCAAGCCTTATTCTATGAAATATGGTTAAAGTTGTTTTCCTCCCATGGTAAAAGTTGCATCCCTTTTATCAACTTCTCGATACCTTTTATTGTGCTACTGATTTGACATGAAGTCTTACAGCTCACCATCTTAAAAGCTAATGAATGATCACAATGGTTTAACTCATTAGACCTGTCCTTTCTTATCATACATCCGAATGATTATATTTCATTGTAAACTATAGGAAAAGCTTGAGAAAGTATATATGTCAAAAATACAATAAATTCCAAAGTACTAGTGCAAATTAGAGAAAAATATATAATCTTCTGAAAAAATTAGTTATATACCTTGCGTGACGGTCCTGAACCAGTTCTTGCAGCTGTTGGAGGATCCAACTATAAAACAATCCAACGAAATTATCTCATTAGTGAAGCAACTAATAATGGTGTCACAGTCGGAGATGATCAAGAGATCATAACCAATGAAATAGTTTGTGATATTCGCTTGAAAGTGCTTATTTTAAGTTATTATCTTTTTAGCGTTATCGCACTCTCCTACGTAAAACTTCTTTTTTATCAGCTTTTCTACGTAAGAGTTTCCTCCATTGCGTAGAACACACTGTGCTGCCTAGTTACATGAAAAAGAAGATAATATTGTTGATCTAGGGTTAATCTTTCAACGACAGAAAAACCCTACTTTCAATATTAGAGAAAAGATCTTGCATTATCCAATGAGTGCCCTTCTACAAATTTGTGCAGTGACTAGCATGCTATGGATAAGATTGAGGCTCACCAGAAAAAGAAAAAGGATAAGCTTGAGTTTCCAACTATCATGCCCTAAAATCATAGAAAAGACTGAACATTTTTCCAAAAACAAGCACACTCTAGGATTTTCTGGAAAAAATCATGAATATACTAAATTTCTAAATAAATAAAAGACTTATAATGTCAGGAAATAACTTAATGACCTAACTTTTATATGTAATATAAAACAAAAACAACCCATATATAGGTAAAACCATAAAAACAAGAAAATCATGAAAATAACCTGACTATAAGTAAATAAACAAGAAAATGTCCCCAATCTCCAGAGAACAAGCATTATGCATAAAAGACGTGAACTTTTTTTCTTGATAATTAAAAAAGACAGATTTTGCTAAACAAAATACTATCCTACCATGTCATACATGCATACAATTCCATGCAGTACCGATGGAGTTATCACACGCCAGATCAAGGTATTAAATTTCGATGTCGAGGTATATTTTGACCACTTGAGAAAGGGAAATTTGTGAAAAAGTTTTCGACACACTGGAAAAATGATTTTTCTTTAGGGAAATATTGTGGAAATGATGGAAATATTGGGGAAAACTTTGTTGGAACTTTATGAAATGATAAAACAAGCATGAAAGTTCACTCATAATTCATAAAACTATAATAAACAACCATATGAAGTATGGAAATGAATGTTCATAATGTTCTGTTACATGCTGAAGTAGGTATCTGAAAGTCTAATAGTAAATGACAACTGAAATTGCGCATGAAAAAATGATTATAATCACTAAATCGGGTCACATTAAGTATATCATATAAAATTTAAAGAGAATACATTATACACAAATGAGAACACTTCCACATAGAAAGTGAGTACAATGTGGCATTTTAAGGAGGGTTGCACCAAACTTTGTATGGGGCCCGTCTCCATATAAGCCTTGTGCGAAGTTTTACAAAACTGAAATGTTATTTGATTTCCATTTCAGCTTCTTGTGAAGGAAAAATATTTCGTGAAGTTTTCACAAAATTTACTATCTTGGGTCAGATAACATCCAGAAAAAAGAAGCACTGTGGCATTCACTTGAAGCAAATAAAAAGTGTCAATGTAACAAAATTCAACTGCATACGAACAAACCACTCCATAGTTACAGAAAATAAGGGGAGAGATTACTTGACATAGAACCATACCTCATCAAACTTCAAAAAGTTTTGAGTATCTAGTTCCCCGTTGACCTCTGGTTTAAATGCTGCTTCCATTTCATAGAGTTTGTCCCATACGACATCTTTGAACCAAGGATGAGCCTGAGCCAATCCAATTGCAATAAACATAAGAAAAAAATATGTGAAGGCGGAGAGAAAAACATAATTATAGATTCAATGCCATACTTTTATTTGGTCCGCCCCTCCAGTACCTAGCCTGTGGTCAACATCACATAACAACCTACAGATAAGATTCTTTGCCTCAGGTGTCAACCGTGCCTCTTCCGGAAACTTTAAGTGATTTCTCCAGTGCACAATCTGACAATCATTAACGAAAACTGTGTCAAACGAACATTACAACCATCTGCCAAGGTTTAAAATATCATTCCGTTTCATTGTCTAGGTAAGCTGACGGAATGAGACGTCTCAAATGAGATGAACGAGACAATGGAAAAAACAATATACGTCTCAATAAGATTATAACATTTTTTTAATGTTTAATTAGGGTAAGTACTTGTTTTTAACATTTTTGTGTTATCAAAGACACATGCCATGAAAATATGCTTTTAAACCGATTTTAGATCCCGAGACGAAACGAGATTTTGAACCATGCCATCTGCTTAAAGTAGATGTATGTGCCTTGGGAGGTGGTGGAAAAAGAAAGGAATACGGATATGTTGTTTAAAAGATTCAAAATAAGTATAAAAAATGGTAACAAAATGGGGAAAAGAAAATCCAAAACCTGAAGTTGCATGCATCATAAAACACCATGAAACAATGTATGCAATATTACATCAAAGGTTAACCGTTTAAAATATCAGTTATAGATGGAGATGAAATTCCCCAACTCTACACATCCCTCTAGATTATAAATGAAAACTGATTTATTACAGTGACAACAAGCCTCTTGAAAACTACATTTCTCATAGAATAAGCAAGACTTACATGAAACACTATGAGCCATTATATGATACATACTGACTGCATGCTAAATTTCTTTAAAACTGTGAGCGGTGGCTCCAAACCCCAAGAACTTTTCAGGCTGCAAACCCGAAGGAGAAGACCCCACTGCCAGAGGAGAAGAAGAAGACCACCGCCGTAGGAGGAGGAGGAGAAAAAGAAGGAGGCTCCAAATCCCACATCGCAGCGGCGGCGGCTCCAAACCTCACATCTCATGGTCACATCTCGCCCAAAGAGAAAGAGAAGGTCTCTGTCTTCTTTTTTTCCTCTTTTGGGTTGAAGAGAAGGGGCCACTCAATCATTTCTTGTCAAGTTCGATGTTGTAACGTGTTTTGAAAAAGACAACATCGAACTTGTTTTAAGAGCAAAATCAGAAGAAAAGTGCCCTTAAAAGTGGGGTCCACACAATTACCAAACACCAAAAATTAAGGTCAGTTCTGAAATGACCTCCGTTGGCTGTGTTTTATGGCTTTCCAAACAGGCTGATAATGCATTCAAATATAACTTACACTAATATGATAAAAACCTAATTCCTCGATAAATTCTTAATGCTTGTAGTAAGTTTAAAATCCAGGTCTCATTCAACATCTTAATAAGCTGACAGAACAAGATGTCTCGACCGAGACATTGGAAAGAAATGATACATCTCGATATGCAAAGATATAAATATGAATTACATTAAATGACTTTCAGTACTTAATTACACAAACAATATGTCGTTTATCTTTTTGTGTTATAACTTATAAGAGACACATATACAATAACTAAAAAATAAATTACATATATAATATATTAGGGTTCCGGTACGAGATTATGCATACCCCAATGTATCATCTTATTACCATATTGGAACAAGATGTCTCGACAGAGATGGAACAGAACGAAACTTTGAAACATGCTTGTAGTTGTTATCTTAAAATATTTCTAATAGTATAAAATCTCTGCATGGAGTCATGGACATATTGGGTTTTCAGAGTGTGTTTTGTTTGCACCCCTCATGCCATCAAATTAGACTGCTTTAATTCATTATCTCAAAATTAAATATTAAGTATCACAAGTAAGATTACAATTAACACCGAGTAATAATATAAGATATGAAAGGAGAATGACAACGAGACAAAAGCAATATTCTTTATGTTACTTTGATCAAAGATACCACCACTTTGAAATAGAATACCAAAACAATGAAATTCACAGGACATTAAATGACTCAGCACACAGGGAAACATCAAACTATGGTATGCTGACCTTTCTGCATGTGGTTATTGGGTCATCGGAGTAAAATGGGGGATAACCAACAAGCATCTCATACATTATTGCACCTAGTGACCACCTGCAAGCATTTCATTGAATTAAAATACATGAAAAAGGAACAATGTGTCATGTAACATAACTCATTTTCATTTAAAAAGAAATAAAAATAAAAGAATAAACTACAAATTACGCAAATATATAATTAGTGGGTAAAGTTTTTAATCATTCTGTGGTTTAAAAGAAAAACAGTATACCATATGAGCTACTATAGAAACGACAAGGCTAACAACCAGAGTAAAAACAATCATGAAATAAATGACTTCAAGTGGATTTGTACAAATTAGTCAGATTAATATTTGCTGATATTTTCAACCATGTTACCTTTAATAATCTTAGAAACCGGAGATATCCATGAATAATCTACCAAATCCAAGGATCTTTAATGAATATTAAGAGAGATTGGCCTAATATTTAATAAATATCCAATCCCTCACCCAACCACTCCCTCCTATCTCTCCCACTACCTACTTGGTCCTCTCTCCATCTATTTACCACTTCATCTTGTAGTCCTGTACACGTGGGACACACTGGGACCCGACATTTGATGGGCCATGGTTAAGAGATCTCCTATGCCAAAAATCAGTCTGAACGAAGGATCCTAACAATCCTCTCTATCATGACTTGATCAGATGATACAAGCCATTCAACAGATAATATTCTTTTGGTCGATTTAAACGAAATATATACGAATGGTCAAATCATCCGATTCTCCTGGGCCAAAAGACAATCAAATTGGGATTATTCTAACCATTATGGATAGTGTCAAACTTGTTGAGCCAAACAGTCAACTCACAATAATATCAACTTTGGAACTTTGAGTCCACCCAAACAACCACGTCCTAATATTATGGAAGTCTATTTTTCTCAGAAAACAGCATGTTGTATCTATCATGATTTAATTCCATTACTCACCTAAACACTTGTTAAAAATGGCCTCACAGGTACAACGAGAATGGTCATTTTAATGATAGCATTATAGTGTGGTTGGGATATAAGCATAAAGTTAAAGCAAGTCCTACAATAAGATCATGCATATGGGTGCTGTGATTTGCCTGAAAGAGCTCTCGCTACAAGCAGGATGATGTTATGGGTATCCTCACATGCCTTGGAGAAAGAAAAAATTAAATGCAATTGAGGGAAGGAAGAAAAATCGAGAAGAGTGGTGCTGGTTCTGGTCATGACTAGAGAAAGCTCAGAATCTATGACGTGGGAACCTGACACTCTAATGGATACACAGAAAGAAATATGATGGGTTTTTTTTTTTATTTTATATCAGGACCAGTTGTGGTGGACGACCATTGCAGTACCATGCAGGTTTTTTGTTTGGCATCGAGGTTAGGCACGCGGCGCGCACGCCAGGGATGGGAGCTTATTTGCACTTGCATTGTCCAACAATCTCTAGGAGAGGGAAACGGTTAATGTGATTCCCACTGTGGACAAGCTTCTTTAAGTTTACAGAAAGAGTGTAATATGTAACTACTGAAAATCCAATTTGTTCACAATAAAGTAAAGAGAAAGATAGAAGAATGACAGTCCAAAACTAATAATGTGAAAGAATTAGATATTTACTAATTAACCTTACAAAATTCTTCTGATTAATTTCTAGCTTCTACAGAAACTTAATAACACTGCATCCCAAAATTAAAAAATTTATAAAAAAGAAGTAAATGCAGTAAAAACAAAATGAACAAAAAATCTAAGATCGAGCAAGATGGTGAAGGTACTAAGAATGTGAACAAATTCTAGCACAGCCCAACGGTTTTTATTGACGAACCAGTCACATTCAATGCCATAGCCTTTCTTCAGTAATACTTCTGGGGCAATATAGTCTGGTGTGCCCACTGTAGAAAATGCCTGTAAAGACAAAACCACTAGCCAGTTAGTGTGATAAAAAAATTGTTAAAAGAGCTGAAGAACTACAGGTCACAAGGAACAAAGGTTCCCAATCTTACCACCTGTTTTAATACAAGGAACAAAGAACCCAGAAACACTGGCCTAGAGGGTGACATATGGTAGTAGATCTCATTTCAGGGCTTTCTCGGAATGGGAATTTCTTGGGGGACATGTAGAAACTGCTTTTTCCTCAAATTGTCGGGAATTTTTCCATTAGAAATTTTTTTTATTATATGCATGATGTTGATGTATGCCACATGGTGCAGTTGGTCATGCATCTGGAACTTTTACACTTGGATACCCTTGGACAGGCTGTAGCACAAAAAACATACCTCTAAATACAAGTGAAGTGATCCCAGTCAAGAGCATTACTTCAGTTGGTCATAAAAAATTCAAGCACATGCCCGAAGTCAGAGAGAAAAATGCTAATGCCAGATGGTTAGGATTTTTTATTAGCATAGTTTTTGAGATGTAGCTAACACCACCAGTTCACCGATCTAGAACATGACTATGTGTATCACATGGCACACTTCCACATCATGCCTAAATGAGCGATCCATGCATTACACATATTATATAGCCCTCTTGTTGGATAAGAAATTCATCTTGATTTTGAAGTTTTAATCCATTTCTGTAAACCCAGTGGATGTGTTCACGAAGTTTTTAAAGCATTGGCAATATTAGTGACTATGGGCACAACCAAGAATGAGCTGTTAGGGAAACATGTACTGAAATAACATAGTTGCAAGATAAAAAAAAAAATCAATTGCATACCAGCTTCCTCCTATTCATCTGCCAATGCTGAAGTTGTTCACGGGGGCTTTTCCACCGGCGCCCATTAACTGTATCTGGGAAGCATCCATCAATATCCATTGATTCCCTCAAATTCTCATCATCCATGGTTTCATTTTCTTTTAGAGGAGATAGAATTGTACAATCGAGAGGCTTGCAAAGACCAAAATCAGAAAGTTTCATGTGGCCATTTTTGTCCAGTAGAAGATTGTCAGGTTTAATATCTCTGAAAAGAAATGGTTGTGCACATATATGAGAAATGCAATCACAACTATACCAACAACCCAGCTACAAACAAACCCACTTCACAGGTAATCTTGCTTCTGAGTTCTGACATTTTAGTTTAATTAAATTGTCAGTGACAGATGAATACCAACCTGTGAATGTAGTTGTGTTTATGAATGGACTCTATGGCCAAAACGCTTTGAGCAATGTAAAATCTAGCCACACTTTCAGTTAAGGTGTCTTCTCGTATCAGCAGAGTCATCATGTCACCACCAGGCAAATATTCCATGATTAGATATAGATATTCGGCATCTTGAAATGAATAGTAGAGCTTCACAATGCAGTGGCTGGCAACTTCTGCAAGCAAGTTCCTTTCAGCTCTAACATGTTCAACCTACAGATCAAACATATCTCTGGTAAGTACAGTAACCTAGTTACATACAAGGAGGAATACGAAGGATACGAAGAATACAAATGATAAAACAGATTATGGCAAATAATCCATATGAAGTGGATAAATAAGTGGAGAACCCTGATGATTTAAATCACATAAAGAACAAAGTGATCATAATTACCACATAACACATTCAATTCAAGCTCAAAATATTGTAGTATGACAGTAGTCATATTGCCTCATCCAGAGCGACAAACTATGACATTGGTCCAGCCACCACTTTCACAAACTAAAACAGAATCTATACGTATCCAAAGATTCACAATTTAAAAGACAAAATACAAGAATATCATTAGCTGCCAGAACATGTCAGGAATCACAAGATCCCCATATAATCCCCACTAATAGGGATCCATAGGTTTAGTGAGAAAACAAACATATATAATTATACTGTAATATAGGGTCCGTTTATTAACAATTATCTTGAAATGGATTCTCAGTCTAGAACAGATTCTGCCAAAAACTTATCTCGTAGAAGCATTTCTAATAAGCAATGTTACCAAACATCACTACAGCTCAAGATTTCCTCTGCTTTCTCTCTTTCAAACCCTAACTCGCCAATCGAAGAAGAGATCAAAGAAAAGTTCAACAGGAGTTTTCTCTCGACAAAGAGGGCGCGGAGGAGAGAGCGGGAAGGGCCGCAATGGTGAGAGGGAGCAGTGGTGGTGAGGGGGGGAGGGGCGGTGCAAGAGCAGTGGTACTGAGAGGGAGTAGTTGAAGGTGGCGGCACCACTGGAGAGAGAGAGAGAGAGAGAGAGCATTATATGAATAGGTTTTTTATTCTGAATTTAAAGGAAAATTGAATTATCATTATGAAAATAGGGTTTATGCTTTTTGTCACCAAATGCATTTATCAATGTTGATAATCGATTATGAGGCCAGAAACAGATTATCAGCCGCACAATTGATTACCATCATTGTTACCAAACGGGTCCATAGTAATAACAGTAATTTGGTCTCCATGACTAAAGGTTTATAAGTTCCATTGAGGAAATATTTGGAAACAAATAACAATCAGAGGCATCTAAGAAACCTTGTTTTAAAACCTGCTGATCGTATCAATGCTAACGAACTGAGAAAAACACAAACTGAACCTAGTCCATTGATTATGAAAATGTGATGGCCTGACCACTAATATATCTTTTCCTTTTTGGATAAGAACTATGAAGTGATAACAGATAAAAAAAGAGATGTATAAGTATAAAGCACCACGAGCGAGAGAGAACCTCGCCCACAACCCACAAAAACAGAAGCAAAATAAAAGGGGACACCCCAATCATGGGTTCCTTTGTACAATCTTGGCTAAGATGAAAAAAAATCCTCAAAACGAGTGCCTTTAAAATCTGCCAAAGCCAACTTCCAAAATAATATCGAAGCTTTTATCTTCAAAATAATTGCCTCTGGGCCTTCTGATTATCTTCAAAGATCTACTCCTTTCTTTCCATATCTCTCAACAAATAAAACAAGAAAGCAACATCCAAATGATAAGCTCACGAGAGATAAAAGCATTGGCATACCAACCTAGGAGGACCTCATAACAATTAGAGGAGAAAACCCCAAAATATTGGAAGAAAGCCTTCCAGATACCTCTAGAGAAGTGGCAATAAAGAAGCAAATGTTCCACAGATTCCCCACTGAAGTGACACAAGAAGCACATATTAGGCATTGCCTTTCCCCTCCTAATGAGATGGTCCACTGCGTGGATTTTGTTGAAAGTAGCTGTCCATATGAAAAATGCAACCTTGGACGGAACATCAGTACCCACACCAATGGGGCCGGGAACAAGCAATGAGCATGTGGGATCAACACCAAGAAGAAAGACCTCACAAATAAGATGCCTCTATGATCCCACTTCCACAATCTAAATCAAGCAGAATTGAAATCAATCTTTAGTAGGTCACTTCGACCTCTAGAGCTGGTTCCCTTGTAGTTTGCTTGGCTTTTTTCCTTTTCAATACATTCTTATACTTGTCAAAAAAAAAAGAATTGCATCAACCTCCGTCTCCTCTAAATGACTCAGAAATCTGGTCATGTCGTCCAGCTCCCAAATTCATATTCCACCGCATTCCCAAATTCCAAGAGACTCTACTTTCATATCCCACAAGGCAATCACTCACCAAAGCATTCTTATACTCCGATAAGGCGTATAATACTGGAATGGCTTATAAAGAGACTTATCACCACACCAACGATCATCCCAAAACTTCACTCTATCTCCCCTACCAACTTTGAAATTAACTTCATTTATAAAACTGCCAAAAACCATATAAACATCTTTCTAAACTCCGCCCCCATAAAAAGAAACAATACGGTTGCTATTCCAACCCTGATCCCTGATGCCTACTACCATATTTGCTATGACTCTTCTCCAAAGGACATCTACCTCCCCACCATACCTCCACAACCATTTCCCCAAGAGAGCCTTATCCACCTCTCTGAGGGGTCTAATGCCAAGACCACCATCATGCTTCGATTTGCAAACCGTAGCCCAATCCACCAAATGATACTTGCCCACGTCATCCATTTCCTTCCACGGGAAATTTCTGATGAGTCTCTCCCATCTAACAAAACCCCAATGGGGATGGAGAACAGGGACATAAAATAAATGGGCAGGTTGGATTGGAGCAATCTTTCCACGTTTAGATAGTTACCCCTTCTTCCACGAAGCTAATCTTCTTTCGAAGTTTTCCATCACAGGATCCCAAATGCTTTTCAACTTATAACTTGCACCAAGAGGAAAACCCAAATAGAAAGGCAAAAATTCGCCCACCTTGCACCTAGGGGTGTCAATACCTCTTCTGTTGCATAACCATCTTCCTCTTTTCTGTCAATAGAAGATATTTTTTCAAGAATTATACCCATCTTACTATCTACCCTACCCGACACCTCCTTATTCCACACTTTGAGCTTGGATATCAAAGCCAACAACCTTCCCATAAAATGAGAAAGAATTCCACTAGGAGGCCACCAAATCAACAAAATTCGAAATTTGAAGCCAAATTTTCTCAAACCTGAAAAGAGAAGGTACTACAAATACCACCACACTCCATCAAAAGAGGAATGTGGTCAGATGTCAGTCTATGTATGGTCGATTGAGTAACCTCAGGAAAGTGGACTTCCACCCATAAGAGATCAAATACCTATCAATTTTACTCATTGTCAGGTTCTTCTGATTGTTGAACCACGTATAGCAAGCTCCATAGCCTCCATTAAGTGGAAGATCCACTAGCTGATTCCTATCAACAAAATCTATGAAATCCTTCATATAATAGTGATCCTACATCCTCCCCTCTTCTAGTAAAAGAATCTAATAACATTAAAATTACCGCCTATGCACCAAGGCAAGTTCAAACAACCTTGAGCATAGTCCAATTCCAGCCACAAATCAGATCTTTTGCTCTCATTCGGCTCATAGACCCATGTTAAGACCTAGGAAAAATGGTCGTCTACATTCTTACAAAATCCTCCACCAACAACACATCCTTATCCCAAAACCAAAATGCCCCCGTTGTCCCAACTGCTGGCAAATAACACCACACCACATTCTTCTTACCCCAAACCTCCCTCACCATCCCAACTTCCATGGATTTTATCTTAGTTTCTTGAAGAATGAGAATATCGGCTCTCCATCTATGCACCTACTCTTTATAATAATTCTTCTATCTTTATTTCCCATTCCCCTGCTATTCCAAAATAAAATTCGAAGCTTCATATCAAACTTGTTGGCATCCCCTTCCCTTGTAAAGCTCTTCTCTCCCGACCTCCCTTCATGATTCAAATTACATACTAGTTGCTTCAGTTCCCTGTAACCCTTCCCTCTCTTCTTGGATGACGTAGATACCTTATTAGGGGTACTGAAATAGGCAGGTTCCCCAACAATCTCTAGACCAGTACTCACCATAGTTGGATCCTACGTGGTGGATGCAAGCCCCAATTCCTCGCCCAACTACCTTGGTTGTACTAGTTCATTGTTAATGCACTGCCCTTCCCCAAACACTTGCTTGATGCGCCTCCTGCGACTCCTTTCAATAGAAGCGAACAAATGTTTAACATCTTCCTAATGCCCTGACTATTTATCCCCAAATATTCCCCCAAACCCATAACTTTTGAAAGCACCCATTCTAACACCTTGCTTCCATCTACAATGTCATCCCTTCCTAAGACAGATCTTCCCTCCTATTAGTACTTCTCATCAAATACTTCAAAATCCTCCTGGTCTAGGACTTCGTACCTGCATCGTCATAAGAGTTTCTTGAGAAAAAATGTTCAACCTCGTGAGAGTCCCTACTATACAACTCAATATGATCTACTAAATCCTTGAACTACTCCTTATTGCATTCGTCTGCCCATCTCACTGTTGGTTGTCTTCTTTTTCCTTATTTCATATTAACTTGGGGTATCAAGGGTATTTCTGATATTTCTTTGTCTTTAACCTTATTAATATAAATATGTGGAAAATCGTGCTCCATAATAATGATACACAATTTCTCCTTCTCCATTCTGCTCTCTTCTCCTCTTCTCTCATCTTTCTCTTCTCTTTTCTTTTCTCCTAATATTTTCTACTTTATTTTCCACTTTACTGATTTAATTTAAACCCTAGGATTGAAGTTTAGAACATGGTATCAAAGATGGTACCTAGGGTGTTGTATTTCGAGCTCTAAGGCTGCCACGGGTGGTAGAACCATATGGTTGGGTCTTACGCCTAGGGCAAATCACAATTTTTTTTTTATGTTCCCCTTAATACTGTTCACGGAGTATTGTTCATCGCATTATTAACTAAGTATTGTTCATCATTACTATTCACAGAGTACTGTCCACCGTTACTGTTCATGGGAGTATTGTTCAAATAAGAATGTCACAAGTTTTTTTTTTAGGGGACTTCTAATGCAAACCCTAGGTAGAAATATGTCCACTGCTAGTTTGTGTGGTGATTCATCTATCACATCTGGAGTGATGAGTGGTATGTCACACATGAGTAACCATGGTGACCACTGACCATGACCCAGGGTTACAAGTCACCACAGTGAAGTTGGATAGGTTGAATTACCTAGAGTGAGTACGGTCTATCCGTATGTATATCGATAGACGTGGTAGGTTGGGGTACATTAATAGCAAGGTAGTAGCAGCAGTCCTTATTGATTCTACCTATGTAAGTGGGAAGCTGAAAAACCTCATGGTGATGTCATAGTTGTTACATTCTATTCAGTCACACATTTATAAGGGTTTCCTGTTTCTCTCGACTGCGAAGGAGATATGGGATGTTGTAGCACAGACTTATGCCCAAGTTGGGAATTTTGCATAATTGTATGAGTTGCAGTAAGAAATATCCAATCTTCATCAGAGGGAGATGTCCTCGGGGATGTATTATGCTACTACGGAGTAAGTGAGAGAAGTTGGACCACTACCAAAGCTATACCTCAGTTTGTGTTACTGATGTGTTAAGATACAAAGCGATGGTAGAATACCAATATTTTAATTCTTCGTCGCTTTGAATCAGAGCTATGAGCATGCCAAAGTTTAGATTTTGGGTACAAATCCTCCACCTTCCATGTTATCCCAGGTTTACGCCTACATTCAGAGTAAAGATAGCAGACGACATGTTATGTTCTCCAAGCCTGGACATGACCCTGTTTCTCATGATAAGTCTGCACTTGCAACGACGACTCAGAAAATGAGCAAGGCAAGCCCAAAAATATTTGGGAAGGGTGATGATAAGGACAAGCTGAAGTGTGAGCACTATGGGCAAAGACGTCACACGAAAGAGACATGTTGAGATCTACATGGTCGACCATCTCAGTTCAGTTCCAGTTCCAGACAAGTGCCATTTGCAACACACTCAATAGCTCAAGATGCAATTCAACCGGCTTCTACATCTTCTAGGGGTATGATCACGTTTTCCAGTGATGAGATGAAAAGTTGAGACGGATGATATCTCAACTCGATGGATAGTTCAGTATTCATACTTCCACTTTTGCTCACTTAAGTACTTCTGAGTCAGTCCTTCTTGTACACTTAAAACCTTTTGGCCCTTTCTGGATCATCGATTCTGGGGCCTCTGATCACAGAACTGGTATATCATCTATTTTGTCGTCTTATAGTATTTTTTTTGGTAAAGACAAGGTTTGAATTGCTGATGGAACTCTTTCCTCAATATCCAAAAAAGTAGAGTGACCGCTATACCATCCCTAACCTTATCTTATGTTCTTCATGTTTCTAAGTATACTATAATCTTTCTGTTAGTAGTATCACTAAAATCGAAGAACCTAATCCATCTGTCCTTAATCCCTGGAATCACTCCAAAGCATCCTGCTCGTAGACTCCACACATCCAAAACAAGAAAATAAAGCCAACCCCCCCACCCCTTCCAGGATGCTCTTCGCCTCACTCAGAGGGGACAGCAAATAAGAATAGAGCATCACACATCCACTTTACTTTAACTCTGGCAGGGACCTTCCAATGTTTGTTCACCCAAAGATTGAATTGGGGTGGGATCCAAAATATCTTTATCAAATCTTCCAACTAAACACAAGCTCTAGAAATTAATCCTCCCCTCCCCTCCTTGGTGATCAAGGGCTACAAATATGCCAGACTCCCGAGGCAAAATCGGGCAACGTCCTCTGTCCGGCCATCGATTGAGCTCAGCCACTTCCTTATACGATTTAGGCTGGCTATGATTAGTTACTTTCCTACTCTGGTAGTAACCTACAAAAAACTCAAGAAGAGGAGGAAACTTTTCTCCATAGTAAGCCACGACCAATCCAGCCCCTACCTCTAATGGGTCTTCTATGGGAGAACGATTGATTCAACCAAGGAGAAACCATGTTAATGGGTTACGCTTATGTTTCCTCTCTTTTTTCCACTTTTTTCAATTTAACAGTAAGGACTGGACCTTGAATGATTAGCAAGAAAACAAATAAGGATAAACATCTGATTTAACTGCTGATCTAACAACACTATGAATTGCATATCATGTTTTCTAGGCAAAGATTCTGTAAATAAAATTTGAGCCCATCAACTAACAAAAGGCAGAAAGTAGATTAATATGGTGATTAAATGAATGACTATAAAGGATCGTAATCATTTTTTATTCCCTTCCGATGAGATTAACAAATATGACATAAAATAGGGTATTTGATCTCACCTGGCCCCTGCTAAGCATTTCAGATTTCTTCAACTTTTTCATGGCATATATATTGCCAGATGTCTTCTCTCGACATAGCCTAACCTGTAATATAACAAACTATAAGCACATAAACAATCTCTGACTTAACAAACACATAACAAAAGCATAGATCAAAGGCAGGAAGAAGGTAAACATATAAGCTTCCCAAGCAAAATTATATTACATGGCTTGTATAAGATCCAACCTGGAACAACTCTTAAACAATTGATATTCCCCTCAAAGAGCATCAAAATATCTACAAGTCAAACTAACTATGAAGTGTATATTATACTTTTACTCAAATAACCGTGACATCCTGATATGGAGCCAGTGATCTTCCATGACAACAGCAAATTCATGCAAGTCAACCAAATTAAACCCACACATGCATACGCGTGCTTGCACACACAGCTCTACTTTCTGCCCAATATTGATGCACTTTCTATGAAAGACAAGCCTTTGAATTTCTAGACAGAATGCTATAGAAGATGCAAAGGCCAGGACACACATTCTGGTCGAGGGAAATACTCATTACTTGTCAAAAACTTCAAAATAGATAGGTCATCCAAGACCTCCTATAGAGGGAGGAATGGGCGAGGGAAGGACCAGCCTAACCAGCACCACACAAAGATGCCTAAAATATCACAAATTCTAAGAGAAAGTGGAAAGGACAGACGTTTCAGGTTAAGTTAGGAACTGATAAGAAAAAGGAAAAAGGGTCTTGCCTATGAGATAACAGAATTACCGAATAAGGATTCAACTCAAGTCCAAAGAGAAGGTTCAAAAAAAGAAAGAAAAAAAAAATATGAGGTAGAAAAAGTGCAGAAGCATCCATCTATGACAAAATGAGTAGTTGATGGACAAAATATTATGGATAGTTAAAAGAGTTTCGAAAATAATTGGAAAAACCAGTCATTTTGTAATGAGGGCTCGGAGTGGCATTTTGTACCATTATTTTCTTTTATGTATTATCCTTTCAAGGTTCCTTCCAAGTTTCCACACTCTTCTTTCATATATTATAAGAAAACATCAGTAATCCAAAAATGGAACAGTTAATGCATCCCAAATGAATGACGCATGAGTCTAACCTCTCCAAAAGCTCCTCGCCCGATAATGGTTAAAAGCTCAAAGTCATCAGCACAAATCTTGTGTCTTTTAAGTCGCATAAACTCTGTTTCTTTCCGCTCCAAATCCTTGATTAGATGGATTTGTTCCTCCTCGGGGACATCTGAAGAAGCTAACTTCTTTTCTAATACCCAGCGTCTGCAATAAAACCAAATCTTGTCAAGAAACTACAATATCCAACACTAAGATTGAAGACTAATCAATATGCATTTGTTTCAGCGGAATAAGAAATTTCCACAATCACACAATCAACATGAAGAACAAGTACAAATAAACACTAAGAAGATGAGAAGAACAAATGCAATCCATATAAGTTGATGCAAAGATACATGTGGAGTAGGAACATTAGAGTAATCAGCACTGACGGGAATTATTCCACATATCTTGAGAGCAAAAGAAGATCAATACATGAAAGATATCACAGGAAAATGTGTTTATAAACTAATGTGTTGAGTGTATATTTATTGTTATGTCTATTGTGTATGCAGCTTAGATATTTCTCTTCCTTTTATCTGAATTACATTAACCACATTCTGAGCACCTATTTAACAAATAAACAGTTTTATGATAATAACATTTTTGTCCAATCTCTCTGAAGTTTACATGGCATTAGAACCACTTTTGGAATCTGTCATATTGTCAGGGGGGGAGAATATCTGTTTTGAGATAGGATCTCTACTTTTTTCCTTCTTTCCCCTCACCCTGCTGACATCACTGTTCTTTGAGAGGGTCTTTCATTTGAAGTAAACCGTGTTCGACTTTGCTTCTGTTTGAGAGAGTTGACACTTTTCCCCTTTCCACGGGCAACAAGTTCAGGTTTATCGTGTTCACTTCTTTCAAATTCAACACCCAAGTTGAATTCTACTTGAAACCATGTTTTCCCTGAAGTTATCCCATTAATTTGGCCCCTCTTGCTGAATAGTTCCCTAAGAAGATGATACCTCTGGAGCCCCCCTCCCACGAACCTAAAATAACTCCAATCTACACTACCAACCCAATACTTTATTTGAAAACACACGCCCTTCTTGCATCAATATCATGAACCATACAAGGTGTCAAGGACAGGCACTAAATTGTAGGATATGCACATTTTTTATTACGAAACATGCTAAAAAGGAAGTTTGGCCGGAAAACAGGCATGCAAGTGTGCATTAGACAGTTAAAAATAACCTCATAGAGCAGTGATTATGCCCCTAGGTATCCCCGATCCATACATCACAAATTCTTGTTTTCACTGAAATTCGAAACTTACCATGTCCATATGTCACTGGCATAGTCAAACCTATTCCTTGTGACAATGCAATTAATCCTAGACAGTAGAAATCAAAGAAAACCTTATGATTAAAAACCATTTAAGGAACAATTTCCAATGTTACCGCTTAGATTCAAGGAAACAAGCATTTGAACAGTGAACATAACATAAAAACACTGAGAGACTACACAGACTAACACAATTATCACAATCTCAGAACATGAACGTATTAACTCCATCTTTCGGACACTAATTTAACTATCAAATACAGTCGAATCGCTCCAGTTCGAGATCCTATTCCAACAAATGCATGTAACAAAGCATGCAATTTTGAGTAAAATCAATGATAGATTGATGCAAATAAGAAATTAAACAGGTGAATGGATCAGAATTCCAGCTCAATTAGACGTAGAAATGGAAACTCGGGATCAAAATAGGATGAATGTCGAAACAGAATCAACTGATGAGATGAGATCTTAGATTTAATTTACCTTTCCTTTCGCTCTTGGATGTTCTTCATCTGGGCTCTATAGTGGTTCTCGATGAACTGCTTGGCTGCAGCCACCTTCTCCATGGTCAGGCTCGAGCCCAGTGTCTCCCCCTCCGAGGGCTCGCCCTTCTCCTCCTCCGTACGATCTTCCATCTCTCTCTCTCTCTCTCCTGTAAAGCCCTCGCAACAATAAGACTCTGTCTGTCTCTATAGATTTTATTGCCACAACGAAGCAAAGTCAGATCATTACGAGGAGATGAATTGAACCTCAAAAAACCTCTCTAAATGCCTCTCTCTCTCCCTAAAAATAAACACCCAATTATGTCGACTCTATTGGCAGTCACTACTGATGATTCTCTCTCTATCTATCTATCTATCTCTGTCACTATGTGTGCATGCAAGCAACGCGGTAATGGTGTTCATGGGTGCAACCCGCAAAAAACAAAAAAGGAAAAATATATAATAGGATAGACCGACGCTTTTTAGCTTCTAGTAGCGCGATTTTTGTTAATTACCACTGCCTTCTGGCCCACTGACGGCATCGATGTTTAGCCCAACCCTGATGGATATGAAACCAAAGATCTCCCTGATTAATCATTATATTTCAGTAATTTTAAGGAGCGATTCTAGTCGTTGGATTCAAACATTATTTTGAGTACTAAAAAAAGGGATAAAAATCATCAAACAAGTTCATTTTTGGTGTCTATGTCTACCAAGGGGTGGACTAAACATCGATGCGGTTAGTGGGCCCGAATAGCATCGACAAGTAACAAAAATAGCGCTACATGATGCCGAAAACATCAGGTCTACCTTGTTACATCACCAGCCATAAAAAAATCCCTCTAAAACCACAACTATGGATTAAAATACATATTTTTGTCTATTGTGGGATTGCATCTATGCAACACCATGAAGGCGTTGCTTGCTAGCATTCCTCTTGTATTTAACATGACCTTCTCCACCTATAATGATCTGGACAGTACTATGCGGACCATCTCTTTAATGAACCAGAGGTAACAATCAAACAATTTCCACGATACTCTGCTACTCAGGACCACTGATTGTAACTCCATTGAACAACCAAACATGGGTGATGGATCGAACGGTTGCGATCATCCAATTTTGGGTTTATGACTTTAATACCTGCTGATCATCAATCAAGACCGTACATTCCACGTAGCATCATTTTTGAAGACCCATTACTCAAAATCAAACAAACCATCAATAAATGAAATGTGGTATTTGATCGAATGGCCGTGATCAATGATCTTATGCCCCCCATGACATGATCGACGGTAAAAACACTAATGCCATACAGACTTTTTGTTTGTATGAAGTTACATACCAATTTTTCCCCAGTGTATTACTATAATATACTCCATTATTTAAATAAAAAATGTAGAAGCAATTTAAAAGTGGCATTTACCCTAAAACCTAGCTAAATCTAGCTGTGAACCAACCACACTGAACTATATTATCATATCCTAGCTAACTTATACTGTATAATTAACACAAACATATACCTACTCCTCTCAGAGTAAAATTTGATGACAGCGGACTGTCATCGAGGCTGATGACAGCCCACAATATGAGCCACGTGCAGGGTCTGTCAGGATATAAGTTGAGGTCCAAGGCGAAAGCTCTGTATAAGAACTTTTTTATTTTTAAGATCCAGAGGACTCCCATTGCAGAACATGCAGAGGACTCTCATGGCCATATATAGACCATTTTTGGGCCCAATGACTGCGTGGATTTTCAGCCCACTTATTGGTAGATAAACACTCTTGAAATAAACTCGATTGATAATCTCTAACCATTGGATTTACTACCCAAAAACATATTTGAATCCAACAGTTAGAATCAATCCTTTAAAAGGAATTAATCGGGTTTATTATTGGTTTGTATATATTCAACAAAGGATGGGCTAAACATTCATGTGGTTAGTGGGGCCTTAAAAAATGTAGTGGGACCTAGGCTAGGGGCCTTAGGCGACTGCCTTAATGGCTTAAGGTAGAGCCGGCCCTGGCCATGTGGCATACTCTTAGAGGACACTGACCGTATCAATGTTTGGCCATTCTCTAGGTGGACCTACAAACCAAAAATGAACATGATTAGTGATTTATAGGCATTGGATTAGAGTTATTTTAATGGGTTGATTTTAGCCATGAGAATTTGAGCATTATTGACCATTATTTGGGGTACAAAGATCCAAAGGTTTGAAATCACTAATCAAGCTGATCTTTGGTTTGTAGGCTCACCAGAGTATTCCACGTGGCTCATATTGTGTCCTGATATCGGTGTCGATGACCGTCCGCTGTCATGAAAGTTTTACTCCTATGGTCTGTCTTTTCTTATTTTTTTCAAGGTATTAGTTCCTCTTTTTTATCTTACTTTTTGTTGGGCTCAGGGCATTTAGGAATATATGAGGGATGTCCATTTTCATTTATTTGATTCCATACCAACTTACAAACCTTGAACATGAATCTTTTTTTACGCCTAGGTTAGAGAAATAATTTGATGTTCGAGCGAAACATCAAAAATGGTGTTTGGCTTTCTCAAGAGCTGCCCATCTATGACCTGGTGCCGAACATGGTTTTTGATGTTTGGCTCTAATTTAATTTTTCACCTTTTTCTTAGGGCCAGGCGATTGTAACCATTGAACCGATTAGTTGCTTGGTGGGATTAGCATGGAGGACAAGAAGGGGACATCTACCTATAGATATTACATGCGTTGGGGACATTTGCCTGGGCACAGGATTAATTGACAGGAGACTGTGCCACATAGTACATCTCACCATCCTACCATAAGGTGGTGAGTTAAATTTTGATGACAGGGCGCAATATGAGCAACATGGCACATTCTTAGAGGACTCTGATCGTATGGATGTTTTTCCAATCCCTAGGTAGACCTACAAACTAAAAGTCCGCTTGATTAGTGATTTCAAACCTTTGGATCTTTGTACCTCAAATAATTGTCAATAATGCTCAAATTCCCACTGGTTAAAATCAACCCATGAAAATATTTCCAAGCCAACGCCTAGAAATCATTAATCGAGCTGATTTTTGGTTTTTGGGTCCATCTAGGGATTGAAAAACATTCATACAGTCAGAGTCCTCTAAGAGTGTGCTAGGTGGCTCATATTGCGCCTTGTCATCGGCCTCAATGACAGTCCTGTCATCAAAGTTTTACTCTAAGGTGGTTGCGTAGCACTGTGGCCCAGGTTAAAACTTCGCTTAAAACAGCTGTCAGTGAAGAACTACCACAGAGTTGAGAAAAAATTCGCTGGTCCCGGGGGTCCTTCAAACTTTGAAGGTCACCTCCCAAAATGTTTGACACGTACTCTTTTATAACCACCCTTAACCAACTAACCAAGGGGTTAAGGGTTGGGTTTAGGCCTTGGAGTACGTGTATGACATTTTGGCAGGGGGACCTTCAAAGTTTGAAGCGGAGTTCTTGGCAAGTACCCTAGTGCTTTTGCCACGTACCCTAGTGCTTTCTCCTTTAGCAATAAAAAAATCTTAGAAACACTCACTAGTGTACGTGGCAAAAAGCACATGGGTACGTGCCGATATTTTACTGACAGCCCGCTGTCAGTAAAATTTTGTCAATATCAAACACTACCTTTTTATCTTCTTCTTTTTTTTGTATTTTTTCCCTTTTTCTAGTTTGAGTGGGGCATCGCCACCCGTTCATCTATTTATAGCTCGCATATCAACATCATTCTCAAATGAAATGAGGTGGTTTTATGTTTTAACACTACGTATCTATGACAAGCATGTCTCTAACTTTTCTGGTTATAGTTTACATTTATTATTATTTATCGTCATCATTTACAATGCCTTACTCCCAACTATTTGTGGTTGACAACATGAATCTCGTCCCGTCGTTCAGCTTTATCCTTAGTAACTGGAACCTCTTATCAGTGGTGCTTACAAGATTTTGCGATGGATAAAAAAAATGGGTTTTGTGTCGAGAAACAACGGTTGTAATGAGGGGATATGTAATAATAATTAATGATAATTTGAAAAGGCTCAGGGTTCGAGGATCCCCTTTTCCTGACCCGTCTCGGTGTCTGCGCTCTTGGCCGTGGATTTCACGAATCCAACGACGGTTGTCAGCGGCCCAAAAAGTGAAAAAATGATACCAACTTGGTGCTGACAACCACCGTTGAATTTTTTGGAATCCAACGGCCGAGCACACGAACACCAGAGGGGTCAGAAAATGCCACAAAAACCATTAATGATAGGGATTGTTGATTACTTAATTCTAAACATTTGAGTTGATTGAGTTGTTTATGCTCGAGGATCGATTGTCCTACATGGCGAAAGAGGGTTGTGCTTGCATTTTGCCACTAAAACATGTTTCACACAAGCCACTAGGTCTATTTGATAACATGTGACACATGACCCATGTGCCCTCAACTACTCATGGTTAGGAGGATAAGATTTGGTACTGTGATCATTCAACTCATCATCATCCACGCCTTATCCCAACTACATGGGATCGGCAACATGAATCATATTTCAACATGAATCCTATTAAGAGCTATATCGTAATAGAGACGTGGTCATTTAACTAACTATGCAAATTAAAGATTGTGATTGATCGAACAATTATGGTAACCCAATCTGTTCTATGGTGCGTCTCCCTTTTTTGCACAAAGATCCAACGAGTAAGGGAGCGTTTGGCAACACAAAAATAAGTAACTTATTGACTTTTATAAGCCAAAAAGTTAAAAAGTTAGTTTAGATGTGTTTCATATTTTAACTTTTGAAAAGTTAAAAACTAACTTAAAACTGAAGCTATTTTTTTAGCTTTTAACTTCTAAGAGAAATTACTTCCAAAAAAATTAGAAGACCTCCCGAAGCTTTTAATTTCTATGAATTTTTTGGAGGTAAAAAAGCAACTAATAACTTCTACTACAAGTAGAAGTGCTTTTACTTCTTGTTCACAAATGCCCCTTAAAGGCTCAAACAAAAGGGAAGTGTTTGGTGACGTCTACAAATCTTTGAATAATATATCACTTAAGAGCATTTGTTGTTTGGCCACCACCCAAACTCCATATGGAATTATTATTTCCATGGCCTTGCCAAAAGAGGCAAAATATGCTTAGAGAAAAGAAAAAAGAAAAGGAAAAATTCATGTATAATGTAAACTGGATTGGTTTTCTATGATGGCATAGGATTTACTTCTAATTCAAATCATTTGTACAAGGCCAGAATTTGGATTGATCACACCCCAAAACTTAAGTTGTTCAAAAAGATTCGAATCATTTGAGTTATATCTTCATTTGTGATGGCTAAGAATAGTGATTGTAGATGACACTAGGACATGAAATAGGTCGGATTCGGTCAAAAAATGTCAAAGGAAATACCTAAAGAATTAAAAGGTGGGGGGGGGGGGGGGGGTAACACTAATTTCGAATTAAATATATATATTTCACCCAACATCAACATATCACTTATTGATAATAAATTATGTCAAAAGCAGCCCCTTTTAAATTATGTCGACTCAATTGAGTCTTTTAAATTCTTTTTTATGTAAAAAAAACTTATCTGCTTATAATAATTTATAAAATATTTAATATACTTTTTGAGTCGAGTTGTTTCGAATCTTCGAGTTAACTCAACATGGCAAACTTTCGAGTCAATTCAAGTTTTCGAGTTTTCAAGCACTTTTAATGCATGAGACCTTAGGGGTGTCATGATATATATTTTTATAATTTGTTTCCAAAAACATTCCGCAACTACTTATAAAGTTTACGTAGACTTAAGGGCATTTTGTTCTTTTAACTTGCATAAATCTTTACAAAGTTTTTAAATTGCCCCTTGAGTTGCCACAAATTTCAAATTTGCTCCTCCAAATTTAAAAAGATTGCATCTTCCCAAATCGCTAGCTAGTTAGACAACATCTTTAATCGTACGTATCTGAATCATGGACTCTAATAAACACTCTTAGTTGGTTATATTATATTATAGCAATTGACTTTGGTAATAATAAAGGCAAACCTAGTATCTGCTTTTGGACTCTTATGCTTTATCGATAGTATTTATATATATTAATATTGTTTAGAAAGAAAATTCCTACAATTACAACAAGAAACATTCATTTTGGTGGAAAGGGTCCCCCGTCAATTTTATTTTAGGTAGAATCAATTTAGAGTTACCTTTTGTGGGCTTTGAAAATTCTCAACTCTTTGTAGGGAATACATAATAGACTACAGTCACTGCGAAGACAAGGTTTTGACACATGGCAGCTAAGGTGGTAGTACCGAATGGGTCCACTGGCAAATTTCAAACATATTATATATCCATTGGCAAGTTTCTTATATTTTCTTTTCTTTAAAAATAAAAATTCGAGAGCTGTCATAGGTGATGAATAAATCTACGATACAAAATTCAATATGAAGGGTTTGATATATATCAAATCCGTTGACGCCTGAGATTTGACACAGGAGATAGTTAACAATTCAAAGTTTGGCAAAAATATATATGGTATGAGAAAATTAAAGTTTGAGTATAATTTAAGTTTTCCATTAGTAAATTCTTTAAAAAATGGTAATATTTTTTTAAAAATAAAACAAAAAGAATTTTTTTTAAAAATGTGATAATTTTTTTGTCTAATATAATGAGAACTTAAAAAGAAAACAAAGAAAGTGATAAGTAAGGCCAAACATAAAGTATATAATAGTATTTATAATAAATTAGGGAAAAGAGTGTGTGAGAAGACGTCTACAAGTTTGTACAAACAAGAGAGAGACATGCTAGAGATATAAATCATGTTAGATACACTAAGGGCGATGTGGATTCATAATTTTGCGCAGCGTGAACTATACATGTGACAGATGGAGCGCACCACGTATGGATATATTATAGACCCTCAATGAAGCTCATTTGAGCATAGGATAGCCCAGCAGAGCTCCTCTTAGATTAGTCGAGCTCCTTGGCAAAGCTCGGCTTGGTTCTATTGAGCTCCTAGACAACTCCACTAGAGTTTCTCTTAGCTCTGCATGAGGATGCACATGATCCCTAAGCTATTATAGCACTCCGAACTCTTCAAAGGAGCTAACCCAAGTGTTTTGCAACTCTATCCTCTTTAGAAAGAAAAGTCTAGTCTACTCACAAAGGTAGACTTTCCCTCAAGATATGTAGATTGGTACCGTAGATCCGTGCAGCCGCTCAATGCTGAAGTGATGCACTTAGAGGAGTACAAAAATAAAAGGATTCTACTCCTGCTCCAACAAGAAATTCTAATAAAATGAAACTTAATATTTAATAGAGATTCTAACTATAGAAAGACTATATTGTATAATCTATAAATAAGATCCCCTGCTTACAAATAAATGGCTTTAGGAGCCCGTAGACGTACCTGGTTGTAGGGAATCATGTAAAAACCTTTTGTGTGTTCTCTCTCTCTCTCTTTTATGGTTGTGCACATGACTTTGCGATGATATCCCAAAGTGTAGTTTGGGAAACTACAAAAATCTCCTACATCTTCTGGCATTGTCTTTGGGAATGTGACAAAGAAGCTTCTGAATCATTAATCAATCATCGTCAAGTAGCATTCGGCATGAAGTTTACATCATAAAGAGGGAGAGAGGGATCGAGTATGAGAATTAGCATTATGATGACTGGAATAGACGAGTTTCATCATTTCCCCTTCACGCTCGAGCTTTTTTTTCCCTCTATATTATTGAAGAACACACACCCTATATCTTCAAAAAGTCCTAACTTTGCAAGCGTAACTTGGAATAGCTATTATTATATCCATGTATTTTCATCCTTCAATGAGACCTACCTCATTTATTTGAAAACCTTCTTGACGTCGTTTGGAGGATCAAAATTTGTTTTGAAGTTTTCAGATCTTACTTTTCGCTATGCAGACTCATCTCATTTGACTCATCTCCATGTGGATTAAGATTATCATTAGTCGAAGAAGAAGAAAAGTTCTTCCTGGATCGAGTATAAGGATATATAGGGGATCGTATTTACTTGCTACCAATGAGACAATTCTACAACAGAGCTTTGCATGAATGCTTCACTGAGTTGCCTTCGTGCTATATTGTTCAGACCGGTAACAGATTAATTTGGTTCAGATAAGTACTCGAACCCTCTTTTAATCACCTTTTAAGTGCATGCTAAGATATGGTTATGTTTTTGCAGGTCATAGGCCACCATGATCAAAATTTTGAGGTAAGGGGCAGCCATATTGATAAGAATTTTTGAGGTCACAGGATGGTCAGAAAGTCTTTAGTTTGTGAGCATCCATGATCAGAATTTTTAAGGTCATGAGCTGCTATAACCAGATCTTTTGAGCACAAAGGTAGGCTAGGTAGCCATGATTAGAATTCTTAAGGTCACGGCTTCTATGACCAGAGCTTTTTGAGGATAAAAGTAGCCATGTTCAAAATTCTTGAGGTCATGGACTGTCGTGACCAGAGATTTTTGATGACTATATGATTGCTTCATCAATTATAATTGCTTCACGTGCGTGCATTTGCTTTGATGAGTTATGTACGAGCTATTCATCTTACTTTTCTACGTTGAGACAGACCTTCGTCTCTCTTCGTTACACCATGTAGGTCGGGAATGACTCGCGTCTCCTAAGGGTGTCAATTTTACCCGTTTCGCCACAACCAATATAGAATCAAAATTGAAAACACAGGTTAAACAGAATCGGAATCGAACCGAAAATAATGGTTCAGGTTTTGGGTAGTTTAATATGGAACTGATCGATAGGAGAACCGGAACCAAACCGATGGTAATTGGAATCGATATATAAATGTAGTGTTAAAATTCTCATATTATCAAGATTGGAACCAATATACCCGAACCAGAATTGACAGAAACCAAATAATCAATTCTAATCCCAGATCCATCATTTTGAGAATCGGAATTGCTAATTCCAGTCCTGGCCACTTTAAGAACCAAACTGAACCGACCTGTTTACACCCCTAGTGTCTCCCTTCGCTGCATTATGCGGGTTGAGAAGGACTAAGGCCCTGCTTGGTTCGCTGCACTGGGTTGCATTTTGCACTCAGTGCAAATGTAGCGAGTGGCAATGCACCCACTTGCCATGGTTTTTGGGCTGCACTTGCTTGCATCTATTTTGTTGAGGAGTTTGTAAGGGCTTGGCAACCACTTGTACTCCCCGACCAACCACTTAGCATCCCAGTGCAGCGAACCAAGCAAGGCCTTAGGTCTCTTGCACTTTGGCATGGAGTTCTTCCAGATAAACTTTGGACTGACTGAGTGATAAAACATAAAGTGTTAGTTGTGGGTATGGAGTCTAAATCACTAATGTGACAGACCAGCTGGCAGGATCCCTATTCCCCTTCATGAAGAAATTTTTTGAAGGGCTGGGATTTTTGAAGCAGCGATCATGTGCCCAATGATCACGAGCCACATATACTTGGGGTGTAGGATTTAGTTTTAAAAAAGCTTTTTAAACCCAAGGTATATGTAGCGATTGCCACTTCAAAAACTTGCCGCTTCAAAAACTTAGCTGACTGGCGACAGTCGGCCAAACCACCACTGACCACAATATGAGCCATGTGGCACAATTTTAGAGGATGCTGACCATATGGATGTTTGGCCAATCCCTAAGTGGACCCAAAACAAAAATTAGTCTGATTAGTGATTTCAAACCCCCAAATAATGCTCAAATTCCCAAGCTTAAAATCAACCTATCAACCCATGAAAATGACTCTATTCCTACACTTAGAAATCACTAATCAAGTTGATTTTTGGTTTGTAGGTCCACTCGGGATTGGCCAAACATCCATACAGTCAGGTCCTTTAAAAATGTGCCACATGGCTTATATTGTGGGCGGTCAGTGACCGTCGCCGGTCAGCCAAGTTGTACTCCTAACCCCATTCCCTTGGACGGTCAAAAACATCTACCAAACCGTCAATGGGAAACGCCGCAATTCAATGATTTCAGCCATCCGATTGCACTGAGGTATGTCCCATCATGAGGCGTGGGTCCTCAATCACTTTATGAGAGAGAGAGAGAGAGAGAGAGAGACAAGGCCCACAACTGAACTCAGAATCTTGCGTTGCACCCGGAGAAGAGAGAAGATAGGTCTAAAAAACATGGCCGATCCCTACTGGAGATATGGCACGGGCGCTGCTCCAGAAAGAGGTATTCTCTCTGCCCTAATCCCAATTTTAGTTTTCTTCTTCCTCAACACCCAAAACACCTGTGTTTACCACTCAACAAACGCAACAACACCGCACAATTGCAGAGAATGCTTGATCTGAGTATCGCCATGATGACTGATAGTTGGAAAAAATCTCTAAAAACAACCATCAAATTGAAATCCAGCACTATCCCCTTATGTATATAGAATTTGCAGCGAAAATTATCTTCAAGCCTTAGTAACAGTTACCGGTGTTGGCGATATAATTTGTGTTCTAAGATGCAAGATATGCTGCACAGTACTTCTATGTGGACGCTGGTCGGTTTGTCGATCGCAATCTGCAATAATTTCTCGGACTCCTGGACTGTCCCCTTTTTCTTGATAAGTAACAGATAACTGTTAATGAAAGCAAAAGGGAAAAACAAGACCTCAGAAGAGTGTTCCATATTAACCATTTGTTGCTAATGTGTTGACCGTTTCATTAGCATTGCATAATATGTGACAAGAAACAAACTCACCACCCCATTAATTGGTAGCTTGGGAGAATGGAACATCAAAAGTGGAGGCCAATCATACTTTCGAGTACTGTACTCTTCGAGATACGTACCATGGATCCTTGACCCCCTATGTGAAGTACCCTAACCCATACAGTTCCCAGGAAATCTCACGCACCTTGCCTAGTGCGCCCTAGCCATGCCTGTGCATCCCATGCACTACACCTGGCACGGCCCGGTCATACCGTGCATCTATTTTTACCAAAACAGCATCACTATTTCTAGCTAACGACATCTTGATTGCATTTTCTGATCTACATTATGTCAATATTGGTTCTTCATCATTCGTGCTGGATGCCTCTATGTGTAGGTGGATAATAGGTTTTGAATACTCGTTGATTCGTTCATGATAGGTTGATTACTTATAATGTTAGATGTCAACTCCATAAATTGTTTTGCTCACAACTAGCGGTGCTCCTGCACGTCGATCGCATTCTTTGATTTTTTCAGGTTTGCTTCTTAGTTATGTAACAAGGGAATCATCATATTCTAAGAATTTGCCATGTTGGACTCTGTGTCATACATGTGTCACACGCATGACAACAAATTTTAGCAAAGAAATCTTTATTTATTCAAATTTTTGATTCTAGCTTTTACTTCTATATTGTTTATATATAATCGATCTTCCACATTCAGTAAAAATAGAGAGAACCGAAAAGATTAATCACACAGACAAATCAAATCTATGTGCTTCAGCAGTGTGCCTACATTCACGGGTGAGAAGAGCTCTTTCACTATCTCTAAAGAAATAGAGTTACAATAGTTTCCTCATTCTCACTCTCTTATTGTACACGTGAAACCCCAACGCCCCTTTAGAGAATATATAATCTATGGTACAATGAAATACTTAAAGTAACCCCAATACAAGTTGTACCCCAACACAACTTGGACCCACGTAAATATGTGGCTTAATTAACAATAAAAATTCTGCAGAACACAAGACACCTAACACAACAGTTTATACGATTTTAATGTATATCAGCTTACCTAGATACGTTATTTCTATATTGTATACTTAACTTGAACTAGGTTCTTTAAAAAATGTCCCTCTCAGCATATGGATAATGGAATAAACTGTACAGTCATGTCAGCATATCGGGTTTGTTGTGGTTTGTGTGTCTAACACTTCATATCAGTGTTGAAGCTTGACAAGCGTGGCCTTGTCTTTGTTACATAGCTGCTTACCTGACCTATAATCTTTTCCTAGTATATTGTCTTCCACTTGCATCATGTTGGTCTTTTATTTTTCTCATTATCCATTTTTTTATTGGTGGATCTATCTGTAAACAGACAATGTTCCAAGAGCCAGTTTTCCTGGTTACTTTTCTGAAGCTGCTGCCTTAACAACTCATCACTCGTGGAGTTCTAATGATTTGCGAGGGGCTTCTTCAGATTACCTTCAAAAAGATGTAATACTTTCACTTGATAGTAACATCTGGGTTCCTTTCTCAAAAATGTTGTTGAAAACCTTTTAACAGACAAATGGCCATTTTGGTGCTATTACCAGATCTTACCATTACGGCCTGGAGCTTATGGATCAGATGATATTGCGGGTATTGGCGGCCGTCCAACACCAGGACTTGGTGGATTAACACCAGGAGCAAGCGTAAAAGGGTTACCAACTCCTCTAGAAGACCCAACTCTGATTAGTCAGAGACGGGATGTTGCACTAGGCATCAATCCAAGCATCCCAAACACACTTAATGAGAGGCCCAGCTCTATGAGAAAGGTTGAGGGCCTGTCAACAGAGGAATCAAACATGCTCTTTGTTGATGGACTCCCAAATGACTGTACCAGAAGAGAAGTAGGCCGTATCCTTTTGATTGACTTGTACTTTGTTGTGGTTTGTCATGCATTTTGCCATAGTTCTACTGTTTTAATCCTTGACTTTTAATTAAAGATCTTTTCCGTCCTTTTATTGGCTTTAAAGAAATCAGAGTTGTCCACAAGGAGGCCAGACGTGTATGTCAATTCATCTGATACTCATTTGTTTTATTGCCTTGATATCTTTATAATTCACTGATCATATAATTAATAGAAGTACCAAATCATACCATTTGCAAGAAAAATAAACACAAAAATAAGAGGGGTAGATGATACATGAATATCAATTCAGTAAGCACAGTAATCAAACCATCAGCTAGTTTCAGTTATAGCAAGAAGAAAATGAAGAGAAATCAAAATAATTGAGTACTGTAGGAATGTAAAGAGATTTTCTTTTCTCAACATCATTGATGGTGTGCTTAATATAAAGAAGATGAAACGTACAAAAAGTGTCCACTTGGTGGTCATCTACCACATATTTGTGGCTTTTGTTTTTTTTTCTTTTCTGAGGAGCATAATGGTGGGTTTTCTCATTTATCAGTGTGAAACAGTTATGAATTGATAACTCTAAGCATGATTAGAATCTTGGTTTGGAGCCGGACTAGTTGGTGGGGTCTCATTTGGGAGTCAAATTGAACACCTCATGTCGGGTTCTCTTATTTATCATTATGAAATAGTTATCTGACCTTAGTAAACCCCGAAACAAGCACTGATATCTCTGTTTACTTATAAAAAAAGAAAAGAAAAGGACTAATATTCCTGTTTGGAGCCATGCTAGTTTGGATATGCTACCTAGAGGCCTATATTATGAATCAATTGGATCGGATATGACTTGAATATGTCATGAATTCGTTGAGCTTGGGCTGACTTAGTTGATACAAAATGTGATGTGGCTGGTACTAATGTCACTTGTGCATCGTCCAGTGGGATGTGACACAATATTGTCTCATACTTGAGTTTGTCCAATATGACTAAACGAGATGACTCATTATTTTTCGAGATTTTAATTTTCCACTAAATTTAATTGTCAAAGAATTAATCTGAAATTAAAAGAGAAACCTTTCTTTTATAAGAAGATAATGGAGTTATTTCTTCAAGAAAACTCAATTCCCAAGCTCTTGATTGTGTAGAGACTCCATCTTAGAGTAATGGTCACCAACCATTTTGTCTCTATAATAATGAAGAGAATCTCTTCAACCCAGCACAGGTGAATCAATGCTCAAGGCTTTCATGCCTTTGTCTTCTCACTTGTCTTCAACCATGGCTTTAGGTTTATTGGCTATAAGTGCTCTGAGTTGTCCCTTTTGCACTAACAAAACATGAACTTCAAACTCCCAAATTCCGTGTTAGTTTGTATTAGTCAAGTTCTCCATGTTAAACTTTTTTTCGATTGCATTTGTCAATAAAAACAACTAATTTCCCCAAACATTGTAATCGCACTTTGTCATCATTTGCTGGAAAAAATTGTGAAACAAATTTACTTATTAAATTATTGGGAAATAGATATAATGTCACATGAGATTAGATTAGTTGCAAAACTGTTGGTTTCTTGACTAACTATAGACTTAGAAAAAGATGGAGAAACCACAAGCAAAAGAAAGAGATTATGAGATTCCGCAGAACTTGTGGCTAAATCCAATGAGCCAGGCTAACAATGCTTCCGCTATTTATGAGAGAAAATAAAGAAAAAGAAAATGAGATATCTATACCATTTGCTAAGTTGGTAAAGTTTGGCTAAAGCTCTCGCCTTGAGAATTAGCAGGGTCTTAGATCAGGTGATCTCGATGTCTCAAGGAGCCTTTGTGAAGGGGAGGCAGATTTTGGACGGAGTTCTTCTTGCCAATGAAAGTATTGACTCCAGAATCAAAGCATGAATCCTTGGGTCAGTGTGCAAAATCGATATGGAAAAGACGTATGATCACGTAAGTTGGAGTTTTTTGGACTACATGTTTGATAGATTGGGCTTTGGGATTAAGTGGAGACGGTGGGTGAGCAAGTGCATATCCTCAGCTTCCTTTTATATTATGGTGAATGGATCCCCGGCAGGTTACTTTCATAGCTCATGAGGGCTCATGCAAGGGGATCCTTTATCACCCTATCTCTTCATAGCGTTGGTGGAGGCTTTGGGTAGAATGGTTGCTAAAGCTGTAGAAGAAGGGGAGATCTCGGGTTTTGAGATTGGTGCAGGGGTCCTAGCTATCTCTCACCTTATGTTTGCAGATGATACGTTGGTCTTTATTGGAGCGGAGAAGAACCAAGGGAGTTCCTGAAAGGGTTGTTATGCTGTTTTGAGGTTGTATCGGGACTTTGAGTCAACTTGGGGAAGAGATTAGTAGCTATGAATGAAGCCTTGTTGGGTAAATGGTTGTGGAGGTTCGGGAAAGAAACTACTAGTCTTTGGAGATTTACTATGGCAGGAAAATACAGGGTTATTGAGTACGGGTGAGTTGGCAAGGAGGTTAACTTTAGATACGGTGCAGCGTTTGTAGGGGCATTATGAAGAGGATTGGTAAATTTTTGAAAGGTGTTAAATTCAAGGTGGGCTTCGGTAACAAGGTTAGGTTTTGGGAAGACTGGTGGTGTGGTGAAGCTCCCCTTAAGGTAGACTTTCCTGACCTCTTCGATATATCGGACAAGAAGAATTGTTCTATTCAGGATTGTCTGCATCGGGAAGGGGAAAAAGAAGGGTGGAATCTGGGATTTAGGAGAAGGCTCAATGATTGGGAAATTGAAGATGTGTCTCAATTATTGCTTCGTCTAGAGCCTTATGGTCAACATCCTCGTGTTGAGGATATGCGCATTTGGGCGAATTCGAAAGATGGCAATTTTTCAATGAGTGCGTTCTATAGTGACTTACTGTCTTCTTCATTGCCCATATTTCCTGATCGCTTTGTGTGGAGTTCTAAGGTTCTGACCAAGGTAGCTTTCTTCTTGTGGACTGCGGCTTTGGACAAATCCTCACTATTGACCATTTGAGATCACGGAAGGTCATTATCGTGGATTTTTGCTCAATGTGCAAGAGGAATGGAGAGACAGTCAATCATCTTCTATTGCATTGTGATGTGGCGAGGGCTGTCTAGATGGCCTTTCTTCAAGATTTTGAAATGCAATGGGTTCTTCCACAGTCAATCTTGGATCTAATACACAGTTGGCGCACTCCGGTTTTCTCGGTTAGAGGAAAGCTTCTTTGGCGTCTCCTTCCCTTTGCAATTTGTTGGAGGATTTGGAGAGAAAGAAATTGGAGAGTGTTCGAAGGAAAGGAGGAGGGGCTGGACAAGATTATCATCAACATCAAAGCTTATTATTTTTTTGGTCTAAAGCATTCCCTGAATGTTGATGGCTCTTTTTTGATGACTTCGTATGCAGATGAGATCGTCTATGCTTTAGAGACCAGTTGTAATTTTGTTTTCAGCTTTTCGACTTTGTGTTAGGTGTTTCCGGCTTTCTTGCTTGTTTTGATGGCTGATAGCCTCTTTTAGGCTTTTGTTTTCAGCTTTTCGACTTTGTGTTAGGTGTTTCTGGCTTTCTTGCTTGTTTTGATGGTTGATAGCCTCAAAATAATTAAAGGCTTTTCCACTGACCACTAACTGCTAATCTGCTTACTGAGAAAAAAGAAAGAAAATACAAGAGCTCTATAACAAGAAATAATCGTAAACCGGCATTGTTTCTTGCCAATTTATAATTATTTTGAACACGTTATGACATGCTTCACATCATGCCTAAACTCCTAACCAATGGGCTCTTGCACTAAACCTTGTACTATCCTTTCTTGTTTCTATTTTCACAAGTAGAACTTTTTAAACAAACCGTCAAAGCTGTCCGTAGGAGATGGGAAAACTACTCTTTTTAGATGGCAATCCCACTTCAAAGCTTGAAGCTGTACAAAACTTTTTCAAGAAGTCATTTTTTCAAGAACTTTTGGCAACATATCTTGTTGGCAAGTTGATGCAAGACTGTGAAAACTAAGTCTATTTTGGCGAAAAGATGAAGGGGACAATTCTTGAAATTGCAGGTTCCCATGTTTCTTCTCGAGTTTGCAGGTAAAATTTAGCTTATGCTTCTGAAATAGTAGTATGCTGAATGAAGATGAATTGCGCGAAGAGGATCGAGGTGGGGGTGGAGGCTAATACTCTTACCTTCCTTGAGGTCTGGAGGAAGAGGAGTCGATGTTGTCGTGTGTGCGAGGTGGGGAAGCAGCAGAGAGAGGAGATGGTTTTTTCGAAGGAGCTGTTGGGTTGGAGTGAGAAGCTCTTCTCTGATCTGAGCAAACTTCCTAGAGGAAACTTGTGGAGGAAGACAGTGGATCAGGGTTGTACTTTCTTCGCGGAGGTGCAGTCTAACGCGAGGGGGAGGTTCCTGAGGTTAACATAATATTTAAAGATGCTAGCAAATAATTAATTCGAGACCAAAATCAAAATCCAACAGTATGAATCTCCAATTATTGATCGAGGGGTTCAATGGAAGTTGGAACGTCCACTAGTCTAATCAGCATGTGTAGATTCAACAATTCCAATACCCAAGATTTAAATAAAAATTTAGGTCCAAAGGGAGTAATTAGGGTTGTGGGTAGAAACTAGGTGATGTAAGTGGGTCTGGGGTTGCATGGGAGAACGGGATAATAGGGGTGCCGCAGAGAGAAGAGAATGCAGGAGGTGGTGTGCAAGGGAGAACATGGTGTATGGGGTGTCGTAGGGGAGAAGGGGTGTAATGTGGTGCTATAGGGGAGAAGAGGCACAAGGGGTGTCGCAGGGGAGATTAGGGGGTGGGGAAGGTGCCGCAAGGGAGAAAGGGCACTAGGGGGTGCCACAGAGTGTGGGAAGGGGGGTAGGGGTGTGCCACAGGGTTCAATAGGGGAGAGCGAGTGCTGCGGCTAGGCTTAAGCTGCGGTTATGGTACATCTAGGGTTTAGGGGATGGGGTAGGTACAGTAGGGTTTAAGGTTTTAATTTGATCAAATAAAAATTAAAGGAAGAGCATAGAAGAAAGATGGAGAAGATAATGGAAGAGAAGAGAACATAAAATACCTTGGGTTCACACCAAGAATTAATGGCTTCACACCAGATCCTTTCACAGGAAATTTCTCAAAAGCCAAGTTTTTAATTTTCATTTATCATTAATAAAATTGCAGCAATGAGAGTTTTTTATTAACTCTGAAACCTAAATCTAATATGGACTATCCAAAATAACTAAAGACATCCAATGGCTGAAATAAAATACAATCCACTTCAGAAAATAAACAAAATTACAATGAAACCAAAAACTAATAAAATACTGCTAAGACACCCAAAACAATAATAAAATAAAAATAACAACTAAAAGCTAACAATGTCATTATGGCCACATTGAAGTCATCAAACCATAATGACACAGGTATGGCTCTAGTTCTCCTCCTCTGGCACACTTCTAGGGTAGGACGATTGTCCTCATCATAAGTAATGTGACTAATGTCTCTTGTTGCCCCAACCCTATTTTTTTTATTATTTCTATTCGAAATTTGGAATTATTGTTAGAATAGGAGTGGGTTAAGATGATCAATTTATCAAACCATACTTTGTGCATCTGTGTTGGCTTTATTCATGTCAAAAGTGAAATCATGCTTTCTATGAAGATTCAAGCCAGAAAATGAAAAAGAAGTCATGTTACTGGACCTGATCTTAGTATGATTGTTATGTTTTGGCCAACTTGTTTTCCTTAGCCAGAGAGCGAGGGAGGGGGGAGAAGCATGGAAGGGGGAGTATGAGGCAGATATCATCTTTCTATATGTTTTAGACCTTTTGAAGCAGTTTTGTGGGAATTTTGTGAATATCATTGATAATTTGTTGGAATGATAGAATTTCCTCTTGCAAAACCAATCCATGCTTTTTGTTATACTTAGGGCCTGTTTGGTAACGCACCGCGGCGGGCAAATAAAATATTTAGCCGCACAAATATTCGCCCGGCTGTGTTTGGCAGCCACCCGCCCTTGGCGAATATTTAGCCGGGCCCACATATTTGCCCCCTCCGCGGCGGGAAAACATTTGATCACCCCCCCCCCCCCCCCCCCCCCTGTGAAAATATTTTCACGCCGATTATGCCTTGGTGAGAAAATTTTATTTTCTCGCCGGAAAATCACTATTTTCAATAAAAATTAATTTTTTAATATATAAAAAAGATAAAAATGAATTTTTTTTTATTCTTTGACATAATATGTGGTTCCCGCACTGACCCAACCTATTTTTGACTTACTTTGATATGTGGGACCCACTCAAATTGAAAGAAAATGAAGTAAGCTGAAGTGAGCTAGCTCGTACACGTACCAAACATTGTTAAATATTGCTATGAGCAAATATTTAGCCAAGATAATATTCGCCTGGCTAAATATTCGCCGTCGGAACTCTTTTTCTCACGTACCAAACAGGCCCTTATTCTTTGTGCAATTGTTAAACTGCAGGCTGGAGATAAGGCTATGGTCTTGTGTTTTGTTGAGTTTAATGATGCAAAATGTGCTTTGACTGCTATGGATGCTCTTCAAGGTTCGTATTTCGTGACATTGTTCAAGGATTACAGGTGTAGCTAACATCTATGTGCATGGAAACTTTTTATATGTTTTTGTACACTTTTGCCACGGTCTTTTTAAAGAAAAGAAAGCTGAATGTTTTGGCGTTATGAGTTGCCAATGAATTTAAATGAGTCTCTGAGATACATTTTCACTCAAACCATAGATTTTAAACACTGATCAATATACATTTATCAGTTTTCTGTCATTTCCTGATCCCTGATCATGATGCATCAATAGATATCGCTTCTGTTGGTCAAGGATTTGAAGCATGCGTGATTCTTAAGATTGATTCTGGGTAGCTGGCGTATTTGGTGTGTTTTAATGTGGCTCACCCCATTGACTCTGGTTGTGAATTTGGGACTTCCTGCAGGTTACAAGTTTGATGATAAGAAACCAGATGCCCCCATTTTGAGGATCCAATTTGCACAGTTTCCTTTCCAACCACCATCCAGTCATGATGACCGACGACCGGGGAATCCACGCTAACCAACCATTACGCATGGCTAGGTTGACGATCAATCAGTCAGAGTCACCGATAAGTTCTGGGTATACCTTAGAATTTATTTTTCCTTTTGAATCATAATAGGAATGGTTATGGAATTTCACTTCAGCTTTATGGCAGGGTTACCAAAAAGTTTGTTTTCTTTTGTGCTGGTCCATGTGTGATTGGGTATATTCATGGGCGTTAATCCCTACTACTACACTGTTGAAATTTTGCGACAATGAAGCCTTGTACTGGACAATTGCACCGCTCATATTATTAGCAGTATGTGGGGACCCATTGATGCTTGATGCCTATAGCATAGTTTGTTCGTTAGTGCTGGAACCTCCTTCCAGGATGCCACTCTCTTGATTTGGTGTTTCGGGATCTGATCCTTCTCTGAATCTTGCTCCTAAATTTTTTGAATGGTTTACTTATTGAACTTTATTTTAACTTCACATATAAAAAAAACCCATCTTATGGTTACCTACTTGTTAGAAAGTTTTGAAGTGGGGAAAAAGGGTTCACATGGAGAAACAATTGTTGGAAGGGGAAATTGATGATTATTGCAAATATGAGGAAATATGGGGTAGCAATTGTATCACTAGCAGAACCTAAAATTCTGTTAAAAGTTACATATTTCCACAGTTTCAGCTATTAAGAAAAACCTTAAAATCGCTGTTAGTTATTCTAATATCGATCAATGATTACTTGGTGGTGTTGACTGGTTAGAGGTTGTGACTTGGTTAGCGCAAGCACGGATGGTACTAGCCGGGCCATAGTAATTGTGAGTGGAAATGCTGCTAGGCTGTGGAAATGGATGGGGTTGGTGGGAAAAGGATACTTTCACATTTGATCACCCCCCCCCCCCCCCCCCCCCCCCCCCCGTGAAAATATTTTCACGCCGATTATGCCTTGGTGAGAAAATTTTATTTTCTCGGCGGAAAATCACTATTTTCAATAAAAATTAATTTTTTAATATATAAAAAAGATAAAAATGAATTTTTTTATCCTTTGACATAATATGTGGTTCTCGCCCAACCTATTTTTGACTTACTTTGATATGTGGGACCCACTCAAATTGAAAGAAAATGAAGTAAGCTGAAGTGAGCTAGCTCATACACGTACTAAACATTGTTAAATATTGATATGAGCAAATATTTAGCCAAGATAATATTCGCCTGGCTAAATATTCGCCGTCGGAACTCTTTTTCTCACGTACCAAACAGACCCTTAATTTACTATTGTTCTATTACTTCGAAACAATTGTTTCTCCACAAATATGTGGTGGATGACCACCAAGTGAATACTTTTTGTGCATTTCATCTTCTTTACTCTCCAATATTAAGCATACCATCAATGATGTTGAGAAAAGAATAGCTCTTTACGTTCCTACAGTATTAAGTGGTTTTGATTTCTCTTCATTTTCTCCTTGCTATAACTGAAACTAGCTGATGGTTTGATTATTGTGCTTACTGAATTGGTATTCATGTATCATCTGCCCCTCTTAATTTTTGTGTTAATTTTTCTTGCAAATGGTATGATTTGGTACTTTATTAATTATATGATCAGTGAAATAGGTACTTCAATTAATTACATGATCAGTGAAATAATTATAAAGATATGAAGGCAGTAGAACAAATAAGTATCAGATGAATTGACATACATGTCTGCCCTCCTTGTAGACAACTCTGATTTCCTTAAAGCCCATAAAAAGGATGGAAATGATCTTCAATTAAAAGTCAAATGATTAAAACAGTAGACTATATAGCAAAATGCATGACAAACCACATCGAAGTACAAGTCAGAAGCCACACAATTAAATAAACTCAAGAAGGATACCCACTACTTTCTTCCTGGTAGTCATTTTTTGAGTTCATCAACAAAGAGAATGTTTGATTCCTCTGCTGACAGGCCCTCAACCTTTCTCAAAGAGCTGGGCCTCTCATTAAGTGTGTCCGGGATGCCTGGACTGATGCCTAGTGCAACATACTGTCTTTGACTAATCAGAGCCGGGTCTTCTAGAGGAGTTGGTAACCCTTTTATGCTTGCTCCTGGTGTTAATCCACCAAGTCCTGGTGTTGGACGCCCGCCAATACCCGCAATATCATCTGATCCATAAGCTCCAGGCTGTAATGGTAAGATCTGGTAATAGCACCAAAATGCCCATTTGTCTGAAAAGATTTTCAACAACATTTTTGAGAGAGGAACTCTGATGTCACTGTCAAGTGAAACTATTACATCTTTTTTCAGGTAATCTGAAGAAGCCCTCACAAATCATGAGAGCTCCACAAGTGATGAGTTATTAAGAAGCAGCTTCAGAATAGTAACCAAGAATACCGCCTCTCGGAACATTTTCTGTTTACAGATTGATCCACCAATCAAAACATTGATTCTGAGAAAAATGAAAGACCAACATGATGTAAGTTGGAAGATCATATACTAGGAAAAGATTATAGGTCAGGTAAGCAGCTATGTAACAAAGACAAGGCCACGCTTGTCAAGCTTCAACACTGATATAAAGTGTTAAACACAAACCTCAACACACAAACCACAACACACAACAAACCTGATATGCTGATATGATTGTACAGTTTATTCCATTACCCATACGTTGAAAGAGACATTTTTTAAAGAACCTTGTTCAAGTTAAGTATACAATATAGAAATAACGTATCTAGATAAGCTGATATACATTAAAACCATATGAATTGTTGTGTTGGGTGTTATTTTTACCGTTTGGTTAGAGATTTGTGTCGAAGGAGACCTGGTTCAACTGAGTTTAACAATATCACATTGGGTGCTGCGGACAAGCGGCTCAGTTTGGAGGTGGGTTTTCCTCGTCGTCTTCTCTACTTTTGGTGGTTCTGACGAGGGAGGTACTGAATCAGGCCATCGGACTAGTTTTGTCTGGAATGGCGGTGGAGGTGCCGTGTACAAAGTTGCCATGTACAAAGTTGCCATTCAGTGCAGAGAAGATGTAGTTCAGGTGGCCGACGGAAAGGAGATTGTGGATATCAGTGGTGGTGGAGATTTCCAGGTGGATAATCAGGGTTCGTTAGTTCAGTTGAAGGAGAGAGGAAGTAGGGTTAAGTGGGAATGGATTGCAGAGGGGGGTAGGTGACGGTGATCCAGATCACTTAGCAGGGCCAGGGGATCCTGAGACATCGATCGTCAGCAGAGACGTACATCGTTCGACAGGCACAGGGGTTAAGGATGCGTGGATACCTCTAGCTGGTACCGCTTTAAATATTCGGATTGGTGATGGGCGAGCAGGAACCCAGCATAACCACTCATCGGGTGGGATGTTCAAATCCATCGATAAGATCCATAAGCATATGGGTCTGGGTATAGTTCACCCCCGAAATGGAGTAGGGTCTGGGTTCAGGGCTGCCAGCAAGTCAGGTTTGGGCGGGCAAGTCGGTTCGCGGGTTCCAGTTAAAAAGAAAGCCCATTTCAGAATTAATCGGCATTGGAAGCATAGGGCTGCTTCAAGAGGGAGTGTGAAGCCTTTGAGGTTCTGGTGGGCGATGCTAATTGTTAATTGAAGTATGGGACCTGAGTTACATTATAATGCCTCCGTGATCAATGGACTTCAGCTTAGAACAATCATCCATCTATTTGTCGGAGAGGCGAGCAAAGGAGCCTCTTTGACAAATTATAATGGAATTACAATGCTATAATTTCTCCTTTAACTATAGGTGGTGCCTGCAAGGCCATGGTGCAAGAGATTATGAGCTATGTTATCTCTAGTTTTCATCGAAGTCGCCGATCTCATACTGCTCTCGGGGATTATTTCATCATCGACGAGCTCGAACCTCAGTTCCGGATCTATTTCTTCGTTCCTCATCTCGCAGATGTTGTGCAAGACACAGCACGCCCCAAGAACCACCGGCAAGTCCTGGAGTTTCACCTCTGTTCGCTTCTGCAAGCAACACCACCTCCCCTTCAATCTTGCGAACGACTCCTTAGCAACCTGTTGAATCCCTCCAATTTTCTCATTGAAGGCGTGTTGGGTCCAAGTGAGATGTTGGCGAGTGTAAGGCACTAAGACCCAATCCATAAGAGGGTATCCTGAGTTCCCGACTATCCAAACATCCTTCAAGAGCCCTCCATTTGCCCTGTGACAGAGTGCAGACTTCTCGAGAACCTGGTCATCAGGCATTGAACCAGGCCAACCGATACAGACATCAGTGAACACCCCCTTTGGATTAACAACCCCTTGAACTGTGATCGAATACGAAGTCTTCTGGTTACGATTGGTGTGTCGCTTATTGAAATAAGCCGCTACATTTATCTTCGGAGCGATAATTGGGATATGGGTAGTGTACATTGATCCAACAACATTGGGTATTCCTGAGATCAATTCGAACTCATCCTTAATCTTCTTCGTGGTTTCTTCATCTGGCCATTGTAGGAATTTCGGCATTAAAACAGTTCTTATAGCCAAACAAACCTCAAGAATGAGCTTATGGCAAGTCGATATCCCCAAACCGAATCGCTTAGATACAAGGCGAAGCGGTTCACCAGTGGCCAATCTCCATATACAGACAGCAACCCGTTGTTGAACTGGAATTGCAGCACGAAGCATTGTATCTTCCTTGGCGACAGCCGAATTCAGCTCCTCGCAGATCATATCGAAGGTTGCTCGGCCCATCCGAAATGCTCGACGAAACTCCGATTCTGGAAAATCAGGGTGATTACACTCAGCCCACCACGCCTTGGACCTGTCCTTGACCCAGAGCCGGCGTTGGTGGCCAACAACAGATTGATTCGACGCATCGACTACAGCAGCAGCTGAGAGAAATGTGGAAGCAGTGAGGCGGGAGCGTTTGGTGTGGAACTGATCGGATTCTTCTTCATCTGAGTAGTTGTGTTGGAGATGAGAGTAGTAATCAAGCATGGTTTGAGTCTGGTTCTTGTGATTGGTTTCAAGAAGGGCCCACTCTTGTTGAGAGGCCTTGGCCCACTCTTCTTGATCTGATTTCTCTTCCTGTTCTAATAAGAGCAAAGACGTGAGAAGCTCTTTTATGGGTCTCTTCTTGCTCGTCACTGTTGTTTCTTCATCATCACTAACGTTGCTTTGGTGTTTTCTTCGACGCTTTTTGGTGGCGGTGGTGGTGCTGGTGCTGGTGGTGGTGTCTTTCATTTTGAGTTAGTGTGAGGGGTGTGAAACGAGGGTAATGGTTTTGAGAAGGGGATTTTCATTTTTCATAGGAGAAAGAGAGATAAGACTTGGAGAAGACTTTTGAAATGTGGATAACGTGGGGAGGTGTGAACACAGATATGGTGATGGTTTTTGTTGTGTTTTTTTTGGGAAGACTAAAAGGGTGTTCTAAGTGTGAATGCGGTTTCGGATGGTTCCTGGAAATTCCATGGTAGGTGTGATGGTGACTCAGATAAGGCCGGTGGGACGCTTTCAGCGAAAACTAACGAGACATACGCCGAAATGGGAGTAAACCTTCGATGACTCTTGCAGTCAGTGACGCCGCTGAATGTAGCTAATATGAGCCACGTGGCACATTCTTAAGAGGATGCTAATCGTATGGATGTTTGGCCAATCACTAGCTGGACCTACAAACCAAAAAATCAGTCCCATTAGTGATTTAAAACCTTTGGATCGTTGTGCTCAAATTCCTGCTGTTGAAATCAACTCATGAAAATAACTTCAATTCAATGCTTAGAAATCACTGGTCGGGTTTATTTTTGGCTTGTAGGTCCACCTAGTGATTGGCCAAACATCCATACGGTCAGTGTCTTCTTAGGAATGTGCCACGTGGCTCATATTGGCTGCAGTCAGCAGCTTCGCTGACTGCATATGTCACGGAAGGTTTACTCGGGAAATGTACTTGGGGAATCTGTTCTCTTTCTGTCTTTGCGAATCTAAGAAAATGAAGGAGATGGAACTTGTTGGGTAGGTGATTACGTTTATCAGGTACATGTGGCGCAAGTTTATTGGCGTTGGACACGCTTTTGTGTCAGCAATGTTTAGCACTACAATTATCAAAAGAAAAAGATGTTACAAGGTAGACCTGACGCTTTTTGGCATGAGGAAGCACGATTTGTTTTACTCACCGCTGCCATCTGGGCCCACTGACCACATGGATGTTCAGCCCACTCTTGTGGATATACACACACAAAAAATCACCATGATTGTTAATCTCTATACATTAGATTTAGTATTTTTTAGGCGTAATTTTCGCCATTGGATTTAACCATTTTTTTTCTAGTACTAAACCAACAGCTAAAACCAACAATCAGTTTGTTAGATGATTTTTAGCTGCTGGATCTAGTACCCAAAAAATGGTTGAATCCAACGGCTAAAATCAAGCCGTAACAAATACTCAAATCTAATGGATATAGAACAACAATCAGGGTGATTTTTGGTGTGTATATCCACCAAGGGGGGTGGGCTGAAAATCCATACGGTCAGTGGGCCCAGAGGGCAACGGGGAGTAACAAAAATCACGCATGGCATGAGGTCTACCTTAATACATCTTTTTCCTTATTAATATTGCCTGATCCGGATCCGGATCCGTTTAACGACTATTATACAAGTCAGACAGCTATATTATAAAGAGAATCCGATCGAATCCAAGCCCCAGACGCAAACCATAACAACGTTATAAATTAGATCTTCATATGTCTGACCCAAGTCAAACTCCCTAAATCTAAGCAGACCTACATTATTCAAATACCATGCTGTATCCACCCACAAGTGATATGACCGCTTTATTTCATACTTAATTTTTTTTAGCAAGCAAACGATAATATATTTATGTTAGTTGCAAGAGTCTATGTTACCAAACAAAGTTATAAGTTTTAATTGAGATAAACAGAAAATATTAAAATGAATCCTACCATTAAAATTCTATATTCAGAGGCATACAATCTGAAATAGAGAACAAAAAGATAAACTTATCGGTTTAGAAGATAATGAGTTGATGCACGTTGCAAGTATTGTCGTAAGGCAGATTTACCTTTTGCATCAACTGTGATGCTAACAGTTGTAATTGACATATACCACTAAGATTCAATAGTTTGATCGATAGTAGGTAGCACTCCAAATCTTAGATCACTGAACTTGATTGTGATGGTAGGTAGCACTCCAATTCTTTATTAGTGTTTTGCCAGGTCAAAGGAAGCCTAATTCTAAAAAGATTTGGACTCCTATAGGTTTTAGGAGGCGTTTGGGAACGAGAAGTAAAAGCACTTATACTTGTAGTAGAAGTTACAAGTTGATTTTTTACCTCTGAAAAAGTCATAGAAATTAAAATGTCGGGAGGTGTTTTAATTTTTGAGAAGTAACTTCTCTTAGAAGTTAAAAGCTAAAAATTTTAGCTTCAGTTTTAAGTTAATTTTTAACTTTTCGAAACTTAAAATATGAAACACATCCAAACTAACTTTTTAACTTTTTGACTTATAAAAGCCTTTAAGTTACTTATTTTTGTGTTGCCAAACGCCCCCTTAGTCTAGTATTAGGAAGTCTTCTAATTTCTGTTTGGTTATGGATAGATAGTCTATTCGCACAATGTGAAGAGGTTTCTTCGTTGTAGTAGGTTTAGCAAGATTCTTACTAATTCGGGTGAGATACTTGTACTGTCATGAAATCTTATTAAAATATTAGAGATAAGAGGAATCAAAAAACCATATTAATTGGGTCCCACAGGATTAGCCTAACGGGTTGGTGGGGCCACAAGTCACGTGCTTGGCTATTAAGTATGTTACTGCATGTATAGTTGAGGTGCAGTGACACGTGTAAGTCTAAGATTATCCTAGTTAGATATATGTGGTCTCCGCAGGAGGGATGGGTTAGACCTGAACCAAATTCGGGGTTCAGTGTGGCACCAATGGCATAGTAGGTCCTCTATAATCCTAATGGGTTTCCCGCATGCAATCTTCCAGGCCCACTAAACTTTGAATGTTTGGCCCACCCCTTGATGGACTTACATACCAAAAATCAGCCTGGTTGGTTTTTTATAGCTGTTGAATTAAATTTTTTCATGGGACCGATTTCTAGCCGTTAGATTTAACCATTTTTTGGGCACTCCAGTTTCAATGGCTAGAAATCACCCATGGTTACACCGTTTGGTGGGCCAAACATTCAGGGATCAGTGGGCCTGGTAGAATATGCAATGTGACACTTTTCTACACGACCCATCCCACACCAAGAGCGACCCCTCAGCGAAAATGTTCTCCCACACAAAGTCCATATGAGCCACGTGGCGTACTCTTCGAGACCATTGACCGTATGAATGGTTGGCTCATCCTTAGGTGGACTTACAGACTAAAAATAAGCCTGAATGGAGATTTCTATCCATAGATCTGAGTAGCCCAAATAAGCTGGACCCCAACCAAAGGCGAGGCAAGGTTTATTGGAGAGTCCATTTTTGCTCGCGGACGTATTTGAGGCTAAGCACGGATGCTCACGGCCGTCCGTATGAGCCACGTGGAACATTATTGGTGATTTCTAACTGTTTGGTTTGAGTCGTTTTCATTGGTTGATTTTTAATCCCGGGATTCGAGCATTATTTGAGGTACTCATCTAACGGTTAAAAATCACCAATAAGGCTGATTTGGTCTTAGTCCACCTAGAATGGGTCAAACATCCTTACAATAAGTGGTCTTTATTGAGTTTATTCCTTAAAAACTATGCCACGTGGCTCATAACAAGTTTGTGCTCAAAGACGTCCGTGAGCAAGAATGTACTCCTTGGAGCGTGATAGTGTCCCCGCCTTTGTTGATGGACGTCCGTCCACAAAGTTGACGACGGAGTATGAGTCACGTGGCACACTCATAGAGACCACTGACCCTATGGATGTTTGCCCCATCCCTTAGTGGACCTACATACCAAACATCAGCCTGATTAGTGACTTCAAACCTTTGGATCTTTGTGCCTATAGAATGCTCAAATTCCACCGTTAAAAATCAACCTACGAAAACGACTCCAACCGGACGCCTAGAAATCACTAATCAGGCTGATTTTTATTTTTGGCCTTTTGGTATGTAGGTCTAGCGATAGGCCAAACATCCATACGGTCAGTGGTCACTAAGAATGTGCCACGTGGCTCATACTAAGTCCGTCATCAGCTTTGCTGACGGTCGTATCGTCATCCCTAGGTTAAGACAGTTGGATGGTCTTCGAGATTTCTGTCGTTGATCCCATGTACCGTCTGGAATCCAGTCTAGACCTAGGGACGACGGCCACTAGGGATGACGGTAACACAACCTTTTGTTCTTGCCCGCAACAAATAGGTAGTGGCTGTTGTTAATTTTGTGAAGGTAATTGGTTTACACACACACAAAAAAAAAAATAGTGAAGGGGACGGTTCTTGGCACTTGGTTTCTCCAAGCTTCTCTTCAATGGCTTCTTCTGCAGTTCTGGCTTCATTTTCAGTTTCTTCTCTCCATTCAAATGAGGTAAATAATAATAAAATCAATTCCCAATTTCTTTGATTCCTCCGATATCTCCTTTTACAATATTTATTTTAGTTCCAAAGATTTGATATTGTTTCAGATGTTTTAGTGTTCAAGTGAGAATCAAAATAGTAAAAAAATTGGAAAACAATGTAGGGTGTTGAAATTTATTTAGAAAATTGAAAATTCTGTTAAGGTTTCTCTAATTTAGTGTGATGAATGAATAATTGTTTCTAATTTTGAAAGAATTCAAGAAAAAACAACACTTACAAATTGCTATTGAATTCATAACAGAATTCCATTATGGGAATCCTTGCTTCAATCGCTTATCGTATCCGTGTCTTTTCGGGTCCGAGTGATTAAGCTCATACAGGTTGTGAAGATCTTAATTGGTGTGTTGTATTGAATATTAGATCTCCTGAAGAATCAGAATTGGAATTTCTACTTGATTGCAACTTGAATCTTCTTGATGAGGGTTACTGGAATTTTTTTTAATAGACAAGTTTGTCTCGTAGCTGGTTCTCGATGTTTTTAGACTTCATTGAATTTATTTGGTACCCAATTAGTAGTATTTGCACCATAAGGTTCCTTTATTAGGGTAAGTTTTTTGCACGTCTTTGATTCAACCATGTCTGCCACCATCTATGTCCTTACCTTTGAAAAAGATATAGCTGCACCATCTTTCTTCTCTACAGGTTGTGAAGATCTTAATCGGTGTGTTGTGTTGAATGTCGGATCTCCTGAAGAATCAGAATTGGAATTGCTACTTGATTGCAACTTGAAACTTCTTGATATGGGGGTTACTGGAAATTTGTGTAATACACAAGTTTGTCTCATATCTGGTTCGATCACGATGTTTTTAGACTTTATTGAATTTATTTGGTACCCAATTAGTAGTATTTGAACCATAAGGTTCCTTTAGGGTAAGTTTTTCGCATGGTCTTTGATTCAACCATGTCCGCCACCATCGAAGTCCTTACCTTTGAAGAAGTTATAGCTGCACCATCTTTCTTCTCTAGTTCACCCGATATGTAAGCTTCTGGGATTGAGCCTGTAGCTCAATTACTTGAGGTGCTGGAGCACAATCTCGACAAATGTAAAATTATGGGCCCATAAAATCTTATTACCTGAAAATCATTTGGAAATATTGATTTACGTAAACAAGTTCCTTTCTGTATCAGAATTTGACAATTAGCACTTCCTATCAATGTCCTGGCCTCCTATTGCATGTAGAGAAAATCCGTAATTACTTGATTGAATCTGATGCTATAATGACGGTGATCGTGTGCTGTTGCTTTTATTTTTCTCTTCCTTTCCCTGGCTGACCATGGATCAATTTCCCGCAGGTGAACCGTGTTAGTATTAACACCATATCTACAAACATGCCATCACCTAAACATTGCCAGGCAGTTTTGAGACTCAGTAAAAGGAATATCCAGTGTTTAATGACAAAAGCTAAGATGTCTGTTGAGGGGGATGTACTTGTGAAAGAATCTAGTAGTGTTGATGATGGTTAGTTTTACTTGGCTTTCACTATATTAGATGTACATTTTGCGACATGGGTGATCATATGGGCCTAAATTTGTAAATAGTCTATGTGTTGATATGATTTCCTATCATAGCTTTTATCACTTCACTAAAAGATAGAAACCAGGAAATTTTATTTATCCAAGTAAATACAACTGTGATCGCTTATTTAGTCAGCTACTTGGGTAACTGTATTACATTTCCTTTTTTGATAAGAGAAATTTTATTTGTTTGACCATAATTATGCAGGAATTGGAGTTCTTAGTGTCCACCATGTTGGATTGCTATGTGAAAACCTTGAAAAGTCACTTGAGTTTTATCAGAACCTTTTGGGTATGCCATTTCTTCATGCCCAAAATTTAAATTATCTTCTCCTGCAGCACAAAAAAATTTACATTTTCATATCAAATGCAGGTCTTAAGATAAATGAAGCAAGGCCACATGACAAGCTCCCGTATAGAGGTGCTTGGTTGTGGGTGGGTTCTGAGATGATTCACTTGATGGAGCTTCCAAATCCTGATCCCTTAACAGGGCGTCCCGAACATGGGGGTCGAGATCGTCATGCTTGTATCGCAATTCGAGACGTGTCCAGGCTGAAAGCTCTTTTTGATAAAGCAGGTACGTCTTCATTCTTCACTGATCATATTTTACCACTACATCATTCTGGATTATTATCTCTCATTACTATTATATACTCATAGCAAAAGTTTCTTAAGGGGTCTAATAACTTTAAACACAGGCAAGACCTATTTATGTACATTTGTAACTATCATTGGAAGGATTGCTACATTGATGTGTCAAACTTGCTTGGGTGTCTGAATGTATTCAGTAAACATCAAAGGGGACGTGGTCCAGGATAAATAAATGAATAGATAAGACAACACATTTAGGAGTGTTGAAATGGGGGATTAAGTTTATGAGCAGCTGAAAGTCTATTTTGTATAACAGTTGCTCAAAAAGAAGTTTGTTCCAGACCTTGGAAGAACACTGTACCAGCTGCTTCATGTATGGTTTTGTACATGCAGAAAGGCGGTTGATCGGATATCTGGTTCATCGAAGAGGACCATCTGGATCTATTATGGAGGTGGACCTTCTTACCACAAAAGTAATGCTAAGGGAAAAAAAAGCAGTAAGACAAGCAGACATGTGATGTGGTAAACAATGAAGGAATTTGGTGTTGTGTCTTATAAGCACAACATATAGAGAATGCTCTGATATCATGATATTCTTGGATAGAACACATGAATATCCGCGGCAGGGGATCCTTGAGAACTTGATTTTCAATTTTGAAAACTACCCTGAACCCATCCACCGTACATTTTTAAGTTTTGAGAATGCAATTTGAATCCAAGAGTATCCTAACTAGACAGTGTGCTCTTCCTCTAAATGCGAATTCTCTCTTAAATTGCCTTTGCATCTCATCTTCTCACTTTTTAACATGGTCAAAGAGATGTTATGAATGAATGTTTGAAAGTTTGTAAGTTTGTCTAGTTGTTTATAAAATTATACGTGGATGTCTTATTGCTCTCTTTATTTGCAGGTATACCCTACACTCTCAGTAGGTCTGGTAGGCCAGCAATCTTCACTCGAGATCCAGATGCAAATGCATTAGAATTCACACAAGTTGATGGCTAACTTGTGTGAGCATCTCAAAGCATATAATCTTAATAGCATCAATATATTTGTAGTTCTTCCTTAATGCATCACCTGATCTTGTATATATCAAAGAAAAATGTCATATATGCATTTAACCATGGTTTTGTAAGGCCATCAACGCTGAAATGGTGATTTGTGATATGGTGATAATCTTATACTCTGATCCCTGAATGTTGTGGCGAATGGAAATTGAGTGTAGGAAATGTGGGAAATTTGATAAATTAAATAAAAGCTAGGATCGTTGATCTGTTAGGTTGGCTCACAGGTTTCCATGGTTGGCATGCACTTAGAAGCTGTTGTACTGGGTTCATTCCCTACCTCAAGGTTACCTCAATATGCCAGCCCATCCGTGGCATACATGAAATCGTATCTTTCACCATTCTCTGTCATATTATGTATAGGGGATCATTGAACGAAATAACTTTCACCAAATGCTTACAGCCCACACAACTGTTTGGATGATCAGAAACTGAACCCCTACCTAGCCTGAAACTCCTGCAACTATTTGAGGTGCCATAATGTTGTGTCTATGAACAATCTGACACAGGCAAGATTATACATCCAAGTGCCCAAAAAGAGCCGCTCAAAACATGAATCAAAAAGTGGTTGGGGTTGCTGGTATCAAAAGGAAAGCAATTGGCTTAGAAGATGTGGACTTAAAAGGGCCAGGCTAGCTGATTGAGCTGTGTGCCCCAGCCTGAAATCAAAGAAATTTGGGAGTTATTCTCAGCTATAAACGTCTCACTTTCTTTTAGTTCCGAGATCAGCTAATGCAAAAGCAAAATCCATGGCGAAGGACGTTCTTAGAGGGGTTTTGTACAGTGATTTGATGAAGCCATAGTAATTTTTCTTTCTTTCCCATTTTCCTCTCTTTTTCCCTTTCTTTCTTTAATATCGTTATTCTCTGTTATCGATCAGATAAATAATAAAAAAAAAAACCAAACCCTGTTTATTATCTTCAAATCTTTTGTTGAATAAAGACAGTTCACTAAAAGACATAAATATGGAAGACATGGTTTCTATTAGCTGGTCATCAGTTAAGGCATAAATATCTCCTTGGTGAGGCCCATTGAATGGTTGATCCAAAACTCTACGGGCCACATGTACAACAAAGGTAGGACTGATGGTGATCTACCGTCTGTCCGTCCTGAGTATTCAATATACAAACTATCTTCAATTTGAATCAGGAAAGATAGGAATGAAAAATATTAACACTAGAATGAAAAGGCAAGGTGTGGATTCATAATCATGTCTGTTAACTGCTCTTCCTGCTGAAATGGACCTGCCTGCTGCTAAGGATCCGATTGCTGCTTCATCTCAAGCTCTGGTTGGAAGGAAATTTGTTGACGGCATGACTTGTGCTGTTCATGCATTACCTTCTCAGAATCTCCTTTTGTGTGGTCAAATATGAAGCAGCTAAGGTAAATTGAGAAAGGGTACCATTTGGCTTGAAAACTAAAATCCGATATGAGATCAAGTAAGAGATTTGCCAGCCCATTCCCGCTCTCGTCGCTTTTGCTTGGCTTGCATTTTGTTGAACTTCTCTTTTCCCTTCTCCAGAAGAGGATCGTGTACCACATAATCATCCGGGTCATTTTTCCGAGTCATGCCATCCTGTGTAAAGATTTGCAGATTTATTTAATCCCCATGATAACCAAAAAAATTTATATGATGGGGAGGACAAGGAAATGAAGCTTACCTTGGCAGAAGTCTCAGGTGTGAATTTCAACCGATTTTCTGTCCATCCAGATAAGTCTTCGCCACCTCCATACTCACCACTTGGTGCAATGGGCTTGGTAGAAATGGTCTTCTTAAACTTCTCAAGTCTTGCCAACACCTAAACGTAACCAAACCAAAATAATTAAATCAAGAAAAGAAGGTTGACAGCCTAAAGAAACATATACAAAAGCAAATTAGAAAGACACCCATAGGAAAAAAAATTGCTCTCCAGGGACTTCAAACTTTGAATTTCCCTCCCCTCCCAAAATGCCAAGTGAAACACTTTTTCGGGCCATTGACCCCATGGATGTTTGGTCCACCTCTCGTTGGGCCTACACAGTAAAAGCAACTTGATTGGTGATCTCTAGCAGTTAGATTTGAGCACCCAAAAAAAAGCTCAACTTCAATGGCCAGAAATCACCCCACTGAAATGCACAAATCCAACACCTAGAAATCACCAATCAAACTGATTTGTGATGCATAGGGCCGTCAAGAGGTGAGCCAAACATCCATACATCAATGGGCTCGGACGAGTGTGCCGCATGGGTCATCTGTCTGATTGGATCCACAACACTGACTTTTTGGAAACCTAAAATGGACGGCGGGTGACCAACATACTGGGTCAATTTGCTCAGGCAGGTACTGTAACACTCTTTCCAAATATCACTGATATTTCGCAACTCCTTTTAATCAAGGAATATTTCAACTACTCTAAAGAATGAGAATAGTTAGCATACTTCCTTGTTCAATAGAAAGGGGGAAAAGAAAAAGAAAGACTGAAAACAAGTGATTAAGCAGAATGACATATGATTCTAATAAAATACCTCTTCTTCACGGCCCTGAAGCCTGCGTTTCTTCTGTTTCTGCAACTGTCTAACTTGCTCAGCATGACCCAACAGCTGTATGTCTCCATCTGCTTTAGCCATTCGTTCAGCCCTGGCTTCTGAGCCTATACCCTTCTTCTTCAAAGACAACTTTTCCAACTTGGGTTGGTTGTCGAAGTCCTCATGGTTGGCACTGAAGAGCATGAGCTGTTAGGAATCAGGAATTTTGGCCCTGATGAGCATGCAATCTTATTTATATATTAACGTGTTACAGATCCTTCATATGGTGTGACAGGATCCTATCAATCCTGTTACAAACTGATTAGTTGCATGAAGTAGGAGAAGAGCTTGGACCAATTCACTTGCTTGAACAAGGTAACAGTCTCCAAAACGTGGGAAGGCATAACAGTTGTCTACAACGGAAAATTTTAGAATAAATAATACATGTGTCTTTACCAAATCAACTAACGGCTTTATTAAAAGTTCAAATATCTGGACAACATAAAAAAGGACAAGTGCCAATGGTTTCCTGAGTTAAAGCCTTAAAGGTGGTCAATCATGGAAACAGTAGTAAGCCCCTTGGTGGTACTGAGGTAGACAAGAGGAGGACTGGGGCCTATAATGAATGGAAAAAGGTCCTGGGGCCAACTGGTCGTCATAAAATGTCTTCTATTATTTGGGATCCTTTGAGGGTAATCCTTAGGTGTTTTTTTTTCTTCTAAGTAGATGAGTTTATCCTTCAAGGACATCGGCTTATTTTCATTCTTGTGGATTGATGATTGTTCACCATCTCTGATGTAGGGAAAGACTACAGATTCGATCAAGTTGAATTTATGTTGTAGGATTAAAAATACGAATAACAAACTTTTCCTAAGTACATTTTATTAAATGTCATTTATCAGTGTTACATTGGTATATTTGGGCATGTTAGTCAAATGCGACTTACAAAGCACATGATATGATATTTTTATATACAATATTCTTAGGCTTTGCTCATTTGAATCTACTTGATGAAGAGACTCCAAATGAGGAAGTCTAATAATATAAAGACACTTGAGTCTTCACTCTTCATACTTCAAGAGCCATTCACAACATAGAGAGGAGTGCTCTAGATCAGTACATAAATTCATCCATAAGGTTTGTATTCATCTTTTTGCCTTCCCTAGTACTCCTCTAACTCTTCATAAATAAAATATTATTGGATTATATGTAACATGCATAATTTTGTTATATGCATTTATATTACAACTCTCAGAAGTATATTTCAGACTTGTATCTGTAAGGTGTTCAACTGCTGTGTCGACATGAATAAGGTGACAATACATAAGTGTCCATATAGCATAATCCCATGGAGATAGGTTCCTTTGAGCAGTAAAAAAAAGTAACTAATGCTAACGTATTGCAGAAGTTAAGACATTGGATAAAAATATATACCTTGGAGGGGGCATTCCATCTTCCTTTGGAGTAGAACTCTCTGCACACAGACACACACACACACAAAACAAGTGATGACAACTTCTATCAATACTTATGATAACGATAAAAGATAGTACAAGTGTTTATCGTGAAATAGTGCACTGAACATAGAGAAGATGAAAACTTTCCAAGCTGTGTTAGCTCAAATTAGATAGAGCAACGCTATGCCATTTGTCAATGTTTTCAACAAGGATACATGTCCAACAATTTACAACACAACAAAGTTCACATTGGCCTAGGGATTCCTTTTTCATTATGCTATATTTGCAACATACAAAAACACTGAGGATCCAACTCCTTATATCTTGTTATGTATCTAGGGATGAATGTTAGTATGCGGATGAGTCTATTTTGGCATATGCAATGAGCATATCATGCATGTGCATGAATACATATGTGTTTGTGTGAATGCATGTGTAGATAATAACCAGAAAAAATCATTTATACAAAAATATAAAATAATAAAGAGAAAATTTATTTGACCCATGAAATTATTATTTGACTTTGAGCTCTACAGTTAAATGACTAAACTATGATTGCAGAAGCTCAACCTAGGTGTTGCTCCAGGATGAAACCCCTTCTACCTCCCACAGTTGACTTGTACCATAAATCCATTAAATCTACCTTTTCTGCCAAATTTTGTACCATTTGGAGTTTTTTTTTGTTCTCCATTTTGGATAATGTCAAACTATTACATAAATTGAGTGAATTTTCAAGTTTTCATCAAGTAGATATACTTCATCAGTTCTTTTTTTTTTTTTTCCTTCATAAAATTTTCAGCAGTTGAAAGGAAAAAAATAGATATAAATTTCAGAATTTTACTATAATGTTACACACAAACTTCTAGGCTGCTCCTGCTTCCCGCATTTCTGAGAAGCATCACACTTTCCCTGTTCCCACTCCCGTTCCAGCTGCAGCTTCATGTGCTAAAGGACTCTATGTTACATATATACATATACTAACTATGCATGCTAATGCTCCCACTCAAGCCAGTATTATCAAGACAAAGAGGACCAGTATTTGACAAGACAGATATTTAACACTGATAGAAATTGAGATTAATTGATAAACTTGGATAATCACATTGACCCTAATCAAGGGTTTATATAAATATGGCATAATCTAAAGATAGAAACTAATCTTAACAGATCTAATTTAATATCCTAACTGATAGATATCCTATCCTAATTTATCCTAATCTTGACAACCAGTGACAACCAGGAGAATGTGTGATGAGATACACCAATAATGATACGGTGCATCTCACACACCTTATCACAATGTTATTCTCTAATACTCTCCATCAAACTGATGGGGATCAATGATCTTTGGAGTCTACTGAAATCTGTAGTCACCAAAAGAGATCGCCTGAAGAAAATGTCGCCAGAGAGTTGAATGTGGGCCAAATATGTTGCTTGCCGATAATCCAATAGAAGAAGTGCAATTAGGCCTCTTTTGGGCCATGAGAAGAAGTAGAAAGAAGGATGTGGGCCTCTTGGGGGCCAAGATTGAATGATGTGAGCATCGTTGTGCCTCATGGGCTTAGTCTCTATGAGTTCTTAAGCAGAAGAAAGTGGGCCTCTTTTGGACTTCATAGGCTTGAGCTTGGAAAAGTCATCAAGCATTTTTTTTGCATTTTGGACTCAACCAATTTTGGGCTTGAACCAACAAGAGTTGGGCCTATCTTGGCCCAAGGAAGAGGTTCTGGGTATCTTGCCTCATGAGCTTGGGCCAAGTAAGAAAGCCCTAGAAGAAAACATCTTTTTATTTGACACCTTGAGTCAACTGGAGTGGGCCTTGGCTCAAACTTGAGCAAATGCCCTTGGGCTTTAATATTAAAGCCCACAATTTTTATTTTGAGTTTTTTTTTCAGCCGAACCAATTGTGAGGCTTACAAAAGGGGTTGTAAAAAAAGAACAAACAACAGAGAAGAGGTTTCGTTTGTTAGGGTTTCCAAAACCCGAAAAGAGGGTGGCCGGCAACAGCGACAATAGCAAGAACGGCGACGGCAGCCGACGATGATGGTGGAGAGATGGCAGTGAGCACGAATAAAACACAATCAAAATGATTTAATGATATCGCACAGAGATATTACAACTCAATTGGTGGTCGGTACACCATTCTCCACCAAGCACTCAAGAACATGAACATCTGCACCTTCATCCATATCATGCTAGAGTAGCTCAAATTTAACCAGCGATATGCTGGCCATGTTACTATTCTTGAGATGGGAGTCATGGGACATGAGGGCACCAATATAATTCTGTTGGTTAAATGCTTCAGATGAGCAGAACAAGCCCAGAAAACATTTAGTTGATAGTACATGCAACACCATCAAAAGAAAAAGAAGCATATGGACCAACATAAGCAAAAGTAGTCTGTAGTGAAAAGGACCATATAGACCACATATTGGAGAAGAAAACAATGAGGCACCCACCATTTGCATTAAAATTAACATGTCATCTGCCAAAAGAGATGACCATCTCAGTGGTTTTCTGGAATTATGAGAAACAGAACAATTGGATTCATCATTGTTGCTAAACGTTAGATGGTTGGAAGGAGAATTTCTCCATCCTATAAACTTAGTCTCTCAAAGGCCAACATCATGGCATCTGTTTTACCATGAAGGAAATCTTTTTGATGAAGGTGTTGTCCAAGCAAGAGCTCAATTTTTGAACAAAGAATCATGCAAACTCCCATCATCATCATCTACGCCTTACCCCAACTATCTAGGCTTGGCAACATGAATCCTATTTCACCATTCGACTCTATTATGAGCTATACTTCTGTCAAGGCATGTGTCTTCAAATCTTTTCTCACTACCTCAGCCTGTCATTTTCAGCCTTCCTCTCTTCCTTTTATGGCCTTTCAACTTGTACCAAAACACTCCTTCTCACTAAGGCCACATATCTATAATGAGATGTTTAAATACAATACAAGCACCAGGTTTTATCTCTACAAGTTTACCATCCTTAGCATTTATTTTAGTGTTCCAATAATTGTTTTTGTTTGTTTTGATAAGTAAACTGTGTGTATCCTATTGGGAGAAGAGGTAAAACTGCACTGCACAAACACCAAAACAGTGAGAAAGGAACTTACCACAAAAATAAAGAAAAGATAAAAAATAAAATAAGCGGGGGTTTATCTTACAATAAAAAATAAGCAGGGGGTTTATAAACATTTCATACCATTTAAAAACAAAATCTTCAAAATGCAGCCCATTGAATTCCTTGAGAATAGAAGACCAAAAAAATATATCTTTAATCTTCCTAACTATAGCATGATAGTATTTTGCCTTGTCTTAAAAAAATATGACTTGCACTTTTTCTAAATGACCCACCAAATAGCAAAAGGAAGCATTTTCCAAAGAATACGACCTCGGGTAGGAAAAGCATCCACAATTCCACATGCCACCCAAGGACATGTGATGCAGGACATTTAACCAATACTCCCCAAAAGCCGCGACTGTTGGTAGAGAGAGATTAAATTCCTTTATCTCATAGCCCATGATCCAGGCCCTCAATCAAACCCTCCTTCGTGGGTCCCTTTTCACAAGGGCCATCCCACCCCGAGTGTGCCCCATATACGCAGGCTGCCCCACTCGGGCCCAGTGTGAAAATGCCCCTGCATTAACATGCGCCTTAATACTACTTGAGCAAATCCAAGATGGATCGAATAACTGGATGAAATGGCTCCACACCTCTCTAGTAAACTGATAATGAAGTAATAGGTGATCCACCATCTCTTTGCTGGATCTACAGCGGAAGGCAGAAAGCACATATTGGGCATCATCTGTTTCGTCTAATCAGGTTATCCACCGTAAGGATTTTATTATGCACTGTGGTCCAAACAAAGTTCACCACCTTGGTTGGAATAACAAGATTCAAACACTTGAGGAGCCGGAAAAGAAAATGGCTCCTAAGTTGCAATAAACATATAGAATGACCTCACTGAAAAGAGACTTTTAGAATCCCATTTCCATATTCTCCTACTCATGACAAGAAATTTCAAGGCAATAACGATTCAACTTCATAGAAACATATTCGAGTCATATGCTAGTTCCACACCATCTAGCCTATCCAAATATCTTCAAGGAATAAATTGTACGCAATACAAACAAGGCAACTGTTACATGAAAAATGTCGTATCATAGTCCAATGCTACATTAAACTTTCTGCATAAGAAGTAAAGTCGTTTTGTAGGAAATCAACAAGAAATGGGCCCAAGATAGTTGCAGAGCAGCGTTGCTTAAGAGTGATATATCATATATGCCTAGGTTTTCTCTACAATTGTAATCAAGGTTCAACACTTCTCTCTTCATTTTTCTTTAATACACAAAAAAGTGTTTGACATTCTATGAGCCTGAAAGATGTTGGTAGATGCCTCCAAAGATGGAAACATTATTAAAGAGATAAAGAGGAGAAAACAATAGTAAACGTGAATACTAGCACTAGGTGACTTAAAGCTTTCATGTTAACCAATCACATAATTAGAAAATGCATAAAAATGGCAATATTATGTTACCATTACGCAATTTTTGCCTAGTTGGGTGATCTCCTAGCTCCTTTCGCTTTTTAAGAATTTGAAGACGCATACGTGCATCAAATTGGGCCTCATCTTCATCACTAAGATCACGAGAACTAGAAAGATCGATTTCTGGTTCTTTTTGCGAGTCTTCTTTTTTTGAGCTTAGAGTTCCTCTTACAGATAATTGCAAATTCCTTGTCCTCTTGACTTCTGATGGGCTCTGCATTGCAGATATGTATTAGTGTCTTAAAAAATAAAAAGAAATAAAGTAAAAATATAATAGAAGCAAATATAGCAGAACACAGTAGACTGAACTGAACATCACAAACACGCACAAATATGGTTAAAATCATGTTTTGCATATAATATCTACTTATATTCAGACAATATTTCACCTGATTACAAATAAATATGCACAAATGCACATCTCAGAAGCTCCATCATCATCATCCTAAGCCTTTTCCCAAAGATATAGGGTCAGATGCATGAATCGTGTTCCTCCATTCAATCCTATCTAAAGAGATCTTTTCTGTTATGGCAAGTTTCTTAAAATCTCTTCTCAGAACCTCACTCCACGTCTTTTTGGCCTTCCCTCATCCTTTTAGGTCATTCGACTTGCACATTCCTCCTCACTAGTGCTGTCATTGGTCTTTGTTGTACATGACCAAACTATCTCAATCGACTTTTCCATCATTTTGTCACTTATCGGGACTACTACTATATTTTCACAAATGCATTCCTTTCTAATTGTTTTTCCTTTTCTTACTACACATCCATTTCAACATCCTCATTTCGGCCATACTCATTTGATGAAAATGTTATTTGTTGATTGCCCAACATTCTACCCATAAAACACTGCCGGTCTTATTGCCATATTATAGAATTTTCCTTTTAGTCTGATTGGCACACGTCGATCACACATCACTCTAGAAGCACATCTCCACTTTAGTCACCCCTCTCTAATTATATGGGTAACATCCTCCTCAATCTCTCATTCCTTATGAATAATAGAACCAAGGTAACTAAATTGGTCACTTTGAATTATCTACTAGTTGTCAATTTTAATTGGCAGATCATTTCTATGTGCATCCTTACTAAAATTGCATTCCATATACTCTGTCTTGGTTCGACTTGTTTTAAAACCTTTAGATTCTAAAGCATTCCTCCAAAGTTCTAGTTTTGCATTTACCTTATCTCTAGTCTTGTCAACTAAAACTATGTCATGATGCACATCACAGAAGCTAGAAACACGAGTCCTAATGCACATCTCAGAAGCTATAAACATTAAATTAGTAACTAATAGTCTAGTTCTGCATTTACCTTATCCCTAAACTCGTCAACTAATATTCTGTTACGATGCACATCTCAGAAGCTGGAAATATGAGTCTTGATGCACATCTTAGAAGCTATAAATATTAAATTAGCACACTGTTTGAGAAAAAAACTGGAATGAAATTTGATAAAAGAGGTTGAATGAGATAAGTGAAGATGCATAGATACTCAAGATTACTTATAAGAAATAACACCATGAGAAAGAGAAAGGTATTAGTAGCTTAAGGAACTGGATGAGAAGTTTTTAGATTACATGCTTGGGCGAATGGGTTTTGGCGAGAAATGGAGAGCTTGGATTAGGGTGCATATTGACAGCAACTTTTTCTATCCTTGTGAATGGCTCACCGGCTGGATTTTTTTCTAGCTCGAGGGGGCTAAGACAAGGAGATCCTCTATCTCCCTTTTTATTCATGGTGGTGGTGGAAACTCTTGGCAGAATGGCTAGCAGAGCAACACAAGGAGGTTGTGGAAGGTTTTCGGGTTGGTAGTAGTGGTCCCTCGATTACTAACCTTTACTTCGCAGATGACACGATCTTCTTTTCAGATGCTTCCCATAGACAGCTCCGATATCTTCGATGCCATCTTCGTTATTTCGAGGTAGCTTTAGGTTTCCGAGTGAACTTACAGAAAAGAAAGGTATTCAGTGTAGGGGAGGTGCCGAATTTAGAGAGGTTGGCTTGCAGTTTGGGGTGTGGCTCTAGTTGCTTTCCTTCCACCTACCTTGGGCTTCCTCTTGGGGCTAAGTACAAGGAGAAGTCTATCTGGGACTCTGTGGTTGAAAGGTTTGGGAAGAGGTTAGCTGGCTAGAAGGGTAGATTTCTATCTAAGGAGGTAGGATTACTCTTATTAAAAGCGCCCTTTCTAGTCTACCCGTTCACTTTATGTCCATGTTTTCTATTCCGGTTTCTATAGCTCATAGATTGGAAAAGATTATTAGAGATTTCTTGTGGGAAGGCAAATGGGAAACCCATAAATTCCATCTTGTGGAGTGGGGAAAAATTTGCTCACCTAAAGAGAAGAGGGGTTTGGGTTTTAGGCACCTTTGAGATATGAATGTGGCGCTCATTGGGAAGTGGTTATAGAGGTTCAGGGAGGAGGGAGACAGTCTGTGGAGTTTGGTCATTGGGAGCAAGTATGGGGTTATGAATTCCAGGAGAGATAGTTCTCCGATTCTCTCGTCTTAAGGAGTTAGCATGTGGAAAGGTATCTATGGCGTTCAAGGGCTTTATGAGAAAGGTGTAAACAGTTGAATTGAAGAGTAGAATTGAAGAATTAGGGTTAGGGTTAGGTTTGTGGAAGAGAGAAAGAAGAGAGAGAAGAAAGGATGTCAATTGTGCTTAGGTCACAATGACTCCATAAATCTTATTTATGTAAGTCCCAAATACAAAAGACAAATATACCCCTCAATGGGGTATTTACAGAACTACCCCCCGATACATATAAAATACGTATTTCTACGTATATGATAACACTCCCCCTCAAGTTGGTGCATAAATATCTCTCATGCCCAACTTGCACAAGTACTTATGGAGTTGCCAACTGGGAACTCCCTTCGTGAAGACATCTGCAACCTGTTCATCAGTCTTCACAAATGGGGTGCACACTGCCCCAGAGATAATCTTCTCTCTAATGAAGTGTCAATCCACCTCAATGTGTTTGGCACGATCATGCTGAACGGGATTGTGAGCAATGCTGATGGCGGCCTTGTTGTCACAATATAAGCTCACAGATCCAGAAACTGGGAAACCAAGTTCAGCAACCAACACTTTCAACCAAAGCATCTCACATAAGCTATGAGCCATTGCTCTGAATTCGGCCTTTGCACTAGATCTGGCGACCACGGGTTGCTTCTTGCTTCTCCAAGTGACCAGATTGCCCCCAACAAAGGTGCAATATCCAGAAGTGGATCTCCGATCATCTTTGGCCCCTGCCCAGTCTGCATCGGTATAAGCCTCTATACGCATGTGGCCATTCTTCTCAACCAGAAGACCTCTACCAGGGGCTGACTTAAGATACCTCAAGATCCGATGTGCTGCCTCTAAATGAACACCTCTGGGTGAGTGCATATACTGACTGATCACACTCACTGCATAGGCAATGTCGGGTCGAGTCAGGGAGAGATAGATCAATCGCCCAATTAGTCTCTGAAAGCTCCCTACATCCTGTAAGAGTTCACCACTGGCATCTGCTAGCTGGTGATTCTGCTCTATAGGAGTTTCCACTGGTTTGGTACCCAACCTGCCTGAGTCTTGTAACAAGTCTAAGACATACTTCCTCTGAGAGATGAAGATCCCCTGACTGGATCTTGCAACTTCGATGCCTAGGAAGTATTTGAGAGGTCCTAGATCTTTGGTTTCAAACTCCTCCGCTAACTGAAGCTTCAGCTTGGCTACCTCTGCTGCATCATTCCCTGTGAGAATGATGTCATCAACATAAACAATGAGGGCAGTGGTGTTCTTCCCTTGATGCTTCACAAATAGAGTGTGATCGGCCTGACTTTGAGTGTAACCCAACTTCTACACGGCTAGGGTGAATCTCTCGAACCATGCCCTTGGAGATTGTTTAAGCCCATAGAGGGCTTTCTTCAGTCTACACACCTTGTTACTTTGTCCTGGGGGAGTGAATCCAGGAGGAGGCACCATGTAGACTTCTTCATGTAGGTCCCCATGAAGAAAAGCATTCTTTACATCTAGCTGATGCAAAGGCCACTCTTGATTTGCTGTCACTGACAACAACACCCTGATGGAGTTCATCTTTGCCACAGGTGCAAAGGTCTCCACATAGTCAATCCCATAGGTCTGTGTGTACCTCTTGGCTACTAATCTCGCCTTGTACTTCTCAACAGACCCGTCTGCCTTGTGTTTGACTATGAACACCCATCTGCAACCCACAGATTTCTTGCCTCTTGGCAGGTCAACAAGCTCCCATGTCTCATTCTTGTCCAGAGCTTTCATTTCCTCTATCATAGCAGCTTTCCATCTTGGTTGAGCCAGCCTTTCTGCCACTGAAGAGGGTATATGAATAGTGGAAAGGGAAGTGATAAAGGCTTTATAGGAGGGGGACAAGGCATCATAGGAGACAAAGTTACTCAGAGGATGCTGAGTGCAGCTTCTGACTCCTTTTCTTAGAGCAATAGGAAGATCAGAAGCATCAGTAGAAGGAGAAATGACAGGCATAGAAAAAGGTGGAGGATTACCTGGATCCAAGGTAGGAACCACTGGTACTGGATCGGCTGTAGCTTTCTCCCTTCTGCTATAGACTTTGAGCTCCTTCTGAGCTCCAGGAGCACTATCAATCCCACTAGTAATATGAGTAGGCGGAGAGCTCTCAAACTCTAAGGGAGGAGATAGGGATATAGCAGGAAGAGGAACAGTCCACCTCTCTTCACTACGACTCTCCCCCTGAAGAGAGGTGGGGGAGAAAAAAGACAGCTCCTCACGGAAGGTGACATCCATGCAGACAAACTTCTTCCCAGAAGACGGATGGTAACACTTGTATCCCTTGTGGGTAGAGGAGTAACCAAGAAAGACGCACTTGAGTGCTTTAGGATCGAGTTTGGTGCGATGGGGACCCAGGATATGTACATAGCATACACACCCAAAGATGCGATGAGGAATAGTGAATAGAGGAGAGCCAGGAACAAGGACTTGAATAGGAGACTGGAAATTGAGCACTCGAGATGGTATTCTGTTAGTCAAGTAGGCAGCCGTCAACACAGCATTCGACCAATAAGATTTGGGGACCTGAGAGCCAATCAAGAGAGACCGAGCTATCTCAGTCGAGTGTCGCATTTTCCTTTCAGCTACACCATTCTGTTGATGGGTGTAGCTGCAGGAATTTTGGTGACAAATCCCATGGTCAATGAGGTAATGTTGAAGACCCCCAAACATATATTCTCCACCCTGGTCAGTACGAAGAACCTTGATGGAGATACCATACTGGGTCTGGATCATCTTATGAAAACCCTTAAAGATGGAATGAACCTCATCTTTGGTTTTCATGAGATAGACCCATGTACACCTAGTATGATCATCAACAAAAGAAATAAAATAGCGGAAGCCAAAGATAGACGTAGTGGGGGAAGGGCCCCATACATCAGAATGCACAATGTCAAAACAAGTAGAACTTCTATTATCTCTGGAGGGATAATTCGATCTACAATGCTTAGAGAGCTCACAAGTCTTACAGTGTAAAGCTGAAAAAGAAACAGAAACAAACAAACTAGGAAATAAAAGTTTCAAATACTGAAAAGAGACATGCCCCAGACGGGCATGTCAGCTCAAAACAACATCTATCCTATTACTACTACTAGCAGACGACTGTAGTGCTGTGGACTCAGGAAGGCGTCCATCCAGAAGGTAGAGGTCATGAGCTTCATGTCCAGTGCCAATCGTCCTCCTCGTCTCTAGGTCCTGAAAGACACAAGAAGTAGGAGAAAAAGTGACACTACAGTTTAGGGATTTAGTCAAAGCACTAACAGAAAGTAGGTTATAAGTAAATCTGGGAACATGCAAAACTGATGAAAGAAGCAATTGGGGAGAGGGAAGGATATTCCCTTTCCCAGACACAGAAGATAAGGTGCCATCAGCTGTCTTCACCTTATCACGGCCAGAACATATGGAATAAGTAGAAAATAAAGAAGACAAGCCCGTCATGTGTTCTGAAGCCCCTGAATCAATAATCCAAGTGGGGCTGGATGATGGGAGGGACACATGATGAGCAAGTCTAGTGTTACCTGACTGTGCGAAGGAGGTGGATGATGTGGCAGATGGACCATCAAGCTGCTGAAGGAGGCGTCGAAGGCCTGCATACTCGGTGGCTGAAAAACCACTAGGAGGAGCTGAAGGAAGAGGGCTCGCTAGGGCCTATCCTGGAAAAGGAGCAGAAGAATCCACACTGACTGTATGAGCACTGGAGGAAGCTGGCTGGCTAGGACGCCCATGTAGCTTCCAACACTTGGCACGCACATGCCCTAACTTGCCACAGAAATCACACTTGGGCCTCTCTCTAGGCAGAGACTTCCCAGGAGAAGATCCAGTAGGAACATAAGATGGAGCTAAGGTAGGCTGATGAGATATACCCCTCGAAGGCTGCTGTAACTGCTGAGGCTGATAAGCAGGAGAAGCTGCAAGCGCTGATCGCTCTAGAAGGGGATGCTCACTTTGAAGAGAGATCCTCTGACTCTCCTCACTCTGAAGATAGGCATACACCTCACTGAGAGAGGGAAGATCCATCCTACTACTCAAAATCTGAACACGGGCAAGCTCATAAGACGGATTGAGCCCAGCAAGGAAATCAAAGATCCGGCCCTTCTCTATATATCGACGAAAGGGCGCAACCTCTGATGGGTTGAGAGGCTGATAAGAGTAGTAATGATCAAGCTCCTGCCACAAGGTACGAAGAGCAGTGTAGTACTGGGAGAGAGACTTCTCCCCCTGCCGAAAGTGGGAGATAGTCTGTCGCAGCTGAAATGCCCGACCTGTGTTCTGTTGCTGTGAGTAAGTCTTCTCAGTGATCTCCCAGACCTCTTGCGCTGTGCGCATAAATAAGAAACTCTCACTGATATCAGGCTCCATAGAGTTGAGGAGCCATGACATGACAGTAAGATCATCTGTCTGCCACTGTCGATAAGATGGATCGGTCTTGGGAGGCTCAACTGTATCTCCCGTAGTGTGACTCAACTTCCCACGGCCTCCAATAAACAACCGTGCTGCCTATGCCCAACGCAAATAATTCTTGCCGTCTAGCTTTACTGATGTGATCTGTAAGCTAGGGTTCTCATAGGCCAAGCGATGCACCATAGGGCCTCCAATACCAGTGGAGGGAACATCAGTGCTCACATCTGACCCTGAAGGAGAAGGCAAGGAAGGAGTAGGAACCACGGGAGGTGGTGGATCTGCCATGAAGAAATAGGGCCAAGAACAACTATAGGGCGAAGAGGAAAGTCACAAAAAAATCACCCCAGGATCAGAATAAGGCAAAAGAACCAGACCAGAGATTGTAGGAGCATCTACACAGGGTATATAGGACCCAAGAATTTCTCAAGAGACCAAAGAAAGGAGCTGGATGGAGAATGAGACTCAACACATACCCATACGAACCTCAAAATGGAGCATAAGTAGCCCGATGAAGGAGGAAATATGTATAAATGTGCAAACAAACATCCTAAAACCAGAAGAACCCTGAAGGAAGGTGTTTAGAGTCGAGTGGATGGGATTTTTTATCAAACCGATGGACATAGGGAGCAATATAGCCACCGGCGGTAACTACTTGGGGAAGAAAACTTCCCACAAGTCTCAAATCTTGATGGATCCTTTGAAGAAAGGTATCCACATGTCGGTTAGATTGGGGAGGACTAGAACGAAGCAAGAAACCCCTCGAAAAACTTCATATAATGGTCGAAAAATGAGCTAGTTCACAAATTGGTTTGTGCGAAAATTTTGTGAATAATGGCCAAAAAACACCTCAAATGGATCCAAAAAATACCCAAAAAACAGGAAAAAAGGAGATCTATCAATTGGTGAAGGTTTCAGCAAACCTCGATTTTCGGGTTCATAGAGCTGATGACGTCAGCCTGCGGTCTGATGACGTCAGCAGGCGTTAGGTTGCCTCTGGTTTGTATCCAAGAACACTCCGGCGAGCCTTGACGGCAGATTGCTCTGATACCAAGTTGAATTGAAGAGTAGAATTGAAGAATTAGGGTTAGGGTTAGGTTTGTGGAAGAGAGAAAGAAGAGAGAGAAGAAAGGATGTCAATTGTGCTTAGGTCACAATGACTCCATAAATCTTATTTATGTAAGTCCCAAATACAAAAGACAAATATACCCCTCAATAGGGTATTTACAGAACTACCCCCCGATACATATAAAATACGTATTTCTACGTATATGATAACATAAACTTCAAAGTTGGGAAAGGGGACAAGGTTAGATTCTGGGAAGACAAGTGGTGTGGGGAAGACACCCTTAGAGAAGCATTCCCCCTTCTGTTCTCGCTTTCCAATCGCCAAGGAGCGTTGATTCAAGACTATGTGGTTACTAGTGGAGGCAGTGCATCATGGAATTTGGGTTTTAGAAGATCCTTTAGGTGGAATGTCTTGTTTCTCTTATGCTACGCATAGGTGAGAACCCTAATCTTGACTCGGAGCCGTACATGAGAGTTTGGAGATGGAAAAAGCAGCAAACCTTCTCAGTCAAATCCTTTTTTACTCACACTGTCCCGGGGACAGGTGGTGACTTTCCGGCTTTAGTTATATGGGGAGCTTCTGTGCCAACCAAAGTGAAGTTTTTCATCTAGACAGCAACTCTAGACGATCCTGACAGTGGACCATTTGATCAATAGGGGGTTGCTGATGCCAAACAGGTGTAGTTTGTGCAAGTTTGAGGCAGAATCAGTTGATCATGTGCTCAACCATTGCAGCTTATGCACGGAGGTGTGGCATACCTTCTTCAGCTTGTTCGGTATTCAATTTGTTCTACACCCTCACGTCTCAAGTTTCTTCCATAGATGCTTTGTAGATTCATTTGGGAGTAGAAGGACTCTCTGGAGCATTCTTCCCTTCGCCATCATGTGGGCTTTATGGAAAGAAAGGAAATCGAGCATCTTCGAAGGAAAAGAGAAAGGGGTTCAAGAGGTGGTCCGGTCAGTTAAAGCTTCTCTATATCTTTGGATCTCATTTTTACATGAGTTTAGGGGGTATTATTTTGATAGTTTTGTGTTTAGATGCAAAGAATTGTTAGGCCTTTCTCCTCCTCAAGGAAGTTAGGTCCGAGGTGTTTGTTCTATTTCAAGGGTTTTCCTTTTTATTAATAAGAATAATCTTTACTTGTCAAAAACAAAAACAAAAAAAAATTGGATTGTACGCAATGCCAACTATTGTACCCACATTCTTTTTTTTGATCGGTAACTATTGTGCCCACATTCTTAATAAAGAGATGATAATCTAAAGCTCATTATACTCCATATACTGAATGCTTGTGACTTTTCCTGGCACAATTAGACTAAATCCAACAAAAACTTGAAATTATGAGAAGCTGGTCAGAGAACTCAACACTTAAGTATGGAAAGCTAGTCAGAGGGCCCTGTAGTTTAGTCAAATAAAATTTCAGAACATGACTTAGATGTTCCATCAGCCTCCCTTTGATAACAGGTTACATACTTTACCGGAAAATAATTGTGTCCAAAGTCAACATCATGAAAATCACTACATAGTATACAACCCTCTAATATACCATTGGGAAAAGGCTTATGATGATGAGGATATGACCCTCTAATATAGACTAAGACACATTCTAATAAGCTTACCTACACACTGTACACAAAACAACTATACCGCAGCTAACAGATGGAGATAGTTGTAACAAAAAACAGACGAACCAAGAAATTGCAAATAATTGGTTCTGAAAAATCCATAATATTTTTAGTTAATCAAAAACATATTGAGTTATGGAGTCAAACGATTGCATGCTGCATTGACTTTGAATCAGTTAAGCTTGGATTCAAGGAGCGATAGCTGCAAGGGACAGGATACGTGGCAGAACATTCAAGGTAAAGGATCGATCTCAAGCCCACAGATTGCCCCTTGTAGGTTCTCAAGCGAAAATTGAGGAAAAATCTTTTCAGGAAAACAAACAAACTTCCAGACTAAAAGTTAAGCATGCATATGACTGCCACTTTTTCCTGAAAGAGATGGATTGCAAGATGTAAACAAATTAAGAAGTAACTGGATACAGTTAATAATTTCATAGCCATTAATCCATGTGAGTCAAAGACGCTGTTGACAACCACTTTACTCTAAAAGCTTAAGCTGTTAGAGGGAGGCGTAACTATGTATATAAAAGGGGTCCATGTGTCTAACATAGGCGGAGTGCTGCCCATACAACCAAACAACACACTCCAATAACACGCCCCCTCAGCACTTTGCTGAAACTTGAACCCGTGACCTATTGGAACCTCCTACTCTGATACCATGTTAAACAACCATTTACCCCAAAAGATCGATATGTTAGGGAAAGGTGAAACTACTGTGTACATCAACACGCCCCCTCAGCGGGAAAACACTCTACTGGAGACTTGAACCCACGACCTCCTAGGCCTTAAGGCTCTGATACCATGTTGACAACCACTTTACTCTAAAAGCTTAAGCTGTTAGAGGGAGGCGTAACTATGTATATCAAAGGGTCTGTGTGTCTAACATAGGTGGAGTGCTGGCCATACAACCAAACAACACACTCCAATAACAGACGCAAAGGTGAGCAAGATGTGAAGAAGCTCCAATCCCTGAAACAGTGAAGAACCTCACCCATAGATCCAATACAAAGATTGAGAAAAAATATAAAATGAATTGGGAGAAACGAATAAAGGTTACATACGACATGCAAGAAGATAAAATCTAACCATACGCAAGTGTTTTAGAAACAACTTGCATGCTATAGGTTACTACAACACGATTAACAATAACAGATACTCATGTATTACCAGTTCTTTTTTCGGCACTTCTTCTTTAAGGAGACGAGGATCATTCAATACATCATGGCTACTCTTAATCTTCTCTTTTACAGCAGCCAATTCTCTCTCCTCTTCTTCTGCTTCTTCCCCAAACGAAAGCAAGTTTAGCTTTCTGCATTTTGCAAATATAGTAGTTAAATTCCTTATTGAGATACCACTTACAATGCCCAATGCAGGAGTGCTACTGTTTTCACCATTGCATATATATATAAGATAGGGCTTCAATATGAGCGTAATGCAACTCACTTTGCAGCTTTCTTCTTCTGATCCTTGTTTTCAGTGTCAGTAGTGGAATGAGACGAAGACTTTCCGGGTGCTTTCCTAGGAATAATATCATCAAATGGGTTCCATAATACCTGAAACATAGATTTCAGTAGTAAATTGCTTGACACTGGACATGTAATAGTTAATTAACAAAATTCCCCATTCGCAGGGAGAGAAGAAAAATTCATTAAATTGGTAAAAATAGATAGAGGATGGGTACTCTGGGCCGCCACAACTGACTTGGTTTCCTGTGCAGGCAGGATTTTCACACGTGTCAGCTGAGGTGGCTGGACCAAAGGGATCCACCTGTTTGACCACCTCACCCCCTCTTCACATTGCAAGTTTCAGCACAATAGCTCTTGCCACGTGGCTATATAACATGTTTCTTCCTTATTCCCCCCCTCCCCCGCAAATAAAACAAAAAACCGATGGTCACTATTCACTGTAGAAAGAGTGAAATACAAAGATGTGAGGGTGTATTTGGCAAGTAAACTGTCCATGAGGCCAATCCGAAGGGTCCTCTATCAGATGGACAGCCAGATTTGCCACATCAGCAGTGTGTGCAAGAAAATCTCTTGCCTTAGAAGGGAAGAAAGTCTGCTGTGACAGGCCAGAACACCTTTCAACAAATAGATAATTACACAAAGACATTTGCAAGAACTCCAACCATTAGCAAGCATAATAACAAGATTATGCATCAAAATTAATTGTATTTATATTGCTGTGCTGTTGATAATCCAATTTTTATCAAGTGCCAGAAAAACATCTTACACATTGATTTTCATAATCACAATAAAAAAAAATCCTCTCGGCATCCTTTTAGTAAACCTACCTCAACAGAGAGTATCTTGGGAGGTGGATCCAACGGCCGATCGTTCTTATCAGTGTCAACTTCACCTAACCTCAGAAGATTAAAAACTGATTCACCAGTTACCTGTAAATATTGGAGTGAGGTCCAACAACATTGAATCCAGTTGGAAACAAAATTGCGAAATGAAAAATCAGCATTACCTTTCCAAAAATGGTGTTCTTTCGATCAAGCCAATCACAGCGGTCCAAAGTAAAAAAGAACTGACTTCCGTTGGAATGTGGTGACCCAGCATTCGCACATGCAACCAAGCCCCTATGCTTGAATCTTAGACGCGAATGAAACTCATCAGAAAATGCACTCCCATAAATGCTTTCACCACCTGAAAATATCGCTAACCATACTTGTTTTAACATTAATTAGTCTATGAAGTTGAATTTCAAGAATTCGGTTCACCATATGCATAACCTTAAAAACTCTCCATCCTATAATATTTCACACCTCATAATACCTTTTTTTTTCTTTTAATTATCAAAATTCGGTGCGACATGGAGCTGAATGTCAGTGAATTGTGGCAGCAAGGCTACTCTGCCATTTATAATACCCTTTCGCGTATTTAAGTCGTTTGCAAATGATTCAACAAGGATGTATATGAACACGAAATTCAACAAAGGGGCAGATATCGATTTGTTCATATAATTGTGTATTTTTGTTACCTGTGCCTGTGCCAGTGGGATCACCGCCTTGAACAAGAAAGGATTTGATGACTCGGTGGAAAATGGTGTTCTCGTAGTAACCCTCGAGGCACAGCTGGACGAAGTTCCTCACAGCTTTTGGCGCTTCTTTGGGCCAAAGCTCGATGTCGAGTGGCCCATAGTTCGTCTTCACGATCACCTTCCCCTTCGTCGGAGGCTCCGAGACGTATATCGAAGACATCGATAAGATCTAATTATTCTATTTCTGAGTCGAATTCAGCCAACAGTTTGTGTTTATGTCTTAATGAACCACTCCACTGTTGACGCTTCCCCTCTAAAAACTTTTTAGGGCTTTGTTTCGAAACACGAGTTTAGATTACAGCTGCTGTGATTTCTTCAGACAGGAGAAGAGAAAGATCGTTACCATGGTCAATCACTAATCTTCAGGCGATCGAGTCAACCAAATGACTATTTTACCCTCATTCATTTTTGGAGTAAATGTATAAAGGTTCGGGCTCCGTTGACAGATTTAAAATGACAGGGACATAATATAAGACACGTGGCACGTGCTATCCATGGTCGACCTACAAACCAAAACACAGCCTGATTAGTGATTCTAGGCAAGGTTTAAAAAACGGCCGGACGTACCCCGTTACGTTATGGACCGTTAAAACGCCCAGAAAATAACGGCCGTTATTTCCCCGTTATAACGAAAATAATGACCGTTATTTTCTGGAAAATTTTGTGGAAAAAACGGCCGTTTTTTTTCTCGTTTTTTTTCCGTTATTTTCCATTTTTGAAAATTTGAAATTCAAAGGCTTTTTTTTCCCGTTACTTCGTTATTTTCCCATTTTTGCCCCTGAGCGTTTTTTTTCGTTATAACAGAAAAAACAGCAACGCCCCCAGTCCGTTATACCGTTATAACGGTCCCCTTTAAACCTTGATTTTAGGCTTTAAATTGAACGTATTTGCATGGGCTGATCTCAACTGTGGGAATTTGAGCAATATTTGAGGTACAAAGATGAAACACTTATAAATCACAAATAAGGCTGACTTTTGGTTTGTAGGTCCACCATGGGATAGGACAAACATCTGTACGGTCAGGGTCCTGTAAAAGTGTGCCACCTGGCTTATATTGCGTCCCTGTCAGTTTAGATCTGTCAACGGAGCCCGACCCATGTATAAAAACCCCGTTAGTCTGGCTTTTCGTTTAAAGAGGAGTGTTAGGCTGCGTTTAGCATTGCGGTTAGCTGAGAAAAAGTGATTCTCAATTGCAACTTGACATACGCTATAACGATACTGTAGTGCGTCGTTTAAAATATAGTCTGGCTTTTCGTTTTAAGAGGAGTGTTAGGCCGCGTTTGGCATTGTGATTAGCTCAAAAAAAAAAGTGCTTCTCAATAGTAACTGCAAATAGCGGTCCGAAATCGCAATAAGCTGACTTTTTGCAGTTTAACCACAGTGCCAAACGCAGCCTATAATATCATGCGTTGATAAAAAAAAAACAAAAAAACTGTATTACGTCGTCCCAAGGTGCAGAGACTATTGATGGTTAGGGTCCTCAGAGATGTGATCAGGACAGCCCAAAACCTCGGGCCTCAGGTCCCACTGCGCCAGCCTGATTTACCTTTGGGCTGGGCTCGGGTTGGGCCGAAATCTAAAAGGGAGGCTCGAATCCCAGTCTGAAGCTCAACCTATCGACAGGCATTGGGGCGGGGCGAGTTAAGACTGGGCTTTGGGTAGGGTCTATTTTCGGACCCAACTTATTTAATATAAAAAATATAATATTTTTGTTAAAAAAAGTTGAAAATATGAAATCTATTTACACATTAATAAAAATTACAAATTATAATTTTAAGTCTAAAGAATTAAGGGTCAGGATCCGAGGACAACAATTTCTACAACATTTTTTACAACAAAAAATTAGTGCGGCCAATATATAAATTATAAGTTTTGGAATTTGATGATTTTTGGCGAGGATGGTCTCTATGGTGAGGAGATCATCTTCAAAAAATTCAAATCATTCCAATATTCGTAGCCTGGTTTAGAAGTTGAAGAATTATGGTCCGTCTATTTTTATCATTAACTTGAAGACCACACTTGATGGGGTTAGAAATTTCAGAATGGGCTGATTTTTTGTAGGGGTGATCTATATGGTGAGGAGATCATCCTCACCAAAAATCAGCCACTGATTCATCTTCCATGTGGGTACACGAAAATTGTTGTCCCCTGATCCTGACCTAAGAATTAAATATTACATTAAAAACAAAGATAAAAAAGAAAAATCATTGCAAAAGAAATCGGAAGAAAAAAGCATCACAAAGAGATAAGACGTCTATATTGGCACCCCTTACCTTTACAATCATCTGATGTTTACATCTCGGCGTACTTGTAAGTGTTACAAGTTAAGGTCCATCGTCGTGTGCTTGAATCATTTACATGGCTCAACAAAGATGTGATGACATGTGTATGGCTTAGATTAATTTGTTTATATATGTAGCCACCGTTTGGATTTGACACTTTAGGTCACTTCCATTTTCATTTATAGGTTTTTTTTTGTTTCACATTAAAAAAAAAAAAAAAAAAAAATAGTCGAGGCACCCATTGCTATATCAGTGATTGCTTCAATCACTGTTACGACAAATGGATGATTGTATATATGGTGGCAATGTTCGAGGATGCACTGTGGTTTTAAAAATAGTCGTGTTCTTGATCCGACCCGTTACATTATTTAAAAAATAATGCTCGAATCCAAAAAAAAATAAAGGGTCAGTATTATAGGGATGGTAATAACTTATTTTCTTGAAAAATAATAATAAAATATTAAAATTATGACTTCTTTTTACTCAAACGTGATTGATGTGAACCATTATACTGCATGGTAAAATCAAGGTTTAAAGGGGACCATTATAACAGTATATCGGACTGGGGCGTTACCGTTTTTTCCGTTATAAGGAAAAAAAGCTCGGGCAAAAATGAAAAAAAAAATAAAAATAAAGGAAATAATGGAAAAAAAACAGAAAAAATGAAAATTTTAAAAAATTGAAAATAGCGAAAAAATGGAATATAACGGAAAAAGAATGAAAAAAAGTGAAAATAACGGTCGTTTTTTCACAAAATTTCCAGAAAATAACGGTCGTTTTTTCGTTATAATGGAAAATAACAGCCGATATTTTTTGGGTGTTTTAATGGCCCATAATGTAACGGGGTAGGTCCAAATCCGTTATAACTGCTGTTATTTTCGTTATAACGGCCGTTTTTTAAACATAGGGTAAAATTAATGGATCATTACAACCTTATAACGGACCATTTAAAGCCAATTACGCCTGGTGAATCCGTTATATCTCACAGAATTCTATTTAATTATTTCGATAACAACTTTCGTGTTCAAAATTGTAAATTTAGCCATTTAGGACATTTCTTGGTGAGCATGGTTTGAAAGGATCGTTGTTTGTGGAACCTCAGGTTGCTTCAACGTCCATTTGCATGCCACGTGTTCAGTTACAGGAGAAAGAAGGGGCAAAAGTGCAAAAATAAACTGAAATATAGAAATGGATCAGGTCAAACGTTTAATAGGAGAGAAGAAAGGTCAGGGGGAAATCCGTTGAGTTAGTTAAGTCTGTTAGTTTTTAGAAGGTCAGGTAGGACCCGTATGAGAGAGAGAGAGAGAGAGAGAGAGAGAGAGAGAGAGAGAGAGAGAGATCGATCAGTGAGAGACGGATTCTCTCTTGCTTCATCTTCTCTTCTCTTCTCTCCTTCCTTTCCTTGGTTGTAGTATTGGTGGCTTTGGATTCTCTCTGGTTCATGGTGTTGGTGACTGCCAAGCACAATATATAGCTTCACAAACCCAAAAAATCTCATCATGGATCCTTACCGTTCGTCCGATGACTACGATGATCACCTTCCTGCCACTCACACTACAGCCGTGGCGATTGATAAGGACAAGAACAGCCATTTTGCTGTTAAATGGGCCGTTGATCATCTCCTTATCAACAACCCACGTATCGTCCTCATCCATGTCAGGACCCGAAACATGCGATACTGTGGTACCCTCTGCCTTCATCATTGTTATTGTTGTTGCTATCTCTTACTTCTTTAAAGCCAAAACTGGGGTTGGTGCACGCCCTTCACACTGCGTTCACACAACACTCCTCCGTCGTCAATGTAAATGACAAATGCCAATGAGAGTGTGTGCCACATGCAACATTCTTAGAGACTACTGATCGCATGGATGTTTGGCTCATCCCTAGGTAAGCCTACATACCAAATATCAGGCCTGATTAGTGATTTCTAACCTTTGAATATGAGTATCCTAAATAGTGCTTGAAATTCACGATTAAAATAAACCATGAAAAAGACTCTAATCCAATGGATAGAAATTATTAATCCGGTTGAATTTTGGTATGTAAGTCCAGCTAGGGATGGGCCAAACATTCATATGGCCAGTGGTTTCTAAGAGTGTGCCCCGTGGCTCATATTGTGATCCATCATCAAGATCGAAGAAGCCTCTACAATTCCCGTGTCAATTTTATCGGGTAACTATAATGTCCAATGGCATTTTACTCAAGCGAATGCCGTTGGGTCCACATGGGTGAGCCCTAGGGCAAAAAATCAAGCGAGTCTGAGTTTTCAGACCCTACCAAAATGTGCTATTCGTTATGAGCTGTTCATTTTCTGAAGAGCAAATTTGGTGGGGTCAGAAACTTCAGAATGGTCCGATTTTTTTTAGGATGATCTCAGTGATGAGGAGATCATCCTCACCCACAATCAGCCTTAGGGGCTCTCCCCATGTGGGTCCCTCATTTTAAGTCAAACCACCGGTGACCTTATAACAACCCTAAATTTTTAGAAAAAGATGTAACCAGGTAGACTAGACGTCAAATAGCATAAGGTAAAGTTTGTTTATCCCCTGCGCTCTGGGTCCACTGACCGCATGGATGTTTAGCCAACCCCTTGATGGTTAGACACCCAAAAATCACTCTGATTGGTAATCTCTAGCCATTACATTTTAGCACTTTTTAAGGCATGATTCTAGCCGTCAGATTCAACCATTTTTTAATACTAAATCGAATGGCTATAAATCAACAAACAAGCTGATTTTTAGTATGAGTATCTAACAAGGGATGATCTAAACATCCATGCAGTCAGTGGGTCCGAAAGGCAGAGGTGAGTAACAATTGGCGCTACCTGTACCTTGTTACATTGGCGACCCTATATTTTTTTATTTTTTTTTGTCATTAACTATCGCCCGGATTGCATTATTCTTTGGAAAAAGAAGTAACAAGGTATACCAAGCACGATTTTTGTTACACACCGCTGCCACCTGGGCCCACTGACCTCATGGATGTTTAGCCCACCTCTTAGTGGATATACACACCAAAAATCGCCCTGATTGGTAATCTCTAACCATTAGATTTTAGTACTTTTTAAGGTGTGATTATATCCATGGGATTCAAATTTTTTTTTTTTTAAACCAACGGCAAAAAATCATCAAACGAGCTGATTTTTGGTATGAATGTCTACTAAGGGGTGGGCTAAACATCCATGCGGTCAGTGGACCTAGATGGCAGCGGTGAGTAACAAAAATCGTGCTTCCTCACGCCAAAAAGCGTACGACCCTTAATATTAATAGTATTATTATTATTATTATTTTGTGCATTTGACAGAGGGTTCTGGTTCGAACGAGAACTCCCCCGAAGCCAACCGTCAACAATCTGATTCCGAGATGCAACAAATTTTCCTTTCCTACAGTGGATTTTGTGCTCGCAAAAAGGTATGTGGTTATGCAAATTAGGTTCGGGTCCAATTTGGGTTGCCCAATGGGTATCCGACGGCTAAACGGGTCCTGAAATGTTAAGCACTTTAATGGTCGAAATTTTATTTTAGATCAAAACCTACCCCACTTTTATGCATTTTTTGAGATCAAGCCTGATTGTGATGGACGGTGAGGATTTCAGATCCAAATGAAGGAGGTGGTCCTTGATGACACGGATATTTCCAAGGCACTTGTTGATTATGTCAAGAACAACCGCATCAACAATATTGTGCTGGGTGCATCAACCAGGAATGCTTTTACAAGGTCTCTCTCTCTCTCTCTCTCTCTCTCTCTCTCTCTCTAAGCTCTCTCTAAGCTATTGTTCTTGTATACAGGAAATTCAGGAACCCGGATGTGCCAACTTGCTTAAACAAATCTGCACCAGACTTCTGTACGGTGTATGTTATATCAAAGGGGAAGGTGGCGACCTTCCGATCAGCGACTCGGACCGCACCCACTAATGCAGCTCCACCCAGGCAACCATCTCGAATGGGGTTTCGACCTGATTACTCCGACCCTGAGGATTCCATCAAGTAAGTTAAACAGCTATAACTAACTAAACTGTCAATGGATCCAACCCACTAGACTGTACTTGTGGTCCACCAGTTCATTGATCAGGACCATTCAAATATCATGCTGAACCGTCCAATCCATGTATTGTGTGATTCATGTGTAAGGTATGGTGGTGGAGTCCACTGACGATGGTTGACCTCAAATCAAACGTAAATGTTTCATTCCACTTGGTGGGTCCCATGCCCATATATCAATACCTTACATTTTTTTGGTTACGGTGTTTGGCAAAGCAGATCCCCTTTTGCCAAGGGAAGGAGAAGTGGAGGTTCTAAGAGGTCTGCTGCTAGGAGCATGGGAGCCGTCGATATCCAATCAATCGACTTCACGGCGGAAAATCTAGAATTCTCACTCACGTCCGAAAGCCCAAGTAGCTCCATCTTCTCACAGTCCTCAGTGAGTACAATAGATTTTACGTGGGGTCCATACTCATTGATCTAGCATGGATTATCCAATGTAGAAAAGTCAGTACATTGGATGGTTCGGATCATCTGATCAGTAAGATTTTTGGTCTATGGCCTAGTCTACGAATTGGCCCCATTGATCGGATGGTCATGATTGATGAATAAAAGTGTCTTTTCCACACCTATAAAAAAAAAAGTGTCTTCTCCACTTTTTTGAATTAATGACATGCATGTCCTCGTTGGAACAATTTCCTTTACAGATGGAGGCCGAGATGAAGAGATTGAAACTAGAGCTAAAGCAAACCATGGAGATGTACAGCACAGCTTGCAAAGAGGCACTCCAGGCCAAACAGAAGGTAAGATCAGATTCTCGCATTTTTGGCTTGAGATGATCTATATATAAGCACAAGATTTGGACAGGTGGTGTAAAATGCAAATGCTGGATTTTGGACCCACCAAAAGGTTACTCCCACCTAGAGGATCTCATTCGTTGAAGTAAGGTTTTAAAACTCATCGGGTCGATTCGGACCTTGACCGAGTTGCCTCGACTGGATCCCATTTCGCGGAGACTCACTCCAGCTAATACTGTTCTCCGAGTTGACTCGGAAACTTGGCCGAGTTGGTTCGAGTAGACTCTTTGTAAAAAATTCAAGAACTTTTTTCACCTGATCACATTGATTTCACCAAGGACATCTCCTTAGGTGGGACTCATCATATGGTGGGTCCTGCCCATGATTGCGTCACCTGTCCTGATATTGTGATAGTTCAACACACGATAGAAAAGAGATTGCACCAGTGACGTTATAGATTTCAGGCTCAAGAGCTTCATCAATGGAAGATGGAGGAACGTCGAAGATTTGAGGAAGCAAAGCTTGCTAAAGGGGAAGCCCTTGCAATGGCCGAGGCGGAGAAGGCGAAGTGCAAGGCGGCCACGGAAGCTGCAAAGGCTGCACAAAGGCTAGCCGAACTGGAGGCCCAGAGGAGGAAGAACTTGGAGATGAAGGTCAAGCATGACGCAGAAGAGACGGAGAAAGTATTGGATTATATGGCAAACAACGAAATTCGATCCAGAAAGTACAGCATAGAAGAGATACAAGTCGCCACTGATAGCTTCTCAGATTCGTTGAAGATCGGCGAAGGTGGATACGGGCCAGTGTATAGAGGCACTCTCGATCAGACCCCAGTTGCCATTAAGGTTTTAAGATCAGATGTAGCACAAGGAAGGAAGCAATTCCAACAAGAGGTATGTAGTAGTAGTGATGGCGGTGGTGGCAATATGAGTAAATAATTACATTTACAAATACATGCATACATGTATGTATCTGTGCGTATGTGTATGTATGGATGTATGTATTTAAATGCATATGTATGTTCACACGCACACACACACACTCACACACACACACACATATATCAATCATGCTAGGGTGTTGTGTGCTATGTTTCTTTCTATGATGATCACGCAGGTTGAGGTATTGAGCTGCATCAGACATCCAAACATAGTTTTATTGCTAGGCGCCTGTCCAGAATCTGGATGCCTGGTCTATGAATACATGTACAATGGTAGCTTAGAAGACAGGCTTTTCCGGATGGGTGACACTCCTACTATCCCATGGAGGACCCGATTCAAAATAGCCACAGAGATTGCGACGGGGCTTCTATTCCTTCACCAGACGAAGCCAGAGCCCTTTGTGCACAGGGACCTCAAGCCGGCTAACATCCTCCTAGACCACAACTACGTGAGCAAGATCAGCGATGTTGGTCTGGCACGGTTAGTCCCACCCTCTGTAGCTGATAGCATCACACAATATCACATGACAACGGCTGCAGGGACGTTTTGTTACATAGACCCAGAGTACCAACAAACAGGCATGTTGGGAACCAAGTCGGATATATACTCTTTCGGGATAATGTTGCTCCAAATAATCACAGCCAAGTCTCCAATGGGTCTTAGCCACTACGTGGAGAGGTCCATAGAAAAAGGAACCTTTGAGACGGTGCTCGATCCAACTGTGCCAGACTGGCCTGTGGAAGAGGCTCTATCATATGCAAGGATGGCACTAAAGTGTGCCGAGCTACAGAGGAAGGACAGACCAGACCTCAAGTCAGATATACTGCCGGAGCTCAACCGGCTATCAAATCTTGGGAATAGTGAAGCAAGTAATATCAGCAGCGATAGTTATGGACCACGTTCTTACGATGTGAATTCACATCCAACTGTATCAGATGAGTCAGGTTAGTTTATTTTGTTACACACAGTGATCTAAGCTAAGTGAATCTAACAACCTCTGTTTAATGATCTAATCGTGTTAAATTCACTTGATCTTAAGTATTGAGTTCGGTACTAATGCACCTAAAATTTCATTCCCACGTGATTTAACTCAGAACCATCATCGTCATCATTTGCAGTGCCTTACCTTACCCCAAGTATGTGGAGTCAGCAACATGAACCATATTCCTTCATTCAATTCTGTCTAGAACCATATCCTCCTGTTTGAGTGTGTTTTAAGACCTTTTCTTACTACCTCAATCCGTGTCCTAATCCAACTTTAAAGCCAAATAGTAAGCTAAATAAATTGTAAGGAAAAGAAAAACACCAAGTCATAACATGAGCACCGTATATAATCGCACATGGTAGCAAAATATCAAGAGAAGAATAACCCGATAGGGATTTATTTACACTTTGCATGGTACAGGATTCGATACATTAAGACACTTCTGAAAACTATTTAAGCCTAAGGAAAAATGTTTCAGAATACTTTGACAAGACATTAAATCAAAGATATGTTATATTTGAGTCCTATACATTTTTTGTTCTGTTTTATATTTTGTTTTGATTATGGATAACCAGGAAGCAATGTAGAGCAATCCCAACGAGCGAATTCCACGTAGATCTTCTTAGAAGAGTATGGCATTGATTCAAGTTCAAAAGCAGTAAATGGAGTTGGAATTTTCATGTCAAGAAAGCTGATTACATTCGACGAAGACAAAGATTACTCGATCAATCCAATAAAAAACAAAAGATAGGTTGTTGTGGTGGTTTTTTTTTTTTTTTGTACCCATTGTTGAGATGAGGAAATGTTTTTATTTCTTGAGTTCAGAGGTCGTGCAGAATATACCCACATAAAACTTGCTGCTATTTTTTGTAATGGCAAGTCAATTTAGAGAACACTAGTATTCACCATGCAAGAGGCTGCATTCAGGGAATTCACTGTTTTGCAAATATAATATTTTAATTTATCTTTTCTTTTAATGTTTTCTTCTCCTCTCTATTGTATCTACCATCAAGCAACTCAGGCCTAAGCGAATTAAAACCATACAATATATAACCAAAATTTACATCCAAGAAACTGTTCTTAGAGTACCAGAGGTGTACTAAGGCACTTCAGCTTCTATGATACTATATAATTATATACAATGGGAGGGACATTGATCCTCTCTATAATATTCAATCGGCCCCTTCTATCTGTGCAGTTTTTCCTCATAAAATTGAAAGAAATTGGGTTGAGACTTGTACCTCTTCGAGAATCTAAGTTGAAATAGTACACAGTTCGACAATCTATTTCAATATGGCGAACTTAAGAATTGTATACTTGCCTTCCACTCTTGTATGGCGGAACGTAGTGTGTGGTTCGGTGTTAGCCTGGTATGTGGGAGCTTAAGCCTTGTTACGGGAGACATGCTTTGTTTCTCAAGCCATGCCTTGATCGCCATGTACTCGTAGGTAAATCCATCAGCCGCAATGTATGGATCATCCATTACCTCCTGCATTACCCAAAAGAATGAACAGATAAACAGAATAAGAGATGCATGTCCACTAAAGAACCTTAGCACGAAGAAACCATCTTCCAGAGTTTGGACTAGCACCTGAAGGATGGGGCAGAAGTAGTGGCTCCGTGCATAAACACTGCCCTCTTGTAGCTGAAGACTAGCATTTGCCATATCCGAAAGCTTTTTGAGCACCGGCAGGACTTCAGATTCAAGATCAGGCCTATCTCTGCATCTTAATCTGGAACATTTCAGTGCAATCCTTGCTAATTCCTCTGATTCAGCAAGTGGCCAATCTGGAATTGACTTGTCTAGTATGTTAGCAAAGGAACAACTGTTAATGGCATTTTCAACAGTCATTAACAGCCCATTTGGAAGGCGAGCCGTCAACAACTGGAGGATGATTACTCCAAATGCATATATGTCTGATTTGGGTCTGAGGGTACCAGTTCGCTGATACTCGGGGTCCATGTAACAGAGTGTACCCGCAAGAATGGTGTCTCTGTACTCCGTGACGTTGTCAGGCACAACATCTGACATAAGTTTAGCCAGCCCAACATCTCCAATCTTGCTCACGTAATTTCTGTCTAACAAGATATTCCCTGGTTTCAGATCCCGATGAACAATCGGTTCTGGCTCTGAGCTGTGTAAGAATGCAAGACCACAAGCTACTTCATAGACAATTCGGAACCGAACAAACCATGGAAGAGGTGGTGTGTCCTCGCTGCAGAAAATACGTTCCTCAAGGCTCCCGTTTTCCATGTACTCGTACACTAGACATCCGGTCTCAGGACAGGCTCCGAGCAGTAAAACCACGTGAGGATGATGGAGTTGGCTAAGAACTTCAACCTGCAAATTATTGAAACAGAACAGTTGGATCATTCCAGGTCAATTGACATAGTTGATAGTAGACCATCAGGATCAAATGGATCCAAAACCTACCTCTCTCAGAAATTCCTCTTTCTTGTCAGATGCATCTGACTGAAGGACCTTCACGGCCACTGGGGTATGATCGAGACTACATTTGTACACTTTCCCATATCCTCCTTCACCAATCTTCTTGGCCTCGGAGAAAAAATCAGAAGCAAACTCTATTTCATACCTGGTGTACCTTCTGTACCTTCTGTCACTTAAGAACAGAGAATCAACTATTTTCTGCCTCTCTGAGGATTCTTTGAGGACATTCAGTTCCGCTCTCTGTCTTTCATGAGCCTCTTTTGCGAGCAATTGCTTTGCCACCTCAACTTCCTTCATGGCGTCAAAATGCTTGGCGTTTTCTTCAGCAGCAATTTTTCTCAACATTTCTTCCCTTTCCAGAGCGGCATTCACTCTACTTGCCTCTTCATGGCACTCAGAAGAAAGTGACTGGACCTGCAAAATATTCCAAGGTTAATTGATTATATGTGTGTGAGTGAGTAATTTTACTTATTACTTCCCATGTAATCGAAGAATATGAAATCCATTAAACCAAGTATGAGACTGGTAAAAGCACTTAGACCCTACAGTTTTAAACTATAATATATTTTAGCTTATAAGTAATTGCTGACAAATTCTAGAAGACACCTCCCCAATGAATATCAATGGGGCCATCCAAGAGGTGGACCACTGATTAAAAAGGTCTGTATTCATGAGCTGGTGTGCCATGTTTAAGGTTTGGGGTTGCTTAAATGGAAGATGAAGAACCTCAGGTCCCAGATTTATTTCTCCTTATATGTGTGAGTGTGTATTCCATCGTTTGAGACTTTGAGTGTATATTTGTCAGTGAAAAAATGCTTGGAATAATGTATATGGATCCAACTATCACCTTCTGCTGGAAATAGACCAGGTCTCCACAAGCTTGATCGTACATAGCACGAGTTGTCCGTAGTTCTAGTCGCAGTCGTTCTAACTCAACCTGAACCTCAAACTGCACAAACATATTTCATCCCACAGATGTAAGCATTGACTTGATATTTCTATTCTGTTTTGCAGCATATTTGTATACAACAAGTGGTCAACAAGGGGAATCAAAATGTTTCACTTCGGAACTGGAGCTGTTACAAAATTAATGAAAGAACTCATAGGGCTTTAGACAGATAGAACTTAGAATTTTTTACCTGCTTAGCATCCTTAAAAGAAGCTATGTGTTCCTTGACTGTCTGAATTTCTAAGGTCCTATTTCCAAAGTTTTGATGGTTTCTTTCCTGATGATGTTCTACATTAGCATAACTAGAAGAACCACCATATGTATATGCTTGAGAATGTGATTCACTAAGATCTTCCTCTGATGACACTTCCAAGGTTTCCTTAACCGTTGACCCCATAGGAGTAGGATGAAGCGCAGATATTTGTTTATCAATGCTACTGGAACCTTCTGTATGTTGTGTTTGTGTAAACATCCTGTGTCCAGCACTAGTCCCTGGGAGGATCAAGCCAATAAAAATAATAGAACACGATGGACTGAAAGTCAATAAGTACAAACTGAAAACAGATTGACTATGGAAAACCAAGCCTTTTCCAGCATACCAGCAGTGGACGCGGAACTGGCCAATTTTGTGATGAGCTTGTGTCTTGATACGACGTAAATATTGTAAGTGTTTGGGGAATGTTTCAGAACAGTTGATGGTACATCGGGTCCCTTAAGTTTCCTAAGAAGTTGAGACCAAAATCTTAGTAGAAACGTTAACAAAATATTTCATGTTCATTCATCAAATAGAACACGGGAGAGACAGGTATCTAAAACAGATAGTGGAGCATCAACATATAACATTAACAATATATGGACATTGGTAGAACAAAGAAGATTGATCCAGTTCTCCTCTTACTATTATCTAAATATATGACACCCTTATCTTTGTATGCAGTAAAATTAGTCGACTGATCTTTAGTATCAACTCCGAGGGAATCTAAAAGTAGATCTAATAAGGGATAAAATAAAGAAGAGTTGATTGAGATGGTTTAGGCATGTACAATGAAGACTAATGAGTAATGACAGCATCAGCGAACAGATTCAGTGCAGGTTGAAGGCTCTGAAAGGGTGAGAGGAGGCCGAAAATGATATGGATTGAGGTAGTAAGAAAATATTTGAGGATGTACGCCTTAACAAAAGATATAGCTACAGATAGAATTGAATGGCAAAACAGGACTCAAGCTGCCGACCCCAAATAGTTGGGAATTGGGATAAAACATTGCGAGTGATAATGGATATTTACCATCAACTCACGAGTTACTAATATGCATCGACCATTCAACCCAAAATACTTTCAAATTATAAATTTCAAGAGTCCAAGGGTCATGAAACTCTCTTCATACACGTCTAAGTATTACAATTTCTTCTATAAATCTCTTGGCAAAACCAAATGATGAAATGGACAAATGGAAACACATTACAATATCCCATCTCAAAAATTCGTCGTAACATCTTTTTGTTCCATAGAATACTTGTGTTCTATAATACAATCCGATACCATCCAGGTGAAATTCAATTAATGATGAACAACATCCAGAGACCACAATTCAACAAAGCTAAGCAACTCAGTTATTATTCACTTAGATATTCAGGAACCTTACCTTGAAATACAGTTTGAAGAAGAAGATCCCAATACCAAACTCTTAGAACCCAATTCAGATATGTATCCCAAAAGCACATTTGCAGGATTGTGATCCTCCAGCACCAAAGTCTCCATCTAAAAAAAATTCAAATATAATATTCATAATTGATTGTTAACTCAATTGCAGCAAAATCAACCTGGAAAGAGCAGGGGAGAATAACCCACCTTACTTGTTTTGCATAGGCTCTTTAATGGGAGGAAGATTTCATCACATTTTAGCTTCATGTCCTGTCTGTACATGGCAACCACATCGGCATCCATTTGCTTGATGGGGATATGGTTCCCCGCTGTAGAAAAATGATCCCAAAAGCAATGCCATCATAAATACCATACTGTAGATTCGTCTTACACTAATCAAGTTCCTAAGTTGCATCGGTAAATTGGTTGACTCTTGAGTTACACCAGTTGATCTCAAAATTTCTAGTAGGATTTTCAGTTCAGATAAGGGAGAATCTTAAGTTGAGTTCTTGACAGCAACAAGATTTGAGCAGCGCAAACTCAAATGGCGGGAAAACGACTCCAAAACTGTTTTCGGGTGTCCAAACGCACGACTCTCCGAACATAGTTGGCTCAGAGGAGTAGAACTTTGCTGACCGACCACAATATGAGCCACGTGGCATATTTTTAGAGATTTCATAGCATAAGGATGTTTGGCTCATCCCTAGATGGACATACAGACCAAAAATTATCCTGATTAGTGATTTCTAAGCGTTGGATTGAATTTTAACATTGTTGACCATTATTTGGAGTACAAAGATCCAAAGGTTTGAAATCACTAATCAGGCTGATTTTTGATATGTAGGTCCAGCTAGGGATTGGCTAAACACCCATACGGTGATCGTCCTCTAATAGTTTGCCACGTGGCTCATATTGTGATCGGTCAGCAAAGTTCTACTCCGTCCAGCGTTCCAGACAGGCCAAATTCCAAATAGCGAAAAAGGTTCGGCACGAATAGAATCAAAATCAACACAAAGAGGATAAAAAACTGTGTGCAGAAATTAGAGAAAAGATTTGGAAAGAGATAGAGACTAGAGAGTACATGGAGTTGGGATTGAAGTGATCGGGGACATGACATGAACAAGGATGAGGCGATCGGCGTGGGGCATGAGATTCTGGACTGCCCAACGAACGGCTCGTCGACAGCCGTTGCTGCCGCGGACGGCCACGGCCACGGACCCAGTCCTGGCCGATCCATCTTCGCTGCTACTGCCCATCTTTGGAGATCTAATCCTTTTTCTTTGGGTCGGCGTGCCGCGTGATACGCTCGTGGAGCCCTAATCCTAGCTTGGATTTGAAACTAAAACGGAGAATTCTAATATGGAACATCAAAGTCAGAGACTCAGAGCTAACAGCTAAAAGTAGAACTTTTTGACGACGGAGTCCGTCATCAACATTGATGACGCACCACATTATGATCCACGTGGCAGACTTTTAGAGACTACTGACCGTATGGATGTTTGGCCCATCCCTAGGTGGATCCACAAACAAAAAATCAATCTGATTAGTAATTTCAAACCTTTTGATCTTTGTACCTCAATAATGCTCGAATTCCACGGTTACAAATCAACGTATGAAAACGATTCCAATCCAACGCTTAGAAATCATTATACATGCTAATTTTTTGTCTCTGGGTCCACCTATGGTTGGGCCAAACATCCATACGGTCAGATATCTCTAAGAGTGTGCCACGTGATCCATACTGGGGTCCGTCATCAAAGTTCTACTCCTACGAGGCGGAGTTTTGGACCTTTCGGTTGACTTTGCTTGGGAGGACGACGACTTGGGAGGACGACGATTTGGAAGGGAAGTAGTTTTTGTTTGGCTGCAAGGACAAAAAGGATTTCCGAGAATTGGGTGTTCCATGTCATGGAAATGGAGAAATGTAGTTTTTGTCTTATTCGAATGCCCTGTCCTTGAAACAAAGTACCCCAAAAAACAGGTAAGTCTGTTGGGATGTTACGCGTTGAAGCCAAAAAATTGTTTCAAAAATACATAGGGCTTGCCAGTGCATTGAGTAAAATCTAACTTCTAAGGGGGTGTTTGGCAACAAGAAAAAAAGTAACTTATTGATTTTTATAAGCCAAAAAATTAGTTTGGATGTGTTTCATATTGTAACTTTTGAAAAGTTAAAAACTAACTTAAAACTGAAGCTAAATTTCTAAGAGAAATTACTTCTCAAAAATTTGAATGCCTCCCGACGCTTTTAATTTCCATGACTTTTTCGGAGGTAAAAACTCAACTAGTAACTTCTACTACAAGTAGAAGTGCTTTTACTTCTCGTTCCCAAACGCCCAAAAATTAAGTTGTCGATTTGGATTTTAAAAGTTGCTATTATCTAAAAGCAAAAGTATGTTTAGTAAAATCCTAAATTATAAGTCAAAAAGTTAGTTTGGAATTAATTAAGTCGAAGAGTCATTTTCTTACAATTTTATGTACATATCATATTAAAAAACTAAACGTATTTGATAAAAACGAGGACATTTAGTCTTCAAATGTGTTATCTAATTCATTTATGAATAAAATAAAATGTCAAAGGATTACTGGGCAGAAGTTGATAGAGGAGGGAGTGAGGTGTCATTTTTTTAATCAAAGGATTGCAGGTGCAGAACTGTAAATATGAAAGATTCACTTAAGTTAATTTTTGTGCACATGTTGATGAACTTTCAAAATTGACATTCAAATGAACTCAATTTAAGTACCTATTGAATTGGGTTTTTAAGCAAAAAACTTATGTAATACCATGTTTACTCATATAATCCTTCAAGACAAATTATAAATGACCACTTCAACATTTTCTAATAACAAAAATACCTATTTACACGTCTATATAACAAAACCCAACAATTGTCTCCCCCTCTTATTGGCTTCACAAAGGATGGCTAAGATCTTATCACCCCAAATGGATGGTGGATCTAAGCCACTCACACCCGATTTTGACAAACACTTTGTCGGAGAGTGCCGTGGGCACGGGCCACCTACTAGTTTAATACGAATTATAAATGATCACTCCGTCTTTCTATACCATATAAGTTACTTTTTATATTTCCAAACACACTTTTCAGATAACAACTTTTTAAATCAGTAACTTCTAAATGAAGTTACTTATTGCACTACTGTGTTGTTAAATGGGCCTTAAATATTGTGTGATAAGCTACCCAAATCCATATGGTACACATATCTATATAACAAAACAAGGAAGTTGTCTCCCCCTCTTATAGGCTTCATATATATCCAAGGGTCTATATCAACCCTTACATAAAATAAAATTTAGACGGTTGGATTAATTTAACAGGGAAATTGTCTCCCCACTTATACACCCATTAGCGGCTTCACAAAGGATGGCCAAGATCTTATCCCCCAAATGGACTATGGATCTCAACCACTCACACCCGATTTTGGGAAATGGCTTATAGGGGAGTGCCGAGGGCACAGGCCACCAACTATACATCTATATAACAAAACAGAGAAGTCACTTATCCCCCTACTTATTGGCTTCACAAAGGATGGCCGAGATCTTATCACCCCAAATGGATGGTGGATCTAAGCCACTCACACCCAATTTTGACAAACGCTTTGTCGGAGAGTGCCATGGGCACGGACCACCTACTAATATATTTATAAAACTCAACGAGTTTGCTCATTTTAAAACTAAATAAATGTGCTCGAAACTTATTCAAGTTGACTCAACTCAATGGGATTTTTTTACTAAACTTAGGCACTTGACTTGTTTATAACTATTAGTTGAGTCAACTCGAAATCTGGGTCAAGTCAACTCAATTTGTTTCAAGTTGATTTACTTCTAGATATTAAACCTATAGATTATAAATAAAACTTTTAAAGAAAATTTAAACCTGATAGATCTATTGATGGGCTGATTTTTTGTAGGGGTGGTCTATATGGTGAGGAGATCATCTCACCAAAAATCAGCCATTGATTCATCTTCCATGTGAGTACGCCAAAATTGTTGTCAAAATTTTTGTCCCCCGATCCACACACACACACACACACATATCTCCTCAGTGTTGTAACTTTGGCCTTGAAGCTTAGTGAGTTTTTCATGCTGGTGGGGCCCACACAGAGATCACGTTGGACAATCCAACTGCTCAATGAGTTTTTCATGCTATGGTTACCCTCGTCACAAAAAAAATTAAGACATTTCTAACCTCATGAAAATATGGCTTTAATTTGAAAAATCCAGCACATCCAATTAAAGCACTATTTTGGGTCAATTTTTTATATTGGTACCAACGTCGAAATGAAATGATTTTTTGTGATCATCATGACAAGGACAACTCAATGTATGTTTGGATTGTCCAACATGATTTTCATATGCCCCCCCAACGGACTCATTAGATTTAATCATTTGTGGCAAATAAACCATTTGTGCGCGTAAATTACGTTGTTTTTGCGTATTAATTTGGTCACGTATTCGGTATTTGCGCGTACAAATATTTTTCGTGGACCTACCAATTTGCCTACTGATGCGCGCAGGTAAAAAACATTCTCACCCCTCCTCCTGGTAAAATATTTATCTACCATTTTAAGCTTTAGTGGACAAATTTTATTCTCATCGGAAAACGAAAAAGACGTACGTACATGTAAGGCCAACTTGTTGACTGCATCATTTAGACTAGAAAAATTGAAAGTGATCAAAATATGTTCTTGTTGACTGCATCATTTAGACTAGAAAAATCGAAAGTGATCAAAATATGTTCATGCCATCTTTTGAGCACATAATTGTTTTCCGTCTATATTTTTTTTTCTTGGTCACCAAACTGATATTAACAGTAATAATAATCTATACTATTATAAAACCAAAACCGGGGTAGCCATCCACACGGCTTCACACAAGCAGAGCAGAAATTGGATGATGGGGGTCCGTCATCAACGTTGATAACAAAATAACTGTGTCGGCCATGTGACACGTACACTCTTAGAGACTACCAACCATATAGATGTTTGACCCATCTCTAGGTAGACCTACATACCAAAAATAAGCCTTATTAGTGATTTATTACCTTTGGAACTGAGTAGCCCCAATAATGTTCAAAATCCACAGTTAAAAATAAACCACGAAAAAGACTTTAATCCAGAAGATAGAAATTACTAATCAGGATGAATTTTAGTATGTAAGTTTATTTGAATATGTGCCAAACATCCATACGGTCAGTGGTCTCTAAGAGTCTGCCACGTGACTCGAACTGTGGTTAGTAAACCCCTACATCACTCACTAGTAATGATTATAGGGGGCCTGTGTAATGTACCCCTTAACAGGGAAGCCACAGATTCAATCTCATGCTAGTTAGATGTCCTTAGCTGTCAAGTATCCAAGGTAGATGGGCAAAATTTAGTCCGTAGAGCAATTTTCCCTGTGGATCGGAGTACTGCATCACTTGACATGCTTTCAGACCCACTGACCCATGAATGATTGACTCACTTGATGGACATATACACCAAAAATCAGCCTGATTGGTGATCACTAGACCTTCATTAATCTTAATACCCAAAAAAAAAAAAAATTTTAAATCAAACGACCAGAAATCACCCCATGAAAAACATGCAAATCCAACGGCTAGAGATCATCCATCAAGCCAATTGTTGATGTGTAAGCCCATCAAATGGCATGCCAATAGTCAGTGGGTCCAATGAGTATTATGATGATGATGATGATGTGACCGTTATGATTAAATTTATACAAAAGAAGTCCCTAGAAGGTGCCAAGGAAGAAGAAGGGATTCACAGATCCAAAAAACTAGATAGAAGAAAGCACAAATGGGAAAAGGTGGAAGAATAGATGCCTAAGAAAACGTGGATTATGTTTGGAGAAACGCATCGACAACTTGATCTTGTCAAAGACGCTTAGCCTAGGATTCCTTCATGAAAACGAAAGGAATACGTACCCAAAAACCAAAAGTATATAGTAAATTATTAGTGGGTATTTTAGTAACACCCCCTAAAATTTAAAAGTAATCAGTAATACCCTTTATACTTTCAGACTTTAGTTTTACCCCCCTTGACCCAGTTTAACAATGGTTGACTTAAGGTAAAATGGACTTGAATCACTTCGCGGTTAGCATTGTACTTGCAATATTATGGTACTTTCATGGGTGCATTCGTAGTTAGTAAATTCGTGTATTATTAAGAAACATTTAATATGGCCGTCATATTATTCATGTTTAATACACGGTAAAAAAAAAAAGCCATATAAAATAAATAAAGCGGTAAAATTCAGGCTTTTAAGGCTAATCGAATATAACACTTTAACAAGGACCAAAATTTTGACCAGAGTTTTATATCTTAAAACTGAATTAAACTCGAGCTTTTCCCATTCTGAATCTTTGCTGTATGCCGAATTGCTAACTATGGGTGCATTAACAGGCGCATGATGCATGTCATGTTAAAACATTAGTCAAATGAGGGTTAAACTAGGTCAAGGGGGGTAATTCTAAAGTTTTAACGTATAAGGGGGTATTACTAATTACTTTCAAATTTCAGGGGGTTGTTACGAAAATACCTTAAAAATTAATTATGTATTACACTGCTATACATTAACATGTTCTCACACTCCGATGGGTCCCAGTTCCTTAGTAACCATTCATTCTATCAAGATTTTCTATTATATGGATCAAGTTAGATCATCTCATGGGTTCAATTTTCGAATTAGGGTTTGGGGTTTAGGGTTTAGAAGCCTTGAGCTATGATCATTGTCATGATCATGTGGGTCCCCTGATCATAAAGGTCCATGTTTGTGTGCTAAATCCATCCACACTTGTTCCAATCAACAAATCACAGTAACTTGTATTAATGTATTTGAAAAATGGGAAAACTACACTTTACCGATCAAAGACCTAACTATTTGAAGAACTCCTTTACAGCAAACCCCAGACTCAATTTTCTTTCAAAAGTGACGAATCAAAACAAACGCTTTTAAAAGAGAAAAAACACAGGTGTAGGCATCCAATAAGGAACCTATAAAGTCAGAAGCCAGATCAAAATTATAGCTTTTAAACCACAAAAACCCATTACTTCTACTTGGTTTTTGGCTTATTAGATTGCAATTGAAATGGGTCATCGTCCTGGCCAGGGTCTGGCATCAAGATGGTGGTTGTTTGTGCTTCTGAGGATCGGAATCATGGGGACAATCTTGTTTGCAGAAGTAAGATCGGAGGATCAGAATGGCGTACCTGAAACAGGCTTACTATGCATTAGTGATTGCTCTACTTGTCCAGTCATCTGCTCACCGCCGTCTTCGCCGTTAACTTCGTCACCACCGCGATCACCACCCATTCACTACTCACCGCCCCAGACGTACTACTTTCATCAACCACCACCACCACCACCTTCAAAGTCTTCACACTCAGGAGCAACCCCACCTCCTCCATTCAATTATCTAAACGTTCCGTCGGCTCCGTCGCCACCGTCGCCGCCTTCCGGTGGACCACGCTACTCCTATCCTTACTACTACTTCTACTCCTCTAAGGCTGCTTCCTTCTCTATTCCTGTTTCTTCTTCATCCTTCTTTCTAGTCTTACTCTTCTCTCTTTTAGTGTTTGGCTGTTGGTGAAGATATTACAAGGATTAATTTCTATGCTAAGATATGTTGTTTAAATTGTATATTAGACTGGTAGAATTATTGGGAATGCCTTTAATTTCTTTGTACATCCTCATGTATGTCTTTTTTGATTATAAATGTACTAGTGGGTGGCCCTTGCCCACGGCACCCTCAACAAAGCGTTTGTCAAAATTGGGTAGGAGTTAATCTCAGCCATTGATATAAAGCATAGTGGATCTCAGCCATTCTTTATTGAAGCAGATAAGATAAGAGGGGTACTCATATAAGAAAATCACTGTCACTTGTTATATAGATTGCTTACCTCCTTTTTGTTTTTCTTTGTTAATAAAACCAAGAAGAGTTTTGAAGGTGTCAACCTGCTCAGTTGGTAAAATTTGTGGGTGATGATACCGTAGACCTAGGTTCAAAACCCGCCTTCAACCAGTTACTGATCCCTTTGAAAACAGGCTTAGCTATCGGAAAAAAAAAACAAAGAAGAGGAATGATCAAATCAGGGGGAAAGATAGGAAGAAAATGTTTTCTCTATCGTACACGTGGCACAAAATTAAGGGCACGAAGCTTAGGTTCGGCGGGTCTCATCTTGTCAAGATCATTGTGGCTGAAAATCAACCTGACCATACATTTTAATGTGTTTCTTTGGATGCATGAGAATATAGCATGGTGAATTTTGAGGAGTCGCAAGTAAGAAGGGTTAGGATCGGATCTCCTTAGTGGAATCCAATGAATGGTGGGGTCCTAACCCTTAGATGTATGCCACGTGTACATAGAGGTAGGGAGGACACATTCTTCTCATCTTTCTTGTTCTATTTTAGTATTTCGCTTCTTCAAACCCTAAAACATTAGTATAGGTCCCAAAATACGCATAAATAACTACCACAAGTAGCTTCAAGCTTGATTACACACACAAAAGCTTTAAGACAATAAATTATATCCATCTTCAAAATAAGTTTTCATTTCTTAGCTGATTGCTTCGCGAGAAAATTTTTGATCTTGGCGTTTTTTACGAGTGTCCGTGGTAGCACCTAAAAATGCCATGTGGGGCATGTTAGAGACCAATGAGCGCATGTATGCTTGGCCCATCGTGGACCTACATACCAAAAATCATATAGATTGGTTATAGCTATTAGATTTTAGTCTTTTTCACGGGTTAGTTTTTAACCGTGGGATTCAAGCATTATTTTGAGGTAACAAAAATAACGACTATTATTTTTTGAAAATTTTTGGGAAAAAAACGGCCGTTATTTTCATTATTTTTTTGTTTTTCCATTTTTTGAACATTTGAATTTGAGCGCCATTTCCCCTTATTTCCATTATTTTCCGTTTTTGCCCCTGAACATTACTATTCGTTATAACGCCATTATAACGGAAAAAAGGTAACACCCCCAGACCGTTATACCAGGATCGACGGACTCGGCATTTTACACTAATAATGTCACTAATGCTTTCGGACGTAGATTTTGAGAATCCAACTGTGGTTGTAAGTGCTGAGCTGACATTCATTGGATTCACTTCTTGCCAAAGCACAACCATGAACCACCGTTGGATTCTCGGAATCCACAACTGAAAGCATTAATGAAATTATTAGTACAAATAGGTGAGTCCCTCGAGCCGGGTCCTATTTTTTAAACCGTGTGATTCAAGCATTATTTGGGATAGGATCCAAAAGGTTAGAGATCAGATTTTTAATATGTAGATCCACCTAGGGATTGGTCAAATATCCATAGGGTTGATTACAAAAAAAAAAAAAAAATACATAGGGTCTGTAGTTCTAAGAATGTGCCACATAGCTCATACTGTGGTCTGTCATCACAGATTTACTTGAACCAAGGTTCGAATTCTCGATGATCCTGTTCTGAATCAGGAGATCCAGATCGGGATCGACATTCAACGATCCAATCCACAAAATGGATCGTCTCGTCTCGAGCGAGATGCGCCGATCCATTCTGGATCGAACTGATCTGGATCAGGATTGGAGCCCACTGATCCAGTCTCCGATCCCAAGACTTCGAACCAGGACTTGAATTAGGGTAGCAAAATCCCGAAAACAATTATCTACCCAATGGTGATCATAACACAATCGTGAATGGTATAATAGGTCTTCTCTCCGGATGTTGTTACCTCCTTTCTGAACTCATTCATCGAGTTTACCGAATCAAAATGTCTTCATTGACAAGTCTTTTATTTTGAAAATACATCGATTGGAAGTGGAACGAAACATATTCATCCATCAAATGGAATGAATGAATTATGTATTTAGGTTTGGTGTCTATCTTTTGTACCCATCTTTTTAGATCTTCTCGATCTCCCTTAATGCATTTGACTTATCCAAAAAATAAAAATAAAGGATGGAAGTCACAGTCTCAAGCATTGCCTTCGTAAATCTTTAAATTCACATCTGCTCATCAAAGAGAAGTTACAACTCACAAATGGATTTTATTGATTTCTTTCGTCTTATTTCTGTGTTCCAAGGCATTGTACCGGCAATATCTTCTCATCCCAACTCAAATTCTCGAGAAGCGTCTCATTTTCATTCCTCTAGCTGATAATTGAAGAATTTTAAGGTGCTAAACTTGAGTGTTCACGTAGATCTACTTCAAGCTCTTATATAGAGCATTACAATGATTCAAAACAGGAAATAAATCTTAAGAATATAAAATCAAATCCTAAGATATTATTTTAATTTTGTGATGAGATACATCAATAATGATATGGTGTATCTCACACTCTATATTCTCATTTTTTTATTTTTGTAATAAAAGAACAAGTTAACTTGTAGAAATACTAGATATAGACAACATGAATATCACGTTTCTAGCTCGGCGTAACTCTTAAATCCAATCTAAAAAAAAAATGCTAACAAAAGTTAGGAGCTTAATCTTCTATGAATTTCATTTAGATCCCACAGGTATCAGCTTGATGGCTGCAGCGATAGGCATGCCTAAGAATCCAATGAAGACACTCAGGAACCACTGCGGTAAGGTGAGTGGGGAGGTGTTTGCAAATGTAGCAAGTGAGCACAACCACAAACACAGTTCTTCAGTATGCCTTGGAAAACATCTATCTTCTCGATCTCTCTAGGGCTTATCTCATTAAAAACCTGACAAAAGACGAATGAGTTAAAAATTAGTGTATTCAGAATCAGATCAGATTCAGGGCCATCGAGATGGAATATCACTTTTCCTTCACTCTGGAGATACCATATTACCACAACTGATAAATAAATTGCCCCAAGATATTCCTCCACATCACGTTACTGATAAAATTCCCTTTCCTTCCGACAGGCGTTCTTTTCATTAATTCGTCATTAGGAGGCTCAGTGGCTAGTGCAAGTGCTCACAGTATCCATGATCATGCTGACCCACAGAAGCTGAACAGCTGTCAGGGGGGCTTTTCCAGTCAAGCATGCTGAAGAAAAATTAACAATGAGGGCAACCATGCACGTTAACAGTCAGTTGAAACTGTTCAAATTTTTGTATGTTAATGTAAACTGATCGAGCGTCCCCATTTGGCCACGGTCACGATAGTGGAGAAATATTGTCATCTAAGATTATGACATCGGCACTCTCTTTTGCCACCTCAGTTCCAGCAATGCCCGATTGCCCATTGCCAGTCCAATATCTGCTTCATGAAGTGCTGGAGCATCATTTGTACCATCGCCAGTCACCGCAACAACTTCGCCTAAAGTGGTTCTCAAGTGTTTCGCCAAGGTATGCTTATCTAATGGTGAAGATCGATCGAGCCATCACCTGAATTTTGGGAATCAGTACTTGCAATTCCTCCAAACTCTTCTCCCGAAACACTGGACCTTCAATGGCTATACCCTCATCGGTCAGAATGCCACATTCCCTAGCAATTGCCTTTGCGGTGTTTATGTTGTCTCCTGTAACCATTGTTACAGTAATCCCAGCTGACCTACAAATTGAAACAGATTCCGTGACGCCAGGGCGGACAGGATCTTTGATACCTACAATTCCTATACAAGTATATCCTGAAACTGGAATTGGCTCCTTGGCAGAGAATTCATTTCCCATTTCTATATAAGCAAGGCATAGAGTTCGAAGAGCTTCATTAGCAAACTGTTCAATTGTATCCTTGAGGTGGTTGATAGATGCTTCATCAAGAGCAACGACGCCATTTGGATCTATAACCTTGTCACATGCAGCCAAAATTATTTCTGAAGCACCTTTACAGTGAGCCCGGAAACCTCCTTCAGGGAGCAGCTCTAGCACTACCCCCATTCTTTTCTTCTCAGAATTAAACGGTTCAACTTTTATAAGTTTGGATGCTTAATTGGCGTTCTGCCTGAAACTCTCCACCAAGTGACAAGCCAAACTCCAACAGGGCAGTCTCGGTCGGTGTTCCTAAAATCTCAGATTTTCCATCTTTGTTAACCACAACTTCTCCCCCCGTGTTATTAAATATCGATTGGAGGAGGATTTTCACAGCAACATCAGGGATTTCAGAGCACAAACTAAGAGCCTCCTTGGAGCTGTTCACTTCCTTGGTATTCCCACAAATGCATGCTTTAACAACGGTCATGTGGTTGGTAGTCAGTGTCCCAGTCTTGTCACTGCAGATGCTCGTGGCAGACCCCATAGTCTCACAAGCCGCAAGATGGCGAACAAGTGCCTTGTCATTCATCATCATTTTCATGGCAAAGCCAAGACTCAAGGTCACAGCCAAAGGCAACCCCTCTGGGAGTGCAACCACAACAATTGTAACTGCAACAGAGAAGTACTCCAACGTTAATTCTAACGCATCGTCTCCAGACCAGCTCCAGTGGGTCCCCTCTTGCAGCTTACGGCTAAACATTCCCTGAACCAAGACTGCGAAGGTCACAACAGCGAAGAACAAGCCTATTTTCCCAATTATGGTTGCCACTCCATCCAGTTTGACCTGCAATGGAGTCTCATCATCTCCTCCTTCACTGAGGGTAGCCAACAACTTACCCCATTGGGTTCTCATCCCAACAGTGGTCACCAGCATCTTGCATGACCCATCTCGGACTTCGGTTCCAGACAACAGAAAAGGATTTTCAGTACTCACCATCACAGGGTCAGACTCTCCTGTCAAACTGGATTCATTTCTCAATACAGGGAATCCCGAGACAAACAAACCATCTGCTGGGACCTGGTCTCCGATTGAAAGATGCACAATATCACACCAACCAACCAATGTCACACCACTCAGATGTACTCACTGCCAAAAATATCACTCTGATCAGAAGATCCTAACCATCCAACTAATGGACTTAATTTGGTGGACCGTATTCCATGATTCATAACTGTACGAATTAACCATATAATTAGAAAGTGTTGGGGATTGGTACTTCATTTGAGCTTAATTCATCGATGATCCTAAATCCTGATCATCACACTGATTTTTGGTGTGTGGGTCCACCAAGGATTTTTGTTACCCACCGCTGCCATCTGGGCCCATTGACTGCATCGTGTTTCGCCCACCCCATGGTAGACATTCATACCAAAAACGAGCTTGTTTGATGACGTTTAGCCATTGATTTTAGTACTAAAAAAAAGTGGAATCCAACGGCCACAATCACGCCTTAAAAAGTACTAAAATCTAATTGCTAGAGATTTCCAATCAGGGTGATTTTTGGTGTGTTTATCAACCAAGGGGCTAAACATCCATGCGGTCAGTGAACCCAGATGGCAGTGGTGAGTAACAAAAATTGGGCTACCTGATGCTTTCTATGATACTCATATCTGTTTCAAAATTTTGATGCAGAAGTCCCTCAAATTGCCACATAGTACACTCTTTTGGGCCCCACTGGCCCCTTGAATGCTTGGCTCACACCTTGGTGGACCCACACACCAAAAATCAGTGTGATTGGTGATTCCTAGTCATTGGATTTCAGCACTTTTTCGTCATGGGCTTGGAACAAATTCATAGGCCTATTCATGAAGCCCACGAACAGCATATTTCGAATTCTATGAGAACAGTAAGTGACACAAACAGCATATTAGCCAATTATTACACGTGGCGCACTCATTAAAAGATTAAATAAAGTATAAAATCAAATCTAATTGTTAACCCAAGATCATTGTCTGGTTGCATCACCATTTTTTCTTTAAGAAAAAGCTTATTTGGGATAATAAAAAAGTTTTAGAAGTATCCAAACGGGCCTTTACACTTGGTTAATAAATTAATAATAGAGGAATTTGCATGGTGCACATTTAGGAGATAAATCCCATTTTCGCCTAAGAATATCATTACTGGCCGTTGACCCAATTGGATGAATTTAAACCTTTGATCAAAAACAAACTTTTGGATGGTCAGATATGATTGCTAGACATTTGCCAATTTTCAGCCGATGGATCTATTACCTAAGTAAATGCTGCTCTTTGCACATGCTGCCTTCACTTGAAACACACCAACCAATGTCACACCACTCAGATCTCTAACTGCCAAAGATTTCTCTTTGATTAGAAGATCCTAACCATCCAACTTATGGACTTTGGAGGACCATATTCCACTATTCATAACTGTCCAAAGGGCAGTGGTCCCGAAAGAGTACTCCACGTGGCCTTATGGGAGGGGAGACTTCAAACTTTGAAGCCCATGGAGAGAAATTTTTTGAAACGGCGGAAATTTAGATCCGACGATACCTGGTGTAATATGATTGGGCGCAGAATCACCGCAACAAAAAAATATTTTCTCGTGGTGCGTGGGAGGGGACGTCCTTATTCCACTTTTTCTCGAGTAAAACTTTGCTGACAACTGCAGTCAGTGAAGCCAATGACAGACGACAACATGAGCCACGTGGGACATTGTTAGAGAATACTGACCGTATGGATGTTTGGCCAATCCCCAGATGGACCTGGAAACCAAAAATCAGCCTGATTAGTAATTTCAGACATTTGGATCTTAGTACCCCAAATAATGGTCAATAATGCTCAAAACTCCCACGTTAAAATCAACCATGAATATGACTCAAATCCAACACTTCAAAATCACTAATCGAGTTTATTTTTAGTTTGTAGGTCCACCAAAGGATTGGCCAAACATCCATACGGTCATTGTCCTCTAATAATGTGCCACGGGGTTCATATTGTTAGCCGTCTTTGGCTTGACTGATTAGCGAACTTTTACTCCAGAAAAACGTGGAATAAGGACATCCCCTCCTCGCACCATGAGAATATATTTCTAGGCTCAGGCTTGGCTCCAGTTACTGCCCTAAAATGACAGGCTCCGGTTACATGACACAATATGAGTCACGTGGAACACTCTTAGAGGACTGGGACTGTATGGATGTAAGTGGACCTATAAACCAAAAATCAGCCTGATTAGTGATTTATAGGCGTTGGATTGGACTTATTTTCATGGGTTGATCTCAACTGTGGGAATTTGAGCAATATTTGAGGTACAAAGATCCAATGCCTATAACTAATCAGGCTGATTTTTGGTTTGTAGGTCCTCCTAGGGATTTGCCAAACATCCATACGGTCATAGTCCTCTAATAATGTGCCATGTGGCTCATATTGTGTCCTTTAACCGGAGCCTGTCATTTTAGGGCGGTAACTAGAGCTCGACCCATATTTCTAACACATGGCTCCTGAGTTAACCAGGAGGGGGAGACTCATTGTGGGCTTCATGAATAAGATTATATATTGGTTATCTCATAACAAAATTAATGATTCTTACCAAAAGATTTGAGCGCTTTTTCATCATGGTGGGTTTTAAACCCGGGGCTAAATGGTATCATCACCCACAAACTTTACCAACTGAGTAAGCTGACACCTTCAAATACAGAGTTAAACTGGGCGACATTTTTAACTGACACTATGGTTTTTAGATTGGATCAAATTCTATTCTGATTTTGTACTCTCCTTTTGTTCTGAGATCTTCTCGATCTCCCTTTTCTATCAATATATTTTGATTTATCAAAAAAATTAAAAAACACCCAACATGGCAGCTCAAATGGTTGATGTGTATCCACCTCTTTCGAGAGGTCGTGGGGTCAAAACCCACACAGGTAGATTTCCTCCTTTGTGCAGTGTGCCAAAGTAGAAATCCCCTTTAACCGGCTTGACCCGATCCGTGCAGGTTTCACCTGCTAATCCATGGGGCCCTCCCACGGGCCCCACGATGGTGACTACAAAAAAAAAAAAAATGGGCACACTTGATTCTGTATTTGTAGAACGGCTACAACTATTTTCGAGTTAGGCCGTGTTTGATTACCAATTGGGAAAATTACATTTTCCTTAGGAAAACACAACTATCCATTGTTAGATAGCCAGTATAAATCTGTATAATTTTTTCCAATTAGTCAATTAAATCTGAATAATTTTTTCTACTAAGCCCGGAATTCATTTCCCATCCAGGTAGGTGAGAATTCATTTCCACCAGAAAATACACCTTTATTTTCTCACATGATTGAAATATGTGTTCTCGGTCGCAATCAATCAGCCATTTAAGGCATATCCCAGATGTATTTTCTCGGAAAAATTTTCCGTCCAATCAAACACAGCCTTAGAAAATTTAAGATGCAAAGGACTCTTGTCACATGGCCCTCATTATTTGGGCCCACTAACCGCACGGATGTTTAGTCCACCCATTGTTGGATATACATACTAAAAATCAGTGGTTTTCTCTAGCCATAGATTTTAGCACGTTTTTAGGTTTGATTCTAACTGTTGGATTCAAGCGTTTTTTGGATACTTGATCGAACGGCTATAAATTATCAATCAAGCTGATTTTTTATATTTATATAGATCAAGGGGTGGGTTAAAAATCCATACGGTTAGTGGTCCCAAAAAAAATGAGCTATGTGGGGTTGCAAGCAGGGACGGAGCCAGGATTTTGTTCAAGAGGGGGCACAATCCTTAAATGAGGGAACTTTTAAAGAGTTAAACTTTCAGGGGGGAATTAAAATAAAATTTAAAGGTATTTTAAAAATATAATTTAAAGAATTAAAATTTGAGGAAGCTTTAAACGAAAAATTAAGGGTATTTTGGGAATACAATTTTTTAAGTTTTCTACATCTAAATTTTGGGTAATTTTAGTCGCACCCCTTAAAACGTGAGGGCACCCGACCTGCTGAGAGCATGCCACTTAGATTTCAAACTCCACAAGGGCACCCTTCTCCAATTTCAGCACAAGAGAGTAACGTGTAAAATTTCTGTCACAACCGGTTTGACCGAAGCTAGTCACAACCTACAATAGGAGCCACGTGGCACACCCTTTGTGGACACTAACCGTATGGATGTTTGGCAAGTCCCACGCTGGACCTACAAACCAAAAATCAGCCGGATTAGTGATTTACAACCTTTGGATCTTCGCACCCAAATAACACTCAATAATGCTCAGATTCTTACGGTTAAAATCAACCCATGAAAATGACTTCAATCCAACACTTGGAATTTACTAATCAGGCTGATTTTTGGTTTGTAGGTCCACTGAGGGACTGGCGAAACATCCATATGGTCAGTGTCCACTAAGAGTGTGCCACGTGACTCCTATTGTGGGTTGTGACTGGATTCGGTCACAAGACACACAACCTGTTGTGAGCAGAAAAAAATGGTTGATTAGAGGGTGCGTAAAAATTTTCACAAGGACATTTTCGTAATAAAAAATATGATAAAAAACCAAAGATTTCGGGTGCCCTCACATTTTGTGGGAGAGTGATGATCACATGGGCCGGGTTCTATCAATGCGTCCATGGGATGCTAGTAAAATTTGTGGGAGATGCTTGTAAAATTTGTGGGATGAGATGCTAGTAAAATCAGTGTTTTCAAACCCAGCCCGGCCCGGCGGGTTGACCCGGTGAACCGGTCATAAAACTGGGTTGGGTCAACCCCGACCCAGTAATTTGTTAAAAAACCGTCCATTATGATGTGACCCGCTGAACCCGGCCGGTTGAACCAATGACCCAGCTGACCCACCCCGGGTTTTTGCTAAAACCCAGCTAACCCGTCTACTTAGGAAAAAATTAGAAAAGTAAAAAACAACATTCTTTTTCTGTTTTTCTAATTTTTTAAAAAAATCATATTTTGTAAGGGCTAGGATCAATGGCTGATTTTTGGTGAGGATGAACTCCTCACCAAATATATTACCCCTACATATATTGGTCACGGGTTGACCCAGTGACCCGGTCCCTCGACCAGGTCGATGACCGGTCCGGGTATGAAAACATTGAGTAAAATTTGTGGGAGATCCGCCTATGACGCACGCTTGTAAAATGAACTCCGCCTATGACGCGCGCTTGTAAAGTGAACTCCGCATATGACACGAAATCGCGCGAAAGGTTCACTTTATCAAGCACTACGATGACTTCATAGGTCTTTAAATCACCTCTGCTCTTCAAAAAGGAAATACAAGTAAAAAATGGATGTTTTTCCTTTCTTCCGTCATCTTCCTCGTATCTTCCAAACCATTGCTACTGCTAATTTCGGCAGGATGTTATCCGGTCTCCAAACTCAAGGCACCAATGATGTAACATCTTCTCGTCCCAACTCAAATCCTCAGATGGAGAGCTCACACTCCAAGCGCATTATAGAAGTTGTCTTAACAACTTCACTGTGCTTGGTAGCTGCCACCGTGGGCCTAATGCTCATTCCTCCAGTTGATAATTCCTTCAATTCCCTTTTGTACAAGGCCTTTTTGTCTTCCCTCTTTCTTACCTTTTGCTTCGGAGTCGGTTCGATTGTTCAATCGATCCGAATTTATCGGATTCAGTGGATTTATAAGCAAGTGTTGTTTATTGCACTTTTCTTCCTGTTCATCACCTTCTCCCTTCGTATTTTGATCTTTGACCCCTTGTATCTTCTTGGGATTGCTTCCCTTCAGATCCTTGCTATATCCTCTGTTCTCATGCTCTTTTGGAAATTTTACGGCTCAAATCAGACTTTTTCTTCAGAATTTTCTGATTCTCCACTGTAGCTTGAGTAAATCTTTGATGACAGGGTCCTCTTATCGTCGCCGATGATAGGGCAATATGAGCCACGTGGGATACTTTTAGAGGATTCTGACCGTATGGATGTTTGGCCAATCCCTAGATGGACCTACAAGCCAAAAATCAGCTCGATTAGTGATTTACAGGCGTTGGATTGGAATTATTTTCAAGAGTTGATTTTAACCGTGGGAATTTGATCATTATTGACCTTTTTTGAGGTACAAAGATCCAAAGGTTTGAAATCACTAATCAAGCTGCTTTTGGGTCTGTTGGTCCACCTAGGAGTTGCACTTTTGCTTTGAGGTGTACGTGCCAAGAACTCATTGGCCTGTGATTGTGTGATTTGCAGGCTGCTGTGACAGAAGTTTTACTCGTTGGTAATGAGAGAAATTTTCAATGGATTTATACGTGCTTGACTGGGGGCGGTTTAAATTTTCAATGGAAAGTGGCCACGACATGGTGTTCCCGATCATATCATTAGGTGGTTGTGGCGTGATGACAGGGCATACTGGTTGGCGGAGGATCCACCGGTGGTGTGAAGTCTCAGAGAAAAATAGCAATCCAAACAGGCCTTTACACTTCTTTCAGTGTAATCTAACAGAGGAATTTGTATGGTGCAAATTTAAAAGATGTCGCATTTTCACCTTAGAATGTCTTGATCATTGACCTAATTGGATGATCAATCTTTGATCTAATACAATCTTTTGGATGGTCAGATAAAATTTGCTAGACAATTGTTCCAATTTTTAACCGTTTGATCTTTTAGATAAGTAAATGCTTCTCTTTACACATGTTGCCTTCGCTAATATACATGCGACTATGTGAGTTCCGGCGAGTTATATCGGTTCTAGTTCCGTCCGGATACTAATGTACCCAGAACTGGAACCTATTACTTCGGTTCTGCGTCTTTTTGGATTCGGTTCTAAAATAGCTAGTCCCGGAACAAGGCTTAAATACTCCCCCCTTTTTTTATATATTCCGATAGCCGATGGAAGAACCAGATATTTATCGGTTCTGGTTCGTGGTCCACTTGTTTAGGAACCAGAACGGCCGTACCTGAATAACGGACTAGGGGCGTTACCATTTTTTCTGTTATAACGGCCATTATTACGAATTGTAACTCTCAGGGGCAAAAATGAAAATAATGAAAAACGGAAATAACGAAAAAAATGGCGCTGAAATTCAAATTTTCAAAAAATAGAAAATAACGGAAATAATGGCTGTTTTTTTTCACAAAAATTTTCAGAAAATATCGGTCGTTATTTTCGTTATAACGGAAAATAAAGGTCGTTAGCATTTTAACGATTCATAACATAACAGGGGAGGTCCGAATCCGTTATAACGGCCGTTATTTTCGTTATAACTGCCGTTTTTTAAACCATGCTGATTATAATAGATTCCGGTTGTGGGTACTTTGATACCCGAACCGGAACCAACCCGTTGACACCCCTACCCACAGCCCACCTAGGCGTAGAAAAATATTGGAAGTTATTTTGCTTTTTAATTTATTTTTCAAACACAGAAAGAGAGAGAGAGAGAGAGAGAGGAGCACCTCTCAACAAAACTGTCTCTTTTGTTCTTCTCAAATTCTGGAAAAAAAGAAGAGGATTTCTCTTCGTGGGTTCGGTTCTCAGAGGCAAGTTGTGTTCTCTGTTGATTCTACTCTATTCTTGTAGTTGGGTTTTTAATTGAATAAATAATTCCTCTTTTATACTCGGATTTCATTCATTATGAAATATCATTTTTGAGATTGATTTGTTGTTTTCGAAGAAAATTTTGATTTTTGGCAGCTGGGTTTTGACGGGATTCGTTTGAAATCAGTTGGGTCTGTGTCAAATTTTCATATTTTCTGATTTTTTTTTTCTTCATTTGTAGATATTGGTTTATCACATTTTCTTGGATTTTTTTAGTGTTTTTGAAGTAATTTTTTGATTTTTGGCAACTGGATTTTGATCGAAATCCTTTCAATTAATTTGGATCTGTAGATTTGTACTTTGCTGTCTTCCATTTCTGTTTTTTTTCCCAGGCGGGGGAATCTGGGAAAAATGGTAAATTTCGATCGATTCTGAGTTCTTCGTCTGTAAGTCTTCATAGATTGATTTCGATCTGAACCTCTGTGCAGAGTTCGAGCCCTAATAGAGGCTCGAATCCTCTTCATTCTAGGCCGTCATGGAGTCTGAGAATCCCGAAGATGCAACAATGGTTGCAGGTCTCCTCCCTCTCGCTTCCATCTCTCAGCAACCCTACATCTCAGAACTCCTCTCTTTCACCCTCGATCGCCTCCACAAGGTTAGATCCCAATCTTCTTCTTTGTTTTGATCCTTTCCTGTAGTTCTGAAATGTACAGAGTTCATGAGATCTTAATTGTGCTGTTTTCAGGAACCAGAGCTTCTTCGGGTTGATGCCGAGCGTATTCGGCGACAAATGCAAGAGGTGGCCGTGGGGAATTACCGCGCGTTCATTGCCGCAGCTGATGCGTTGCTTTCAATTCGACAGGAAGTCTCTGCTGTGGATAAACATCTTGAATATCTGGTAATGTTAATTTATTTATTTTTGTTTCACTTATTGTTCTTGTTTTGCAGTGATTTAATAAGAATGGTTGTGTTGAATTGTACCGTCTATTGGTTCAATGTGCGTTAAATGATTTATCAAGCATTAATACAGTAATTTGATATTCAGAGTTGAGTACGCACAACGAATTTTTCTTCACACACATAGGCAAAAAGATAGTGAAAGTTGAAGAGGACATCGAGATGGATTCCAATTCTTTTTCATCCATAGCTTATGTGGGTGTGTTTCATTAATACAACTCCCACATAAGTTCATAAAGATGTCTATCCGGTACATATTTCTTTAGAGAAGAGGGAAGAAAATGCAAAGCTTTGAGAAGAGAGTTCCCTTTATACAAGTGATATTTACTCCACTTCTAGAAAGAGATTAGTTAGTGAAGTTGGCACTCTAAGGGTGAGAGGACATTGATCTTGACTTGAAACTTGGTTGCAGAGCTGCAAGGATTTGAATTTTCTTCTGGATTTCAATTTTGACATTCTACCGGCAGTTCAATCAAAACAGGGCGGAGTAGGATTTATTTATTTTTGGACAGACAACCCTCTGATTCTTATGATTTCTATCTTATATATATTTTCTTGACTAAGAGATTGGATAACATATTGAGAAGATTACTTATCAAGAAAAAACAGATTGAGAAGATTAGGGACTTTTGTCTTAATGTTACTGTTGTGGATAAACACACTCCTAGAAGTGCTAATGAGTTTGTGGATGCATTAGCAAAACAACGTGTAATTAGATTCTTGTTATACATTGGAAGCAAAATTTAGCTTCCTTTTATAAAATATTATTTACTTAAAGAAAAATATATATGTTCTTGACCAACAAAAATAGTGTGTTCTTGACCAGCCTGCAAGGATGGTGTTTTTGGCTGCTAGTTTAGTTTTTGATTTCTAATGGATCATTTCGTCTTTGAAATATTTTTCATTTCATCAACTTTTCCATATTGTCACAACAATGTTCTCCATCTTAACGCATAATGGTCCTTTGTAAATTTTCATCACATGGACTGCACTCCACTTGTAGCTTGATTTCACTTAGATTCTTTAGAAATTTGGTCGAAAACCCATTTGGCATGATAGTGATAAACGGGTCATCTACTTATCATTTGAAATCTTAGATTTGTTTTGCGAAATATTTTATAAACATTAGCATATTTTCCTTTTTCTATAGTATTAGCAATTTTTTGTATATGAACTTTGTTTAATAATAGAGTAAGTTCCTTTCAGTGGGGAATTCTATGAACTGAGACATTTTGTTCTGTTATTGGCAGATAACTGAGATCCCAAAGCTCACATCTGGTTGCACTGAGTTCATTGACTCTGCACAACAGATTTTGGAGAAGAGGAAGCTGAATCAAACATTACTAGCCAATCATAGTACTTTGCTTGACTTGCTTGAAATTCCTCAGCTTATGGACACGTATGTATTTGATGTAAAATAGTAATTATCATTTGTTAACGTGAATAAATAGTCAATGTGGTAGTGGTCCCCAAAAGGCATTTGTATTTGCGGAGAATTTATAGTAAGTTTCTCTATGTTATTTGTGTTTACAAGAGCAAATAAGAAATTTTAGGAATTAAGATATAGCTAATAGTACTGAAGAGAATAATAAAATAGTATCTTATGATCAGACATAGCTAAACAATTGCAATGGGAGGACAAGTTTCTTCGATTCTTAATAGCATAAGATTCTTTTTTTTTTTTCCAGATTACGTTTGAAAAACACTTTTAATGTTATTTCAATTGTATATGATAGATTTAGAATCCTGGAAGAACGTGGTATCTCTGGAATTCCACTAGTTTAAGTATTGGTCTGAGTTGTAGAATATGAATTTGCTTCAAAGATTGGAGTCCAATTCCAACCACTATGTGTAGTCTTGAGCTGGATTTCAAGACTTTAGCATTAACAAACACTGAATCTGAGAAAAGAAAGTATAAAATTAGAGAAGATCAAGGTAGTTAAGGGCGCAAGGCGCACTTAAGGTGCTAGGACCTCTAGGTCTTGAGGCGCAAGGCGAGGCATGCACTTGACTGAAGCGAGGCACAATATTAAAAGTTATAAGAAATATAAAAAAATTAAGAAAAATAACATTATAAAATAACAAAATTGGTAATCATTAGGCCATAAAACATAAAAGATAGCAAAAGTCAAAAATCTCAAGTAACCTAAAAGCAGTTCTAGTTAACATTGTCATTATCTAAATACAAAACAAGTAATCAAATAGCTATGAAATATAAAAGATAGCAAATGTAGAAAATCTCAAATAGTCCACAATTAGCTCTAGTTAGCATTGCCATCATCTAAAATATAATCATTAGCTTCGTCCCCATCATCATCGGATGTGTTATCTTCCTCAATATATTCTTCTTCTGTCTCTTCCGAATTGGCCTATTCCTCTTCCGGTTCCCTTATTGAAGCCCTTGCCCTTACTCTTGACTTTGATTGTGATTTAGTATTTGATGTTGATTCACCAACTCCAGTAGCTCTCGCAACAGCACTCTATGTCAAGTTATCATCCTCAAAAACTAATTCATCTTCTGCTTCTCCACCTTCTGTTTCCATCTCCCCAAGTAACCATTCATTGCTTTCATCAATGTCTTTTAATGAGATAGGTTCAATTGTATCTCTCCTATCATACCGATGCTTAATATAATAGCCAAAGTACATAATTTTTACAAAAAAACACATATTTTAGTGAGGCACGCGCTTTATGCGCCTAGAGCCTGGTCTGAGGCGTGCACCTTGAGCATGAGGCGCGCACCTTACTAAACGCACCTCACCTTGATTCTTCTAAGACGCTTCCGCCTTGCGCCTGAGGCGCGCGCCTTGACTATAGAGGAGAAGGTGGAAAAGTAGAAAGAAGAAGAGAAAAGAAAATAGAGAAAGTCGAACTTGGCTAGTTTGGCGGCCTCATAGATATATATATATATATATACCACTTAAGTACGTTATATAATGTAAAAAAAAAAAATAATACCCCTAAGAACAAAACACACTCTAATACTTCCCGTCAAGTTGGAGCATAAAGTTCATGCATACCTAGCTTGTTACATGATAGAGAAAATAGACTTTGGCCTAAAGCCTTAATAAACACATCACCTAGTTGATCGGTTGATTTAATATACAGAGTAACAATCGTTTTACTTGAAACCATGTCATTGAAAAAGTGGCAATCAACTTTTATACATTTAGTTCTTTTATGAAACATTGGGTTACTAGCAATAAAGATAGCAACTTGGCATTTGCATTTGAGTAGGGATCTCAAAACCCATCTCTTGAAGAAGAGATTTCATCCACATAGTCTCACATGCAGTATGAGCTATAGTCCTGTACTATGCTCTCTACTGGATTTAACAGCCACATTATGCATTTTTGCTCCTCCATGTGACCAAGTTACCACCCACAAATGTACAATACTTAGAAGTGGACCTTCTATCTGAATGATTTCTAGCCTAATCTGCATTAGAAAAACCTGTAATACTCTAGTGTGTGGATGTTCGATATAATAGGCATTTACTTGTGCACCCTTCAAGTACCCCAAAATAAGATGCACGGTATCCCAATGTTGTTCATTCGGAGCGTGCATAAATTGACTCGCAATTCCAACAACAAACGTAATATTTAGACAAATCACTATGAGATAAATCAGCTTCCCCTACCAGCCTCTAGTACCGACCTGGATCGTGTTCACCATTGAGCTTGAGAGTAGAATCCATAAGAGTATCAACTAGCTTAGAGACTAACATCTTCCTTGGATATCGCTACCTCAATGCCAAGAAAATATCGAAGAGAGCTAAGATCCTTAGTTTGAAAATGCTGGTTCATGTAAGATTTTAAGTCAGCAATCCCACTCCTGTCACTTTCTCTGATAATAATATTATCCACATACACTACCAGAATAATAACTTCGGAAACTGTACGACGAACCAATACTAAGTGATCAAAATAAGATTGCTTGAAGCTATGAAATAACACGATTGTACTTATCAAACGAAACATGTGGAGATTGCTTCAGCCCATAAATAGCTTCTTCAACTTGCACACATGATTAGACTGTACACTAATATAATTTAGGCGGGCAACATGGAAAATGTCTCAAAGTAGTCCACACCAAAGTTTTGAGGGTACCTTTAGCAACTAAGCGTGCTTTCAAATGCTCCACTAGGATGATACTTGATGGCATACATCCATCTACATCCAACTACCTATTTTGCGAGAAGAAAAGTAGTCGGTTCCTACGTGTTGTTCTGGAGAAGAGCATACATTTCCTCATTCATAGCTTGTTGCCATCCAAAAGAAGACAAGACCTGTTGATAGGACTTAGGAATAAAAACAACATAATAGGACAAAACAAAATAACCGAATAATGGAGACAATGAAATGCCACAAAATTAGCAATTAGATGTTGAGTACAAGAAAGAATACCTTTACGCAATGCAATGGGTAAATCGGCAAAAAGATCCTTAGGCGAATTACATGATTAAGAAGCAAGCACTACAGCAATGATTGATCTAGATTTGGCCATGTTGTGATAAACTTGTAAGGGTTCTGTCGGTGTAGGAGGCGGATCGGTAGCACTAGGTAAAGAAACTAGAGAAGAAATAGTCTTCCCCCTGAGTATTGGCAAATAAATCACCATCCATAGACTGGCCAATAGAAGAAAATAATGGTATACTTTCAAAGAATGTAACATCAACACTAAATAATGACGAGATGATGGACAATAGCATCGATAACCTTTTTGAGTACAAGAGTAAGCGAAAAAACACACTTAATAGTATGATGAGACAATTTATCATGACCAAGACCCAACATATGAACAAATGGTACTAAAGAGACTTAGTTAATTTGCTAATAAAAATAATATTAAAAGGAAAATTAGTAATGTAAAGAACATAGGAAAATGAAAGAAAAGATGTAGGGTGACTATCACTTCTACCAACAACTTTACATGTAGACCCATCAACAAGAATAACCTTAGAATTTGAAGAAAGAAAATTAGAGAAACTAGATGACATACTAGACATATGTTTAAAGGCTCCTAAGTTAATGACCCATGAAGAGGATTGTTGAGCAAGAAGACATGTAGAAGTACCTAAATTAGCCAAAGTGACAGTAAAAGTGGATGGACCAACAAATAGAAACTGAATCTATTGGAGTAGAAGATTATACTCTTCTCGAGAAACAGATGCAAAACCAGAATTCGTCACACCAAAACTAAGTACAAATGAAGCATGTAACACACTCTCTATAGTAGTTTGCTGCACCTCTTCTTGGATGTCTAATTTGTCCATGCTAGTTTGACCCATTTATCCTAGCACCAATTAACAGTATGACCAGTAGCACCACAACATGTACACTTTCATTGCTCACCTCTGTATAATTTGTCCATGTGACACACTCTCTATAGTAGTTTGTTGCACCTCTTCTCGGATGTCTAATTTGTCCATGCTAGTTTGACGCATTTATCCTAGCACCAATTAACAGTATGACCAGTAGCACCACAACATGTACACTTTCGTTGCTCACCTCTGCCACCACCACAACCATTAAAAAAATTACCATGACCACCAGAGAAGTTACCACGACCACAAGAAAAATACAACGACCACTAGAAAAATTTCCATGACCACCAAAAATAGAAGGGCTGAATTCTTGGAACTACCAATTCCTGAAGTTGGTACTCCTAGAGATGCTCTCTACAATCTAGCATATGCATTGTTGAGATTGGGGAGGGATTTGCTAGCCAGAATCTGCTCCTTGATTGAATGAAAATCGGAATTATGACCTGAGAGAAACAAGGCAATCTGGAACTCCTCCCTCTGACGTTTTTGCACTTCTACATCAATAATGAGAGGTTGATACACCTGCAACTCTTCCCACATGCCTCGGAGATTGCTATAGTACTCATTAAGAGATTTGTCACCTTGTTTCATACCGAGCATTGTTTCAAACAATTGATAAATTCTAGACAAATTTTGGTCCTATAAATACATTTCCTTTACTTTTATTTTTGATCGGTAATACATTTCCTTTACTGCATCCCAAACTTGTTTACTAGTGTTCAGGAACATTACATTCGTGCATATAGACTGCTCAAAACTATTCCATTGCCAAGTCATTACTTAGGAATTTTCACTAAACCAATCATCATTACCCATTGTCACCTTCAAATGGAGGATCAATAGTAATATACTTCAGTTTCTTCTTCGCATACAAAAGAACTTTTAATAGATTGCGACCATAATAGATAATTTGTACAATTTTATTTAACAAAGGTAACTTGGGCTCCAACCCCATCTGACAGACCAGACCCTAAATAGTGATTTTAACATCACTAGAAGTAGCCATCAAAACCAAATAACTCAACCAACTATGTCGAAAATGAATTTAACTAACACGAATGTCACACTAACCTTGCAGAAACATCAAATCACCGCTTCCGAGGTTGTAATGTGAAAAAATAGCAACAAAACATCAATTCAGGGACTTCACATCAAGAACATAGCAACAGATCGCCACTTCAGGGGGTTGCGACACCATAATCCAGCAACAACACCTTATTCCAGGGCTTGCAACAGCCTTTATATAGTCTACGGTAGATTTAAAACACAAACTTTAGCTTGCAATACCCCTAGAAACCAAAACCCAAGCTGCCGCTAGCCTTAAATCAAAACCCTAGCCTGCGGCACCCTTAGAGAAATAATGGAAAACTTAGGCTGAATCACCTCGACTTGATCTTCTAACAAAGAACAAAGGAAAAATAAGAAAAGAAAAAGAGAATATGCTTAGGTACTGTTCACGTATCGGAGTTTCTTTGGTACATGTAAAGTTAAAGTTGACGGAGAAGTAGGGATAAGAAGAGAAGAGAAAATAGAGAGTCGAACATAACTAGTTTGGCCTCCTCATTTGTGTGTGTGTGTATTAATATCAGTCAACTACATAACATAATGTAAAACTATAATAATACCCTTAAGAACAAAACACACTCTTAACAGAAAGGAACAACGATAACTGCATCTTTAGTTTTGAAGCAACTTATGGAAGCATGTGTGTGAATATTTAGAGGTTCATGCTTTTGTTGATAGACCAGCTTATTTATTTCAAGTTTTATTCTTGAAGATATCTCCATTTTATATATTTAACTTGATATCCATATTCAGCATGATTATTGGAAGCATTGTTAATTTCTTTCTTGCTGCAGATGTGTAAGGAATGGAAATTTTGATGAAGCACTTGATTTAGAAGCCTACGTTTGCAAATTGTCAACGATGCATCCCAAGTGAGCATTATTTTTTTCTTACTCAAGGCCAACGAAGATTTATTCTTGGCTATAAACCTCATGATGACAGCTAACTGAACTTTTTGTGCCAAGGTTACCTGTCATTCAAGCACTAGCAACAGAAGTTAAGCAGACGACCCAATCTCTTCTTTCTCAGCTTCTCCAGAAACTTCGGTCAAATATTCAGGTATCCGTTGGCAATCTGAGAAAAACTAGGTTGAATGCGAGAAATCTACGTTCATATTTTTTTTCACTTATAAGGCATGGACATGGTGTATGGTACTCCATGCAAAATGCATGTGAACATAGGTTGAAATTTCTCTAAGTTGTATCTGATTATCCCTTATCTGTAGTTGCCAGAATGTCTTCGCATTATTGGATATTTACGCCGTATAGGAGTATTCAGCGAGTCTGAAATGCGTTTGCAGGTATGGGTGATGAATGATCTTTTCTCATATTTCAGTCTTTTTTTATTTTTTGAAATGGAAAGTTAAGGAAGATAAGTATTCAAGATATTTTGAGCCTATAGATAACTAGTTTACAATGGTCTAAGTGGGACATTTAATTATTCATAATTAGTTAACGGTATTCAATAAGAGGGGGCATATATTTCTATATGCATGTCTCGATGTGCCTGTGTTATGCTTCTGTTTCTAACAAAGATTCTTTTCAATGGAAACAGTTTTTAAGATGCAGAGAGGCATGGCTTGCAGGGATTCTGGATGACTTGGACCAGAAAAATGTTTATGATTACTTAAAAGGAATGGTGAATTGTCATAGGATGCATCTATTTGACGTGGTTAATCAATACAGAGCCATATTCGCTGATGATACATCTGGAAGTGAAGAAAATTATGACGGTGGACTTCTTTTCAGTTGGGCTATGCATCAAATTACCTCTCACCTTAAAATTCTTAAAATCATGCTCCCCAAGGTTACTGAAGGTGGATCATTGTCGAATATCTTAGATCAGTGCATGGTAAGAATGTTTCCATCATCATTTTCGTACACACATGCCTATATTTTTTTCAAGCATTGCTTTTTTCTTGTTGGTGAGGTTGTTGCTTCTGTGATGCTTTATGATGGTCGCTTGGGAATTCATGGTTTGTCCGACTCATGTGATCTCTTTTATGCATTTCTTTTGTGTATGGCAAACATGGAAAGTTGAACCTGCAACCTAGTCATTGAGATGGTGGGATCCATAATACTAGCTATGATGCTATGGTAGAGCGGAGGACTGTAGTGGGAAATTCCAACAGCTAATCCTTAGAATGTATCAAAAAAAAAAAATACCAGCTATGATATTTGTTCTGTTAATGTCCCAATCTTTCTTATTTTACATGAATGCACTTTCAGACTGTAATACATTCCGAAGAAACTTATAGTTATCATACAATTATGTTGGAATTGAACATGATCATTGTTGGTCCTATTTCCTTTCGATGTAGTAGGACTTATATGAGGTCAGTTTTTCAGCATTAGGTTTATGAAAAAAAAAGTGTGGTTTATTCTATATGCTATAAATTTTATAATAACCTATTGGAGCATATAATCGTGCTGGTTACAATTGCATTTATTGACTGGGTTATTACTCTCTTTGCTGCATTCAGAACCTGATGACCACCTTTTTTATTGTGTCTGACAGTATTGTGCCATGGGTCTTGGTTGGGTTGGATTGGATTTTCGGGGATTGCTTCCACCACTTTTTGAAGAGTAAACAAACGATCCATTTTTGTTAATACCACAACTAATTTTCAGCCATTCTGACATTTTAACTAACTATATTTGTCATGTTTCAGTGCGGTACTCAACTTATTCTCGAAGAATATGAGTACAGCAGTTGAGAATTTTCAGGTATGCAAACAAGGGGCACTTTATAAGTTTTATTTCTAATCCTGCAGCTCAAAACAGGGTTAATGGTATAGAAATGTTTATGTGGGAAACTATTTATGTATTATCTTTATGTACTTTGAAATTGATTTCACATATATTTGGGCCCATTAGGTTGGAAGTTTTCGTTGCAGCAAACAACCTGTCAGTTCTTTTTGGGTGATTGATGATCATTTATTATTGTTCTCTATCAGTTAGTCTTGGATTCACATCGTTGGGTCCCGTTACCAGCTGTTGGCTTTTCAGCTAATGGTGCAACCGAGGAAAGTCAGGAAGATGTGACTCCACCATCTTATTTGATGGAGCATCCGCCTCTTGCCGTGTTTGTCAATGGTAAGTTTGACAAACTCCTGTATTCTTAAAGGAATGCCTTCTAGGATCCGGATGCTGCTTCATTTCATTTGAGAACCCTTTGCTGTGCTGGAAAATACTTTATGGAATCTTGTGGTCTTCTGTCTATGTTCATTTTATTTTTTGAGCAGTTGGGTGCACTGTAAATTAAATTAGGGAAAGAAAAATGCAGGGCTAGAAATAACAGGAAAAGGTGTGACACATTGGGCATCAAATATGTTCTCATCAGCAAATTTCAATGGACCCCAAATATTGCAACCTTTCATCCAGAAAATTAGCCCCCTCATGCATATAGGTGACAACCAACCAAAACAAATGATTGAGGGATATTAATATTGTGGTAACTTGGGACCAACTGTTACATGTGAAGGGAATGCCATTTCTACTACCTTAAGTCAATAGGGAATATCCATCAACCCATCCCATACTGAATTTGGTCCCGCAACTTCAACTCATTCTGCGCTGCAAGATCTTTGCCGTTGATTGCCCAACAAAAGCAAAGGTCACTAGACTCAGCCTGCTAAATTAGCCTGCCTGCCTTCCCGCAAGATTGATTTCTGGCTATCATCCATGGGAAAGGGGATGATAAGGATATGAATCAACACAACAATAGAAGCTTGACTATGGTTTTCCAGTGTGGGGACCAGTTACAAAGGTGCAGTAGGTCTTGCCGACAAGTCAAGCGGATCAAAGTAGGCCCAGTTAATTTGAGTTCACATCATAGCATTTGCTAAATAAAACCTAGTTTACACACTCGAATGCATTTATGCATGTATTTATTTATGCATCGATGAAGACATGCATGGATGATGGATGAAAAACAAAATGACAAACAGAACAAAACCATTCAGATTTCCCAATTGCCATCAGCTTCTGTTTTTGCTTGTACTTTTGCCACCGTCTTAGATTTTCAGTTTCCACCCCGTTTTTTTTTAAAATGTTCTTGCCAATTGTTGCCAAGGACTGAACTGTTTTCAAATAGGTATGAATCTAACATTCCAAATTAAATCATATTCATCTTTGGTTTTGAAATGATAGATTCAACTACTACTAGTCCTGACCGTTACTTAAAAACTGGCAGCCTGAGAAGTGAAAGGACCTATCTAGAACTTGTGGTGCGATGCTGTGAAAGTTGGTGGATTTGAATTTGATAAACCATGCAACTCCTTATTTAACCACTGGAAAAGAAAAACTAAATGCAAACCCTAAACAAAAGAGGGCAAAGAAAAGAATACTTTTACTGTCATGGTATGCTTTACATGTGTGTGCTTCAAATGGATGAACGGAAAGAGCATGTTGTGTTCGGGTGTGCAGTGAGCCATACCACGTGGTACATATTACTTAGCATAAAGATGATACCCATAATACCAATTAGGATTAATCACCTTGGAACATCTTTATTTTTCTCTCCCATATACTCTCTCCTGTTGCAGGTGTGTCAGCAGCTATGAACGAACTACGGCCATGCGCCCCAGTAAGCTTGAAACAAGTGTTGGCTCGGGAAGTCGTTAAAGGGTTGCAAGCAGTTTCTGACTCTTTAATGAGGTACAATGCAACTAGGATGCTCCGGGAGAACGAGTCTGTTCTTTTTCTCTCACTTTGCCGAGCATTCATTGAGGTGAGGTTTCCTACGAACTTGCTTGGAATTCTCAGTTGCATTCTGTTCGTATCTATCTATTAGCAACCAACAACCCTTTTATTTGGAATACTTAGGTCGCTTATCCACATTGTGCAACATGCTTTGGTCGTTGTTATCCTGGTGGAGCTACCTTGATCACAGATTCAAAGAGTTCATTTGATGGAGTTAGCAGGATATTGGCAGTCTCTCCCGTGAGAGAACTCCCCAAGCCGGTTGACAATACAGAAGGGAAGCATATTACAGAAAATGGTGGAGCTGTGGTGGTGGTGGACAATGGGGTTTCTCCTGATGGCGAACAAACAGGGATCCCCAGTGTGGATGGAAGTGTGAAGAGTACTACTACTACTACTACTAATACTGTGCAAACTAATGAAAAGTAAGGGGATGTATAAATGCTTGTATGAGGAACTGAATTCTGTCGAAAGCCCATCAGATTATAGGAAGTTTTCCCATTCTTTCCATTTGGTTTTCTATCAAGTTACCTCATTTTGGCATAGAATGATGGTGCACCACTCTACAACACTATGCTTTGCGTCATTGCCCCATGCCCACCGATTTATCAGTGCATATGCCCATCGATTCAAACCGAGTTACAATCCGATCAAGTGTCCCGTTATTAAATATTCGATCGGTGATATCGCGTCCATGAAATGTGTAACTCTGCAAGTGCACTTTGTGATATGCACGGAGGAGACACTAGGGCAAGTTACTGTAAACTTAAAAATGGGATGCCGGGCAGGATCGCCACTCTTTAATAATAGGCTACTTCCTAGGGCTGCAACTCGGTTGGGTTGGGGTCAACCCTATTCCTACCCGACCTTCAAGGCTGTGAACCCAAGCCCAACCTAACCTGAGGTCAGGCCTAGATGGGAATGGGAAACGAATCAAGATAAATTATGGTGGAGCTGAAAATGGGTTGGTCCTGACCACAGCTTTCAACATGAAGAAGTGCAGCCACGACCCACGAATTCCTCCTATTGGACTGGGCTGCAACAATCAATCCTAACCTCCCTATTAGTTACGCGTGGCACACATCCAGAGGGACAAACAGATGATGATGATGATGACATTGAGATTCGCACCATTGATTCTTTGGTCGTTAAATCACCTTTGGAGTAGAACTTTGCCGACTGACGCTGGTCAGCAAAGTTACTGACCTACTATATGAGCCACGTGGCGCACTAGTAGAGGATGCTGGCAGTAAAGTGTTTGGCCAATCCCTAGGCCAGCCTAATTAGTGATTTCAAACCTATGGATCATTGTACCCCAAATAATGGTAATGCTCAAACTCTACGGTTAAAAATCAACCCATGAAAAAGACTTCAATCCAACGCTTATAAATCACTAATCAGGCGAATTTTAGGTCTGTATGTCCATCTAGGGTTGAGCCAAACATCCATACAATCAGAAATCTTTAAGAATATGCCACGTGGCTTATTTTGTGGCCGGTCGGCAACTTTGCTGACCGGCGTCGGTCAGCAAAAAAGTCTACTCTTTACTTTGGGTCATGACGGGATGACCGTAAGAAGCCGTCGTTCGACTCATTTTACCTGAACCGGTCCCGGTTCCGGTTCCGTCCGGTCTAACCAAGCAATGATCTCTCCGGTTCAAAGGCCCGGTTTATTCTGTAGCTATATCTTTCGTTCGTCCCTAAAGAGGGAGAAGAGACCTTCTTCTTGAGGTAATTTAATGGCGTCGGACGATCAAGAGGTGGCCAAGCAGCAGCAACAACAACAACAACAACCACCTCCGAAACTTCAAATATACTCCGCTTCTTCTACCGGAGTATCCCCTTTCTGGAGAGGTAAAACCACCAAACCTCTCTCTCTTTCTCTCTCTCTCTCTCTTATTATTTTTCTCTCTGTCTTATTATTTTCTCTCTGTTGGTGGCAGAGAAGTATGAGAGAGACGCCAAGAAGTATTGGGATGTCTTCTACAAGCGACATCAAGACAGAGTCAGTTCCTTCCCATCTATTTCTACTTCTACTCATAATAAATAAATAACGATTAAAAATTTGGTTTTTCTTCACCTTCAGTTCTTCAAGGATCGTCACTACTTAGACAAGGAATGGGGTTCTTATTTCCATGTAAGTTTATGAAGCTCAGATTTTTATTTCTCCTTACTGGTTTTTTAGTTCTAAATGCTCACTACACGTTTTGGGTTTTCAGGGATCGGAGCAAAAAGTCCTTTTGGAGGTAAAATCAATCAATTCATTTCAGACCCCCCATTGCCCCTAAATTGATTTTTATATGTCCAAGTTGATGATTTTCTGTTAAGACCCAAACCAATACTCCAAAAGCACCTTGGTGATAGTGGAGCGGAAAGCTTAAGTCTTAACCTAGGATCGTAACATTCCACCACCCTTCAAGGCCGACGTCTGGGGTGGCTTTCACTTCGGTGCCCCTATTTTTTCTCATTCTTTGAGCGAGCCCCCAGGTAGCCCTTTCCCTAGGTCGCTCCTTCCAAGACTGATCACAGTAGGCCACTATGGCAGCCCCTCCATATCCCATACTATGGTGAGCTCGTTTTTTTTGACTCGAACCCTGGAGGTGGGGTTGGCTCTTATACCAAATGTTAAGACCCAAACCAATACTCCAAAAGCACCTTGGTGACGGTGGAGCGGAAAGCTAAGGTCTTAACCTAGGATCGTAACATTTTCTTGGCCATTTAGGTTACATTCGATGTCGATTGTCGACAACTCAATGAAGATCTTGATTGGTTTGCGAAACAGTTAATGCATGTGATTGTTGATGTCTCTCTCTCTCTTTGCAACTCCTAGGTTGGCTGTGGTGCTGGAAACACTATCTTTCCTTTGGTTGCAACTTACCCGGATATCTATGTTCATGCGTGTGATTTCTCGCCTCGTGCTGTTGACTTGGTTAAGGTTCGACTTCTTCTATCTCGGCCCGAACATTGGTGATAGTAATATGATGGGAAACATTTAGAAATATTTTCATATATTAGCTGATGGAATTGTTTTATTGCTCTATTTAAGTTTGAAATCTTACATGTACATCTAGGGACGTGATATCGTTTTTGATATGTATGATATCATGAAATTTTCTGTAAAAATTGGTTGATTTGTAATAGAATTTGTTAATGAATGAATTACTAGCTGTGTTGCATGGATGCAGACACCTGTGTCGGACTCGTTAAACCCCAAAAAATAGGATTTGAGGACTCGGCTGAATATTTTAATTAGTCAAATAGGTCCATCCTATAATTAATAGATTTTTCCTTATTTATTAGAAGTGGGGGAGTTATTTATAGGAAGTTAGAAACAAAATTTTATCTTTTTCTCTCTCTACAATCCCTAAGATAAAGAAATCTTAATATAGGAAAAATCTATTAATTATCTCATTTTTATTTGAATATTTTAATTATTCAAATATCGAAGTGTCCGAACTTATGGACACGCTATACATCCGCTGTTTGGAACTTGGAAGTGTCCATGCAACACAGATTGCTAGTTATGAGGTTTTTCCTACGTGGACTTTGATTCAATTTGATGCATGATTGGTATGTGTTTGAACTCATCTCTTGCTGCAAGTCTCCTCAAAATAAAGGCTTCGAGTGTTGTGCAATCACCTTTGCAACTCGATCATCTTATTGTTTATTCATATTGTTGTGTTGAGGTGCAAGGCAGGGTTTTAGTTTAAAAAAAACATCACATGGTATGTACTTAGAAGCTAGGAAAGGGCTCCAAAACATGGACGAATGACAAATAAAACATACTGATTATGGTGCATGAGAAAAGATGGAAAAAGCTTAAGTGCACAAGCCCGATGTTGCATAGGTCATATGGATTAAATCAGCTAAACTAGATGTACTTTTTTTTAATTATTATTACAAGTACATTTTTTATTGATAACGAAAGTAATCCAAGAAAATTCCCTTTGCCCGTCAAATCTGGAGTGTCTGCTCCATGGAAGAACTAACCTTCTTCTTCTACGTTTGCATCCATAACCATAAGAGAAGTCGTAAATGCTACTTTGCCTACCAGATAGTGTGATATGATATGAAGTCTCCACGCTAGGGATTAATGATTTGGTTCTTGCAAGAGAAGTGGGGCAATAACTGTTGTGATGGCATTGACAAACTGATCTTCTGACTTAAAATATGCTCAGAGAAATTGTGCAGAGATGAGTGTTTGGTGCAGGTATCGATGAAAATATGTTAAAAACACTTGTTATACATGTCCCCAGGCTTGTGCATATGCACAAGCTTGTGTGTGTATCTGTCTTGTATAGGTACATCCAGAAACAATATGCTACTCTATCTTTATTGCATAATCTTTGTTAACTATCTTTCATTCATATATGTGTTCAACAATATGAATCAGTAAATTGTTTCATTTTGCTTATAGCAGTCCCACAAAGACTTCACAGAGGACCGGATTAATGCATTCGTTTGTGATCTCACTGTGGATGACCTGAGCAAGCAGATTTCACCATCTTCAGTTGATATTGTAACCATGGTATTTGAACAAAACTTCTGCTTTATACAGTTTGCATATTTGCTGTTCACGAAGAATTGCAGACTCTTTGTTGGATGACTATTTTTCCTTCTTGGATGTTCTATTGAGCATTTTGTTGTGTTTGGATCTGCTTTCTTTTGCTGTTGCTGATGTTATTTAGTCAACCATCTGACATTTTAAGCAGATTTTTGTGTTATCTGCAGTGGCTCCAGAAAAGATGCCTCTAGTATTGCAGAATATCAGAAAAGTTCTTAAAGTAAGATGATTATGGTTGCTGCTACAAAAAATTTTAAGCTCACAATTTGCAGATTAGTCCCTTATGCATACTGTTAAATTGTGATGACACTCTTCTTATTTTTTATTCTAGCCAAATGGTCTTGTGCTCCTCCGTGATTATGCCATTGGTGACCTTGCTCAGGTTGGTCTGTTGTTGTAATTTTTTATCTGCTTACTATTTATATGTGACTTTACCATCTAAGGGAGAATAAATCTGAGATATCTGTGTTGTAATGGCTTAAATGATTATCTTCCTTGCTGATAGAAACTTGAATCTTGTTTGGATCTACCTATTAAAGGATTATCATTTATGGGTTGAATTCAGATTCTAGCAGTGGATTTAAGTTGTTAAAGCAAGGAAGAAAAACTTACCATATGCCAATTTTCTTTTATTAACTGCTGCCAAGTGCCAATGCGTTAGAGATGTTAGTTTTATAGAAATAACAGATAGTCCACCTTCCTTGAGATGTAATGGTTAATGACTGAACTCTGACTGCATAGATATTTGTATGGTAATACTACATTATGTTTGGTGTGTGGTGGGCTATCTGGGAATCTCAAGATGTGTTCAGAGGAAGAGGGAATTATCTTTGGCGGATCCTTCCTTTTGCTTTGTGGTGGGCTACCTGGAAAGAGAGGAACTCCAGGATCTTTGAAGGAAAAGAGGAAGACATTCCCAGAGTTGTCCTTAGGGTTAAAGCTCACATGTTCTTTTGGTCACCGGTTTCCCCAGAGTTTAGGGGTTGTCTCTTCGAAGATTTTATTTTCAGATGGGAGGAGCTTTTAGCAAGGTCCTCTCGTGTTTGACTCTTGTGTTGGTCCTTGGTTTAGTGCTTTGGGTGGGACTATTTTCTTGAGATTCCCTTAGGTTGTATTTTGTGGGGTTTCCCCTTCTTTGATATCATTTCCAACTTATCAAAAAAAGAAAGAATACTACATTAAGTTTGGTACTGATTGTAAGAGTACTTATCATAATAAATGTTGTAAGGGCATATATATATATAAAAACATTTACATATACTTGGAGGGAACAGGTCTGCCCTCAACCAACGTGTCTCCTTTTGGGATCAACAAATGTATAAAACCTCAACCAATGTTGTCATAATCGAATCGGATTGTAAATTTGTAAGGAGTAGGATTCATAGATATTTTTCTTTATAAGTTAAAAAAAATATGAAATAATATTCAAAAAATTAAAAGGAATATATAATATGCCTAACTACTCCATAGCCCATCGTATAATGACAAAGCTTTGTACACACATTGACAGATAATGACAAAATATTTTACCCGGTAATCTTGATATCCACTAGGGACAGATATCTAAACTTATAATTGTACAAATAAAAGATCTTTTCACAAAAAGAAATGTCAAAACCTGTTACGATCCTAGGTTAAGACCTTAGCTTTCCGCTCCACTATCACCAAGGTGCTTTTGGAGTATTGGTTTGGGTCTTAACATTTGGTATCAGAGCCAACCCCACCTCCAAGGTTCAAGTCACGGGAGAGGCAACTATGGTTAAAAAAAAAAAAAAAATCATGGGCTTGTCGTAGTATGGGATACGAAGGGCCCGCCATAAGATGGGTTGTGGAGGTTAAATAAAAAAAAAATGAGTTCACCATAATATGGGATATGGAGGGCCCGCCTTAGTAGCTTACTGTGATCAGTCTCGAAAGGGGCAACCTAGGGAAAGGGCTACTTGGGGGCTCACTCAAAGAATGAGAAACTAGGGGTATCGGAAAAAATGCCGGGGGCCCACTCACAAAAAAGTGAGAAAATAGGGGTACCAGAGTGAAAGCCACCTTAGAGTGGGCCGCCGTGGAAGTCGGCTTTGAAGGGTGGTGGAATGTTATGATCCTAGGTTAAGACCTTAGCTTTCCGCTCCACTATCACCAAGGTGCTTTTGGAGTATTGGTTTGGGTCTTAACAAAACCATGTATCGTCAATTAATTATCAAATTAAACAAGTTTCCATTTCTCATCAATAGTCTCAATACTTAATCTTTTAAATTGTATTCATGGACATGCATTTCTTTTCATCTGTGTTAGGTGGTCTTTCATGCGGAAAATGCTACCATAAAACTGTTTCCTATAATAATTGTATACTAAGAATTGCTTATTATAGAATATTAAGTTTATGCTTCTTACTTGAAAGTGTAATTAACTTAATACTACGAAAAAGAGCAGAGATAGAGAACATAGACTGATCCCCTTATTTTTAAAATACTTGTGCAAAAATTTTAGTTTTCTTGTCCCTCAACCGAACCCCTTAGGAGTTCTTTGTTAAGGACTTTATTACCTTCCTTTTTAATCTTTGAAGTAGAAATATTAAAGGGGAAAATAAAAGTCAAAAATTAAGAAATGACTCATGGTTGATGGTGGAACTATGTTAAAATGATCTCATGTCTGGGAGGAAAAAGACATAGCAAGAAATATGTAATAAATTTGTTTAATTAGTGAAAGTACCCACTGATTTTCTTTTTTGTAGTATTTAACATCTTATAAAGACAAAAAGTACAAACATAAGATTCATTATTCTAACCTGAAAATGTGACCCATGTTTTTATTCAAATCATAAGATTTGAAAGAATCGTAAGATTCACAGATAAATCGTAGGGTTTTTATCTAGAGGGATTCAGGCATAAGAGTCAAATCGTTTGGGTGAAGATTTGATTTGAATCGTAGGATTTTAATAATACTGACCTCAACAAAATATCAAATGGAAATAATGCCCTCAGAACTTATGAAAATAAGAATAGAGTCTCCTAATCCAAAACACAATGCGAAACGTTTTCTCCAGATAGAGCAGTGGTGGATCATTCCAACATTGCTCATAGGCCTGTACAAATGAAGCCCCTTTTTATCTGTAGGCCAGTAATGTTTTCATTTTCATAGGAATCAGATGGGGTTCCTATTAATGCAAAGCATTTTTTTCTCTCTATGTAATCTAGATGGGCTATTTTTTCACTTCACTTTTGTTCATTAACTTATTTGTCTTGATACCAAATTTCAGGAAAGATTCACTTGCAAGGATCAAAAGATCAGTGAGAACTTTTATGTCAGGGGTGATGGTACTGTAAGTTTTGGTAGCATGGTGATAACTTTGTCATAATGAAATTATGATTGTTAATTTGCAGCTTTTTTATGTACCTCTTTTATGTTTTCAGCGTGCTTTTTATTTTTCTGAAGAGTTCTTGACTAGTTTGTTCAAAGGAAGTGGATTTGATGCTGAAGAACTTGGCTTGTGCTGCAAACAAGTGGAGAATCGGTCGCGGGAATTAGTGATGAATCGGTATGATCAATGTACATTTTCTATTATGGATAGTGTTAAATGTATAGGTTGTGACTCTAGCAACCAGGACATCTCCAAACAACCTGTGAGAAAGCAGCCGAATTGGATACTATTTATTAATTAGAATTGACATAAACTTATGTCATAACAATCAGACCTGACTGAATTGAAAATCTCACCAGAGGTGATAAGAAATACCATTTCAAATCTTTTTCTTGGTAATTAACTTCTAGCGGACCCACAAATCCACCCATTGGCTATCTGAAATCAGTAATAACATTTTTAGTAAGTAAATCAGTTAGTGAAAAGAACTTGAAGATCTTGTCTTAGATGAATTAGATCTGAAATTTCATGATACGGCTGATCTATGCTTCAATTCATCCACTTCAACGTGATTTGTGCTTTTTCACAAAAGTTACAAAAGAAGTCCCATAATCCCCTGAGGAAGCAAGCTGTTGGGAAAAATAGGTAGAAAATAAGCTTTGGAATAATTTTAATCACTCCACTCGCACGTGAATTAGGTAACTACTAGGACACTTGGCTGTTACACTTGTGAATCAGTTAAGTCTGTGTTACATGTTGAGCTCATCCTAGTCCCCGCAAGGATACTTGATACCCCTTTAGTATTGTAAATCAATTAGAGAAAAGACCTTGAAGATATTGTCTTAGATGAATTAGATCTGAAATTTCATGATACGGCTTATCTATGCTTCAATTCATCCACTTCAACGTAGATTCGTGTTTTTTCGCAAAAGTTACAAAAGAAGTCTCAATCCCCTGAGGAAGCAAGCTGTTGGGAAAAAAAAGGTAGAAAAGAAGCTTTGGAATAATTTTTACCACTCCACTCGCTCATGAATTAGGTAAACCGCTAGGTCACTTGGCTGTTACACTTGTGAATCGGTTAAGTCAGTGTTACATGTTGAACTCATCCTAGTCCCCACAAGGATACTTGATACCCCTTTAGTATTGTAGCAATGAGGCAAACTCACTCCAATCCATCTTCATACCATTACATGAAGACATGCATGACAATTAACAAAGATGATCTCTCATTAGTTTATATAAAGTAAGGTTCAATACTTCTTCTTTGGACTGGTGGAGGCACTCCTATTTATTTATTATTTATTTGATTACTAACTGAAATTTTGGTTCCTCCCTTTTATTTGCTTATTTGGTGGTTCAAATCATTAAGTACCACATATTGAGCATTCATTATGACCAGTCTGGACCTTTTAAAGCTAATTTATCTTCTTTGTTATGTATGATTCTGTTTGCATTTCTGTTTTTGAATGGAGATTTTTTCCCTGCTGCAGTTCTGAGTGTTGTCTGTAATTTCAGGCGTTGGATCCAGGCTGTATTCCGGTTCTCAGATGGTATAAATACTTCTTGTATGTCGAAATGTGGAAACAAAGCGGATATCCTTGGTCAAGAGATTAATGAGCCTAAGCTCAACAATAGTAACATTTTGAAGAAATCTACGAACGGTTTTGAAGTTGACATGTCTGAGAGCATTGCTCTTGAAATGTTTGGTATTTCACCATCCATTGATGAGGTAAGGCTTTAAATTGTGCTCCTGTATTCCTGTTTTGACCTCCTCTTCCGCTTCTTCTTTCAATTGTTTAGACATATTTCTAGAGCCAATTCTTCCCAGCTAGTACCAATTGAATTTCACGTAGCTGGAACAGGTTGCTTATATTGTAGATTTGATTAATTTTCGCAAATACTAGAAATAAAGAACAAATAAGATGTGAAACAAGTGTTGCATCCATGATCCAATGGTTCTTTAGAGTAATCCAATGTAGTCGACTTGTTGCTTATATTCATTTTTCTGTCTTCTATCTATCTTTTTTTGTTTAGTTAGTAAGCTTGTATTCATTTTGTTTCTCCATTTCTTTTTGTTCTGAAAGCAAGTAACTTTCTGGAGGTTCACATCTTAGACGAATGCTAACACCTGTATTTGTCTTTGCCTTTGCCTTTCTTCTAAGATAATACAACTTTTTAATTTTGTCTATGTGGATTCAATTAGATCATCGAGATTGACCTGGGAGAGTGCAGCTTCAGGATAAAAGGACATCCCAGAGAATACCAACACACCTGCAAGTCAACAGGCTTGATGCTGTGGGAATCGGCTCGTCTTATGTCTGCAGTACTAGCAGGAAATCCTTCTATTGTTGCAGGGAAAAGGGTGCTTGAGTTGGGTTGTGGCTGCGCGGGTATCTGCTCAATGGTTGCAGCTAGATCTGCAGACCTCGTGGTTGCTACCGATGGAGATACGAAAGCACTTGACCTGCTAAACCAGAATGTTACCTCGAATCTCAAACAACCCATCCTCAGCAAACTGGTTACAAAGAGATTGGAGTGGGGAAATAGAGATCACATGGAGGCCATCAAGGAACTGAATCACAACGGTTTTGAAGTCGTCATAGGCACAGATGTGACATATGTCCCTGAAGCAATCCACCCCTTGTTTGCAACTGCAAAGGAGTTGATTTCTTCTAATGAAGGTGTTATGTGGAACTCAAAACCGGCTCTGATTCTTTGTCATGTTCTGCGCCAAGTGGATGAAATGTCTATACTTTTGGCTGCATCACAATTTGGTTTCAAGCTTATCGATAGATGGCCTGTGGTAATGCCGACCGATCCATCTCAAAGCATCATCAGCACTTGGTTCTCAAAAACTAGTTATGAGGGAGATTTTCAAAATACAGCATTGAATATCTTGTACTTCCATATCTAGTAAGTTATTTCTTGGGCCTTTCTTTCTTGATTACTTTACAGAATGAATCATATTTTTGTAAGATGAATGTTTTTGAGCTTCTTACCATATTTATTGCCCTTCAAACTAGGAGGCCCTGTATTGGAATAACAGTACAAGCAATCATATCTGATTGCTGTATTCTGGGAAAAGAAATTCTATTTGTTGCTATTTCTGTACTCAAAATGTTATGGTCTTTGAATAATGACCAGCGGCTGTCGTTACTCTTCTCTATGAAATTATGGATCGAGCTATCAATTTAATAGAAAGAGAGAATTGTCTGATAGATTCTAAGGATGGCCTACCAATAGGATTCTGGAACACATGGTGCATGTGCTGGGGGACCCCTCATTTGACTGGTCTCACCTAAAAACCTAGAAGATCTCGCACACCAAAGTTCATGATCACATGATTGTAACCTTTTGATCTCTCACATTTTTAAGCACACTTAGGAAAAAATACACTAACAGTTTGTTTTGTTATTCTCCGTGGTGGGATTCATGGGATAATGGGTTGACCCCGCATGTGTGCCATGTGTACTAGTGGATTACTGGTAAGAGTGTCCCTCAGGTCTACTTGATGGGCACACCAGATTTCCTCTCAAAACAATGCTATCAGTTGGATGCGTGTACCCTATCTGTCCCACTTTTTTATTAAAGAGTCGATCTTTAGAATGGACCGTCAATCAGGTCTGAACCACAGCCACTGTTCTAATCAACTTAAAAAGGATCATCAATATGTGAATTTTGGATCAAACCCAATCTGGGATGGGATCATGATGGTGGAATTAAGTGTTTCAAAAATAGTTTATCAAAGTAGTTTTTTTTTAAATCTTTCATAATCTTTTCATGTTTATAAGAAGGGAAAAAAAAGGCTGTTTTGATCGATTTTGCGCTCTTTCAAAAACATCGTCATTTACATACATTATCAATGCTGGGTTTTTATTTACACATTATAAGCAGAGATAATAGCTAGGATACATCAAATGACAAATGAAAACTCCATTAAACTGCAGTGAAGTAGGGAACAAAAGCAGACTTGATATCATCTTTTTCCCACTCCAACTCTTCCCACCATTCCGTCGCACCATAAATCGTCGGTAGTGCCTTGTAGCTGTGGACTTTGAGCGGAAGCTTCTTCAACCTCGGGCACTGAATCACTGCAATTCTCTCCAAAGAAGGAAAAGCCAACTCATGCCGATAGATACTCCTTAATTCTGGTAGGTCTCGAATAGATAGAGTTCTGAGCTTTGGGAACGCAATCGAATCCCCCTCTTCTTCGTCTCCGCTTATTAATTCTTCAATCTCCTTGCAGTAAAATATATACATTACTTCAAGGCGTCGGAGCTGTAGAACCCATGTAACGTTCTTCAACTTCTGGCAATGCCATATGTTTATGCAGCGAAGGTTTTGAAGGCATCCACGAGTCACTGGTCTCCTCCATATGGTGGTTAAGTTAGGTAGGCCATGCAAGGAGAGGATCTCTAGGCTTGGAAGCCAATTCTCCCCAGCTTCCAGGCCAATTACCAGCTCCTCCAACTCATAACAGTTGTTGATACTAAGCCTTCGTAGCCTCTCAGCGTTCCCAGAAGTCGACGTTAGCTGAAAATGAGGTAAACCTTCACACTCTTTGATGTACAGATACTGTACATATTTTGGTAAACTTTTCAAGCATGAAAGCTTAAAGAGGGTGTCAACTTTAGCTATTGTGATCCCAAGAGACGTTAGGTGGCTCAAAAGTTCCAAGTCTGCAATACAAACACCATCCTTATCCCCACAATCTTTCACTTCCCAATTTGCATAGCTGTAGTAGAGATTCAACACCTGCAATCGAGCAAGTGTGGATATCGCCTCACATGGGACTCTTCTAAGAGAATGTGTACGTTGTAAATCCAAATGCCTCAGCTTTTCCAAACATCCAACCTCTTTAGGCAATGTAGTTATTTTCGTCCCAGATAAATCGAGATGACGCAACTCAACTAATGTACCGATACCCACTGGAAGCTCTTTGAGACTACTGAATGAGAGATCCAAGACTCTAAGAACAGGCATGAATTGAAAAAACCCATTTGGGATTTTGCTCAAACCACTATTCCATTGGAGCATCAAGGTCAGTAGTTTGCTGCAAACAGGTATTTTGGTTAGTACATTAATTTCATTATCCATTAATGAAATTCTCTCTGCTTCTTTCCATTTCTCCTCGCTAGGCGCTTCAGTCAATCCGACACTCGACTCTATTAAGAATTTGTTCTCGTTCTTCCCACATTCAGTTGCTATCCATAAGGCCAAGCCACGGATCACATCATGCATCTTTACTTGTGTTTCTTCCTCACCAGTTTCCAACAAACATGCAACCTTTAGAGTTCCAATGATAGCATGTCCCTTGTAATGAACATCGCTATCATCGAATCCATCTAAAAATCCTTCCCCAATCCAATACTCTATGAGCTGTTCTTTTGCAATGGAAAAGTCTTCGGGGAATAAGGAACAATACAAGAAACATGATCGTAATGTGTCATCTTGTAGATTGTCATAGCTGAATTTTAAGAGAGTGAAGACATCTTTTTCCATACCTTGAAGTTCTGACGGCGATTTGTTGAGTACTCGTATTGCATCCTTCCACTCCTCGACGGTCTCCTTGTTGGCCATAGCCCTGCCAATAGTGATGAGAGCGAGTGGTAGGCCACCACATTTTTTGACGATGATCTTAGCAAGAGGTTTTATAGAGTCAGAATCTAATGCCTCCTCTTTGCCGACCTTCTCTCGAAAGAGTTGCCATGCTTCCTCCTTTTTCAAGCATTCTACTTTTAGCTTCCTCTGAGCATCCATGCTGCTACATACAGACATAGCGCGAGTTGTAAAAATCACCTTGCACTTGTTTTTCTTGCTGGGAAGAGGAATTCCGATCTTGTCAAGATCCACTCTTTCCCAAATATCATCTAACAATAGCATAAACTTTTTCTTGCTCAGGACTTTGAATATGTCCTTCGCTCTCTCATCTTGGGCTTCGCTCTCTTCCCAGACCAAGCCTAACCTCTCTCCAACAGCCTTTTGGATCCTCTCCATGAAGAAATCTTTAGACACAACAACCCAGATCACCACATCAAAGTCATGTGATCCTGTGAGGAGCTCATTATTGATTTTCCTCAAGAGGGTTGTCTTCCCTACACCACCCATGCCATATATTCCAACAATTCCTACTGCATCTTCTCCAAGATATCTCCAAACATTCTCTAACATTATGTCGATACCCACAGTTGATCTGCTAGGCATCTCTTCAACTGGGACAGGAAGTGATCCATCAGCCACGATATCAAAAATGCCTTTCCTCATTAATTCACGTACATCCCTCATCTTTTTTACAACTCTCTTACTGAGCTTGTAGCTGGAACGACAATCCAAACAGCACCCAAAGTGTCTCCTTCGTTGTCCGAGATCCTCAACGATTGAATCCACTTCACCTTCAATAGATTCTACCTTTTGTAGCCACCCTTTGACTTGGTTTGTACATGTTAATAGCTTTAATTCAGCTGCATCGACCCTTCGCTTCACACCGTCCCTTGTGTCCTTCAATTCCTCCAGTACAGTAGTGAGAGAATGAACCCTTTGTTCCAAATTTACTAGATAACTGATCTTTTTAGCTACTGGATCAAATAAGCTGCAAACAATATTGATGATAGGGGTGATGAAATCCATGGTGATGCACCAGTAGTTCTAAGGAGAAAAGAAAGCTGAGGGAAGGAAGCTAAGTGGATTTGATGAGCTTGGTACTAGTTGTTTGTGACTTCCATGGTACCTTTGGAAAGCCGCCTCTTTTGAAAACTGTTAAAGTTCCTAGTGACTTCCTTTGTCTATTGTTAGTTGTCCATGTCGTATGGTGTTGCTGAGCACTTAGGCAGCTGGGAGGGAGATAACTTTTGGCTGTCGCACTGCGACTGCAAAGGGGAGGTCACAGTAAGCAAGACCACACGTTGAGTGGGGTCCATATTGTAGATGGGGCTTGAATGGAGAATTGTTAGGAGTTTGGTTTGAATTCAGCCGCACAATACTAGTCTATAGGGAAGTACTTTTGTCGTGTCAGGCACCCACAGGTCTAGCTGGCACCCACGGGTCTAGCGGGACAAAAAAAATTTTGGGTATTTCTTAGATTGCGTTTTAAAAACACGAATACGTTTCTAATTTATTTTTTGGGATATATATTGTATTGGGCGGCTGAAAGAGAATTGGGAGAAAAAGAAAAATTGTACTCAGCGATTTCTATAGCGAAGAACACTGATCATCATCGCCCGTGGAATAGGTTTCAGCCGAACCACGTAAATTGCTTGTCTTGTGATTATGTGACTGCCTTTCTACTTGATTTTCTCCTGTATGTTTTGATGGTTATTGTTTGATATTCGATTGATCTTTGGGTGAAATTCGCAACACACATCACTTTAGGAATATCTCATTTTAATGCATGTGGCCCCACTTCACCATATGGTCTTCATTACAGCGACCACGCATTTTGCCGTCGCATTACAACAGATAAAACTTTTCCGCTTGGAGGTCAGCCCATAACATCAAGGTTTTAATATTTTAACAATGGCCGTTAAAACTATTAATAACGGTGTTATCATTCTTCGGTCGTACCCTGTTACGTTTTATATGTCAATAACGGCGTGTTACAATGGCCGTTATGATTAAATAATTATTATTTCATTACTTTTTCAAAATAAAGTATCAAAGGATGTCAGATTTAATTATAAAGGGTCTTTTTTAGAGAGAGAGAGCTGACTTCTTTCTCTTGTGATAATAAAAGGAGGGGAATGCTTTCTCCACTCCTGTTTGATAATAAAAGAAGGGGAATGCTTTCTCCACTGCTGTAAGCCTGTTTTTTAAAGAGATCAGTAACTCGGTGAGAGCTGGTTTTGAACCCAGGTCTATGGTATCATCACCCACAAACTTTACTAACTGAGCAAGCTGGCACCTTCAAAAGTCTTGTTTTGCTTATCATCACCCACAACTGAACCCAGGTCTATATTTGTTTGTTTTTTTTTGAGAGGTAAGCCTGTTTTTAGAGCGTTCAGTAACTCGGTGAAGGCAGGTTTTGAACACAGGTCCATGGTATTATCACCCACAAACTCTACCAACTGAGCAAGCTGGCACCTTAACCCATTCTTTTTCTTCTTTTTTTTTGGTAGTTAAGCCTGTTTTTAAAGAGATCAGTAACTCGGTGAAGGCGGGTTTTGAACCCAGGTCTATGGTTTCATCACCCACAAACTTTACCAACTGAGCAAGCTGGCACCACGACCCACTCCATCCACTCCTGTTTTGCTTCATCCACAATATTTTTTAACACTCCCCTGGACAAAAATGCCCTTTTCAGTTGGAAAAAAGTGGTTTTCTTTTTGTTTGAAATTCTTAAACTAGCCTTTGTTTCTTACCAGGTCAGAAGGGTAATTTCATCATAATAGAGAAAAATCTTGAAGCGGAGGGATTTTTGAAGCGGCGATGGTGCAACAATGATCACGCGCCACATATACCAGTGGTTACTTTTTAACAAGTCTTTTTAAAACCAAAGTCTAAACTAATGGTATATGTGGCACACAATCATTGGCGCATGATCGCCGCTTTTCTCATTAAAATAAGTGTTTAAGACATCGGAGTGGATGAAGCTAAAAAAGGTAAGGGCGTGTTTGATTGCTAAGTGGGAAAATTGCATTTTCTTTGGGAAAACACAACTGTCCATTGTTAGATAGCCATTTTAAATCTGTGTAATTTTCCCTACTAAGCCATTTAAATCTTTTGAATTTCATCGCCATTTTTTTCCGTTTTATGCCCTTGTCCGTTACAATTCATTTTAACGGTAATGCCCCGGTCCGTTATACCGTTAAAACAGCCTCTTTTAAACCTTGCTCATATCTTCTTTCACTTGATTTGATGAAGCAAAATAGGCTGGGAGTGGAAGAAGCAAAATGGGGTCTGAAAATAACAATTTCCCTAGAAAATAAAGAAAACTTTCTCTCTATAATACGTCTAAGTGCAGACCTTGACCACAAAGACTAACCTGTTGTTATGAGTCAACTCTTTTTTAAGACAACTTGCAGGAAGGTAGGTGGTGGGTTCTATCAGCTGAGCTTAAATAAAAGATAACAAGAAGATACGTTTTATCAAGAAAGTTTTATTTTCCTTGGTTAATCACTTCTCTGCGGGGCGCCATCACTGTAGCACGTCGGGCCTGTTATTTTTGTTTTTAATTTCACTCACTAACCCTAATCAATATAAAGATTAAGAAATAAAAAAAATAAAAAAATATAAAGATAGAAATTAAATCTATTAATCTATTATAGTAATTGATAGAAATTAGAACCTAATTGATGAGATGATTGAATTGCCTTGATCAAGATTAATTCACCTTTGAAGATTTTTTTTGCTACTTTGAAGGTTCCAATATGATTGAATTGCCTTGATCAAGCTTTAATGTTGGTGATCGATAGTGAAAGAAGGTAGTTGCCAGCCAAAATGGTGATCCAAGGTAGTTACTTTCTTTATGAGCTTCTCAGAAGCCCAAGCCCGATGTTGAGATCATCCCTTCTCCAATTCATCTGGCTCATCAAGGCCCATTCTTACAAGAAAAAAAGTGGAAGAAGAAGTTTCCTTGAGGACTTTAAAGACCAAGCCCATATGCAGCCCAAAAAGGTCCATACCCAACAGAGGCTCTTATCTTTCATGGACCAAAAGAGGCTCACCCTTTCTTCTCAGTCCAAAGGAGACCACAACCTTCCCATGAGGTCCAGAATCAGCCCACACACTTTATCACTTGAGGACTCATAGAGCCCAAGTCCATGAAACAAAAAAATGCCCACGCATCTTGGCCTAATGATGCCCGCCATGTGATTTTTATAGGACCATCTCAAATTCAAGTAGAGCCAGTAGCTCTTCATCCCCTTCATCATCTTCTTTCTCCTTCTCCAGAATACAAATCCATAAATTTTGATTCAGCACGTAAACCAAATATTTCTTCTTTTCAGCGATAAGATTTCAACTGGTTTCGATAATCCTAAAACATATGAAAAAATCAAGCAGGACTATCGTGGATCAGTGTTTTGGCTGGCAACTACTTTCTTTCACTGTTGATCACCAACAACAAAGCTAGATCAAGGCGATTCAATCATCTTGGAACCCTCAAAGAGGTGAAAACATTCGTCAAAGGTGATTCAATCTTGGAAGACGTTGGATTTTGACAAACTCATGATGAATATTGATCCCCATGAGTTTGAGGAGTATTAGAGATAAAATATGCATTGTATGAGATACACCATATCACAATCATTGTATCTCATCACATATATATTCTTCTATCTCCTAGTCAAGATTAGGTTAATTTAGGATTTCTATTAATTTAGATTAGATTTAGGCGGTGTTTGGATCGTCATTTTTCAAAAAAAAAATTTATTTTAAAAAAATTTGCTTTTCTGAAAATATATTTTTGAAAATGTGTTTTTCTTAAAAAGGTCGTTTGGATCATCATTAATGCAAAATGTCTTTATCTTCTCTTAGTGGGCCCCACCGCTATAATGTCTTTTTTTTTTAAGGGGACTTCTATCAAAAACCGTTTCTTTGTTTATTATGTTCACTGAGCTAGCAAATTTTAAAAAAATATATTTATTTACTTGAAAAACAGCTCTCAGTTATTTTTTACAAAAAGACTTTTTGGCGTGAAAAATATATTTCTATGGAATAAATACTTTTTAAAAAATAGTGATCCAAACAATCTATTATTTTGAAAAAGTCTTTTTGCGGAAAAAAAAAAAAAAGGACTTTTTCAAGTCTAAAAATGGTGATCCAATCATCCCCTTAGTTTCTATTTTTAGATCTTTTTTTTATCTTTATATATATATATAAACCCTTGATTAGGTTCATTGTATTAATCCTAGTTTTATCCACAAAATCTTATTTTCCTGACAATTTTCCATACAGTTATTGTTTTGCAAAATGCTTCTATCAATTGTCTAAAGGAAATGCTTAGTCAAACAATTGGAATGCTCATCTGGTGTGAATTAGTTGACTTGTAATTTGATTTTCTCAAAGATTAATTTGACCATGAGTGTATATCAACTAGATCAATCTGTACAGGCTGCTGCTAGGTTAAGTTATATCAAATCATCGCAAATAGAATTAACCATGAATTGCGAATCAATCCGCAACTTCTATTTGTAAACTCGATAGATACATTGAACACGGCCGAAATTTAAATCAACTGATCACAACAAATCACAAACTACTTCAGGTTAATTGATTCGAGACATGTAGTAAGTTCAATGAATGTGAGTCGATATTGAACAAGTGGATATCTTTGATCGAACTCTCAACGACTGCGCAATGAGCTGTTGTGTACACCACCACATCCTAATCCTCATTTGTGAAACTAATAGCTACATTTTTGGCTTTGAAAGACATCTTCTTCTTGGCCTTTACATATATATTGAAAGTATCCTTCCGGCAACTGGTATAACGTTGAACTCCTCTCTGAAGTTCGCGACAAGAAAACTACTTCACTGTGAGAGATCTGCTTTATAATCTAATGAATTTTTTATTCGAATGCTCGATCACTTCGTGAGGCAATTGCAGTGAGGTCCCACAAGAAAAATAGAATGATTTTCATTAAGACGCGAAATCATGCATATTAAGGTGGCAAAGAACTAGTGTGAGATGAAGGATACTAATAAATTTGCTAAATATAATCTGAAAATAAAAGGTTTTGTACGTCTTGAGAATGTAATTGGTCATACCTCAAAATATATTTGAGTATTATTATTTGGGTTTCCAAGAACAAATTAAACTGATTGAATGATCCTAACCATCCAAATAATGAACGTATTTTTATTGACAAACCAAATAGAAGCAATGGATAGGATGGTTTTGATCAAAATGGTGCAACCTTCCCAAGGGTTGCTCTATTGCTTACACCAATTGTTGTGTAGAAGAGTAAAGCCCCCCATCATAATATTCATGGTAAGGCACTGATGAATGAGGTCCATCCGACTTTTTTTTTTTTTTTTAAAACCCATCAGGCTTAATCAACCCTACTCAAGTGACGTACTTGAAATCATTGAATGAACTTGTTTCATACTCCATATAGCTAACCCATGCATGGTTGAGTTCTAAATCATAACAGAGAGAGAGAGAGAGAGAGAGAGAGAGAGAGAGAGTCATCACACACACAGAATGAACTTGTTCCATACTCCTTTTAGCTAACCCATTCATACTTGAGTTCTAAATCATAACAGAGAGAGAGAGAGAGAGAGAGAGAGAGAGAGACATCTCACACACACACACACAGATCGACTAAGTTAGCGGTGGGTGACAGATAGAGAGAGAGCACGCAGAGCTTCGAGCATGGAGCTTCATGCAAGAAAAACCATGTGTGCTCACTCTCTTCTGTCACCTCCCATAAAAACCCAGATAAACAACACCATTAATTACCTGTACACCAAAGAAACCTTCTTCTTCACAACCCCTCGATCTCCTCTCTACAAACTCAACTGTTCCACTTCCATTAATGGGGAAAGAGCTAGAGGTTGATTTGATGTGTGAAGAAGGGAAGGCTTCTTGAGCCTTATATAAAGATGGAAAGGGTAGTGTTTTTAGCTCTGAGTGGGTCTCTCTTCAAATAATTTAATACCAATAATATAAAGAACAAAAACAGAACTTTTTATCTTTTCCTCTCTTACTCCATAAAACCCAATCAGTATCTCATTTATTCAATTCCTCTTACCAATGCATCTTGTAATTCTAAATCTCTATTCCTCCAATCCTCATCACCCCTCTTATCTCTTTCTCCTCCAATCCTCTCTCTTCCCATGCTGTTCCCTTCCTCACAAATTTCCAAGAACTTCAGAGAGAGAGAGAGACTAGCAAGTTTTTGTAAACTATATCTATCTACTATGGTGGCAAGGTATCCATCGATCCCGGACCGTTCGATTCGTTGGTCACCGATCGGATTACCCTAATATCCTATCAAAAAAATGTAATTAATTAGAGGAAGAAAAATTATCGGTATCGACAATCAATATATAGAAAATTTCCATTGATCGGATGGTTATGAGTCATGTAATTTACAGGAATATGCTGCAATACATATCATATGGTAAAGATTATATGATCCATGCGATATATTTTTTGAAAATGTGCCCGATTTGAACGATATATAAGCTCATGCATATAGGTTTTTAATTTGTATTAATGCACACAAAAGTTCATCGATCCCTTCTCGAAAACAAGAAGGAATATTAGCTTCTAATATGGTTGGACCTTTGATTAGAAAAAAAGAAAGAGAGAGAGAGAGGAAAAGAAAATATGTTCTTATTTTGCGACACAACTAGCCAATCAGAGCTCGAGCAGCGTCAGTAATTGTGCGCATGAGAAGATTTATTACGGCGCAAAGTAGCTTAAAGTATATATGCTTTATGTTATTAAACTATAATTATACAAAGAATAATTGGAAATGTTCACTCCAATCACAGCCAAAGCATACGGTTAAAGGACGACGACATCACGCCTTCATTCCCTTTAAACGAATTATTATTATTATTATTATTTAGATGCGATATAGCTTGTAATGCAATTAAGTTGAGATAATCAAACAATCAAAACACGCATAATGCAGCCCATATTATAAAATAATTTGAAGATGTTATGTTTATCATTTATATATATTCAACATTGTGGACGGACCCTATCTCCATTTCCCATACATGGCGCACCGACTAATAGATCCAAACCATTCAATTAGCGAGACACCTCACCAGATGTATGAGTTTTTTTTTCTTAATTAACCTTTAACTGTCTTATTTTAGTCAATTTTAGCTCTAGATTGGATGGTTAAGATCTTCTGACAAGCCCAGCTGCCAACTTTCGGCTTATATTTCATGATGGGTTGGTTTCATATATTGATCATGGACCTAAGGTTCATCATATGGCACCTCCATCATTATAATCTCTATACTCTTGCATTAATGATGATAAATGGTGGGATTTAAAGAAAAAAAAAAAGAAATTAAAGAGAAAGGCTGATAAATATTTCCCTTTTTAGTGGGTTTTGAATTTCTTTTTTTTTTTTTCTGAAAAAATGAGTTTCCTGTTCTGGAATGAGCAATGAGGATTGGTGCTTTCACAGATCTTGATTCCCTTAGCTTTAGTTGTTCAAACTTCAAAGATACTTAACGCATCAATGATGACAAGCATCTTGTGCAATTGAACCCTCCTTTGGTAGCTAAGAACTTTATCTTTGCATGGTCCCTTCCTATATTCTACCTCATTGATCCAACCTGGTTCGACACGTGGCTCTTTATTGGAGTTGAAATTGATGTTCTCAGACTCAGACACGTGTCAGTGAATACTCTTTTCGAGGCCCCAAATCTTGGGGTTCAATGAGTGAATGACACGTCCGTCCTAAAAATTGTCCAGAAGGGTTGTGAGAGCAAGGATATATGAAAGGTAGGGGTGTTTGGTTAAAATGATAAGTCTATTCATATTAGGTTATTGGGCATTAAGTGTAAACCATCTTTCTCAGAGAATAAATTGTTTCTAGTCCAACCCAAGCAAAAAAAAAAAAAAACCACACCCTTCATTGATGGGCCCGGCCAGTACATGAGATCTTCTCAACCACATATCAGCCTTATCAGATTGGATTGTGCTTTGATTTTTGGTCTACAAGTCACTAATCAGATTGATTTTTGGTTTGTAGGTCCACCTACAGATTGGCCAAACATCCATACTGTGTCAGTGTCCTCTAAAAATATGCCACATGGCTCATAGAGTGGGCAGTCAGCGGCTTCACTGACCATCGACGGTCAGCTTAAGTTTTACTCACTCAATTTCAATGAAAAGAGAGTCTTAAGTAGACAAATGAACTTAATAAGTACATCAAACAATGACCTTAAAAACACACACACAACACATCTCAAATAAAGAGTTTGTCCTTTGAAAAGTTTTCTAGAAATGGTTCTAACCCATAAAAGTTTTCTATGTCAACCCATTTTTACTTAAAAATCATCTCAATGTAGCCTTTGCGCGCCTTTAACGACCATTTTGCACCAATTGCACCACCAAAACACTGCAAGAAAAAAAACCCACACTTAACATCAGGACAGTTGAAACAAATTAGAAACCCAATATCAAACACAACAAGTGCATTAGTTTTGACCCACAACATCAATTTTTGCAGATGTCGAACGACTAGCAACCGCTTTAGAATCAAATTATTGATCAATAGAGAGAGAAGTAATAAAATTTTGAGTCAAGAATAAATAAAACCAAACCTGCTTGAGACAGTAGCGGATGGCACTGTAGGCCTAGTGACCTAAAAACCTATCACAAGATGATAGTAAGTAAACAGTACTCAAACAACAATAGATCAAATACAAAGATTAGTAGCACTAGTACTAGGCACACACCTCAAGCTCGATTCAGCAATGACAAGCATAACACCCCATTATACATGTCAGGATTCCAGTACATTCCAATCTCGTCTCCAGGTATGAATTCGTGCGTCCTCCCTTGGATTAATCTCTTCCACAATAGAATAAATTGGTCGTTGACATGCATCTTGAAAGTTAAAGTGTATCTCTTATGTTCATTAAGATCCAATACTCTAATTTCTATCTCCCCACGTTGTTCCACAGTATTTGACATGTCTAAAGGCCACATCTGGTAAAGATAATTGTGGACATGTTCCACGCTATGAAACTGAAAGTTGTCTTTAATGTCAGTTGAAGATGCAATTTTTCTGATTCTCCATGGATTGTTAGGATCTGGTGGTGGGGCAGGATTGTTATCTCTAATCTCTACCACCTGACGGGGGATATATCGACCATTCGCTACCTCGCCCTCTTCGAATTTGGTTAGAAAGAATTTGTACATAATTACTTTCTTCATTGCCATTGAATTTCAACAAGAGAGAACACTGTAAAAACATGTAATTGTAATTAAAAAGTGATATTGTATTCATAGGCAAAAGTGCAACATCTTTTAAGGGAGCAAAATCATGGAAATGTTTTCTCACTAATCCACGTGTCCACTTGATAGACCATAGCATAAAATATTTAGTAAATTGACAAACTTTTGCACAACATTGTTCAATTTCTTAGTCGACCATGCTGTGGAGTAGGGCTGTCAATGGAACGGGTTCAGATCGGATTGGGGGGACCTAACATCGAGTCAATAGGGTTTGAAACGACACCAAGGAGATGATTTTCATAATGATCATCTTCACCAAAAATCAGTCCCTATCTCATCTTCATGTGGCCCCAAAAAGGCGTTCACATTAGAAAAAACCTAGTACACTGAGTTCAATATACAAAAAAATTCAGTTCAGTTTACAAAAAACACAGGCCTACGGACCGTAATAATGTCTGGCTCACCCCTTACTGGACCTACACAGAAAATGAGCCTGATTGTGATTTCTAGTCATTGGATTGAGGATTTTTTTTTCATCATGGGCTTGGAAACCATTCGTGAGCATGTTCATGAAGCCAATAATATGAAAAAAAATGCTCAAATCCAATGGCTAGAAGTCACCAATCAGACTGATTTTTTGTCCACTAAGGGATGGGCCGGTGGGCCGAATTTGGTATACTAGGTTTTTTTCTTATGTCCAAAAACTAGTTATGTTGGATAGAATTAAAGTGTTAACCAAACATGACTTAGAGAAAATTTAAGATAGCAAGAGAGGAAGAAAAACCTGGTCTGTCAACGGGTTACTTTCCAAGACTACAATCACTTACGGAAGTCAAACCCAGACGTAAAATCGGATGGCTGCCATCAAGCAAAACACATGTAGGTAAATTAAACAAACTTCGACACCAAATACAAGATTAATCATAAAGAGGAATCAAAACAATATAAGTCATTGATCATCATTGGTGGGACCCATTGAATAATAGCTTTGGTGCTCCTCCAGCGGAAAAATCTATGATACAGACTTGTGTATCAAAATTTGATGCAGAAGTCCCTCAATTTGCTCACTGAATGTTTGGCCCACACCTTGGTGGACCTATACAGCAAACATCAGTGTGATTAGTTTTTCCTAGCCATTGGATTTGTGAACTTTTTCATGATGGGCTTGGAACCAACTCATAGGCCAGATCACAAAGCCCGTGATGAAAAAGTGGTCAAATCCTACGACTAGAAATCGCCAATCATGCCGATTTTTGGCGTGTAAGTCTATAATAGCGTGGACCAAACATTCAGGGGTCAAGTGGGCCTGAACGAGTCTACTATGTTGGGATTTGTGGGACTTCTGTATCAAAATTTTGATACAGAAGTCTGCATCAAAGAACAGCCCCCCACGAGCTACCGTGTTAAAGTGGCCCACCAAAAATGCAAGGTAGCACATATTTTTTGGGCCCACTAACCGCGTGGATGTTTCGACCACCTTTTGGTAGATGCTTAAGGAGTGATTCTAGCCGTTGGATTCAAACGTTTTTTTGGCTGCTAAATCCAATGTCTAGTCAAGCTGATTTTTGTTCTATATCCACTAAGTGTGGGATAAACATCCATGCAATTAGTGGGCCCAAAAATATCCTCGACGTTGCGCTACTCAATGGCTCATCCATGAAAAAAAAAATTCCCCATTGAATTAGGGCTGCAACTCGGGCGAGTTGGGTCGGGTTGGAAGTCAACCCTAACCCAACCCGAGGTCAGGCCTAGATTTCTCAACCCAAGCCCAACCCTATCAGGTTGGTCAATTTCATTTTTTTTTTTTTTTGTTAGAAAAGTTGCTAAATTTTTTTCATATTAAAATTGTTTATTGGTCAATATAATAACCTTTATGCTAGCCATTAAATAATAGCTTTATTTCCATATCATGTTAAATAGGACCAAATTAACCCGATATATACACATTTATATCCACCATCTTTATAGGTTTATTCGTCCAAGAATTACAAGTTCAAAATTCTCCTTGTAATCTTATAATACCAACGTAAAATATGTATATATGTGGGCTATATTAACGCGTGTGTGTATATATATACAGTGTATGTTGGGCTCGGGTTGAGTCGGTTGGGCTAAGCCTCAACCCTAGCCCAACCCAACCCTAAACCAACATCGGGTTGAACCCGTCGAGCTGGGGTTGAGTCAGCCAAGTTGTAGCCCTACATTGAGTATGAGCCACATGGTGTACTCTTAGATACCACTGACCATATAGATATTTGGCACGTCCTTAGGTGGACGTACAGACCAAAAATAAGCCTCTAACCGTTGGATTTAGTCTTTCCCATGGGTTAATTTTTGGTCTGTAGATCCACCAAACGATGGCCAAAGATCCTACGGTCTGAAACCGGAAGAGTCCCATGTGGCAAAATTTGTTGGACCCGCAAAGCCACAACCAGAAAAACGCACTTCAAAACCATTTCTTTTTGGGTCGGGCTCCAGTTACGGCCCTAAAATGACAGGCTCCGGTTACAGGACACAATATGAGCCATGTAGCACGCTCTTAGAATACTCTGACGTATGGATGTTTGTCCAATCCCTAGGTGGACGTACAAACCAAAAATCAGCCTGATTAGTGATTTCTAGGCATAGTATCTTTGTACCTCAAATACTGCTCAAACTCCCACACTTGAGATCAACCCATGAAAATAAGTCCAATCAAACGCCTAGAAATCACTAATCAGGCTGATTTTTGGTTTGTACGTCCACTTAGGGATTGGCCAAACATCCATACGGTCATAATCCTCTAAGAGTTTGCCACGTGGCTCATATTGTGTCATGTAACCGGAGCCTGTCATTTTAGGGCGTAACTGGAGCCCGATCCTTTTTTTTTCATGTTTTCACGTAGGGTGGCGATGTAACAAGCGGTATCTTAAACCAAAAACGTAAGCTAGCACCATTTTTGTTACTCACAGCTACCACCTGGCTCACTGATCGCACGGATGCCTAGCTCACCCCTTGGTGGATATACACACCAAAAATCACCATGATTGGTAATCTCTAGCCATTAGATCTTAGTACTTTATATAAGGCATGCATTTTTTTGAATACTAAAAAGAACGGCTAAAAATTATCACACAAGCTGATTTTTGGTATGAATGTTCACCAAGGGGTGGGCTAAACATCCATGCGATCAGTGGTCACAGATGGCTCGGTGAGTAACCAAAATGGTACTAGCTTACGAGATGGCTCGGTGAGTAACCAAAATGGTACTAGCTTACGAGCTTTTGGCGTAAGCTACAGCTTGTTACAGGCGACCCTTTCACATATAGTAGTGAAAAGAGAGAGAGAGAGAGAGAGAGAGAGAGAGAGTCTCACCTATTGAGGTCTCTACGCAGCTGCTTCAGAACTCCGGCGACAAACTTCAGATCTCTGGCGACGCCGTGCTTTTCCTTGAGAAGAAGAGGCTCGTAGTTGTAGAGGGGGAGTGGAAAGGTTTTCAAAGCCTTACGAGGAAGGTCTTCGGGTTCAGTGTTTTGTTTTAAAAAGGGAAGTATACAACTAGACATCATGTGATCAAGACAACGACGTTAATGGGTACGTGCCTCATAACGTACCGTATTAAAGTGGCCCTCTAAAAATGCCAAGTTGCACATGTTTTTGGGGCCCATTGAACTTGTTTGATAGGTGGGACCTGTAAAATGGTTGGTACCTAGGGATTCAAAAGCTAGCTGCGGGACCCATTTGATTTCAAATGGGCCATGAATAAGAGACTTACCTAATCAAGATAGGACAACTCATGTTGAAGATCATTACCGTCCGTATCAGATCATGCAAAACCAAAGCCATTGATCTTTTCAAGCAACTTCTTCTCATTTCTCAACATCCGACTGACCAGCGACTAGGTAAAGAATCAATGACAATGTAAACCATGCAGCGATCCGAGCTGCTATACTATACAATGGGTCCCACCTATGATGGTAACCTATATTGAAAATCGCATATATTCCTTTTTACACCAAGACAAATTTGTGAAGGGTGTCCAGTGGATAAGAAAACTTTGTAATCGAATGATCGTGATCGTCAAAACATGGGACACCAATTGAAGGTGGGTCCCACCCTAATGTTCATGCATAATTAAAACGAGCGTTTTTTTTGGAATTGGAAGATTTTGTTTTTTTTTTTTTTTTTTTTTTGCGGGGGGGTGTGTGTGGTGTGTGCAAAATAAGATTGTTTGGATGACTATAAAAAATTTTAAGTCAAAAGGTCTTTAAAAAGAAAACTAAGAAAACTGAAAGATGCTTTTCAGAGTAAAAAAGACTTTAAAATTTTGCTAGCTCAATGAACATATTAATAAACAAAGAAACAGTTTTTGTTAGAACTTCCCTTCCAAAAATAAATAAAAAAAGACATTATATTGGTGGGACCAACTAAAAGAAGATAAAAGACATTTTGCATTAATGATGATCAAAATGATCTTTTTAAGAAAAAATTATTTTTAGAAGTCCTTTTTTTAAAATAAATGTTTTTTGAAAATTGGCGATCCAAACACCGCCTTAGTTTTTATTAATAATTTGTGTGGTCCAATTTTTGCGCATTTGTTAGAATTAATTAGGGGTGTTAATGAGGCAATCTGGCCAGATGGGCTCTTAGAAGGCGTCCTAATGGTCTCAGGATTGGGCAGCATTTATAGACTCAATGGGCCAGGCCTGGGTTTAAATTTATAATAAAAATACTGTAGGACAAACCTCTTTTCTCTAGTAATAGGCCAAGATTGGGCCAGAAAGGTTGGAGGTGTAATGGTCCTGGTTGGGCTTGGGCCTAGGCCACATGGACTGATTTAAGGAAAGAGTAGTTCCAATTGGTGATAAAACAAGGCAGATGAGTCAATCTGTTGTACACCTCCCAGACTGTCTCTATCAAATGGATGGTCTAGATTGGCCACATCGTGTCTATCATGAACTGCCATCAAGGGGCCCACGTCGAGCTTCAATTGTCGATGAGTTTTGGTGATGAAAATCTCCGAAACCCAATCATGCTTGTTTATATATTAGGATAAATCCATAAAATGGACTCCTCGGCAGTTGGGTGTTGAACCGTCCCGGTCAATGGTTCGCTGGGTCGACCTCACCAATTTATGACCTGGGTTACTGGTTTTCTAGTTCAACCAGTCAGTCCGGGTTTCAAAACATTAGATAGGGATGATGTTTTCAAATATAAATCCACCAATGCAACCGAGCCTAATGACTAAAGTTTCTTGAGGGAATCGGCATGCATACGGCACAATAATATCAGACGGTAGACATGAACATGCTCGTCGGATTACTCACCATCAGAGCAATATCTCATTTAGGGGAAGGGCATGTTTGGATAAAGCATCAGTTCTGCCCTGTTTGATCAACCTGATCAAGGGGATTAACGTGATGTTTGGCTGGAAGGGTAAAGGACTATGATTCATGCTAACGCACGACTTTGTTTTGCTCCATTTAGCCATTCAGTATAAGCTCACATAAATGTCAATACCACTCAACCGGGTTCAAAGCTGGGGAACAATAAACCTGCAACCAAACACGACATTGGCGTAAACCTTTACAGAATCTTACTGCAAAATTAATTGATTCCATCATCCATCTTCCGCATTGTTAGGGAATTCCAAATCAAAGTAGAGCACTCATTGCTCACTAAAGAGAACAGGGGATTAGATGATTTTTTTTTTCCCACAAGGGGGTGTCTTTACACTCAATATAAAAGCAAAATTCAGTTCATCAAGGTTCCACGACGTGCCTCAATCCCCCTTTATTCTAGAACAATCGACCATGCAAACCTTAATTCCTGCAAAGAACACAGATGAAATAAAGGTGCTCAGAGATAGATAGTCGTGCCAAAAAGGAGAAACTCAGAAAAGAAAGAAGAATGATTGGGATTACATTCTGTCCCTTATTCGAATTGAACACAGCAAAATTCTACGATAAAAGAACCATCGACTTAGAGCAGCATGGATTCCGGATTCTCAATGTAGCCTTTAAATGCTTTTAGCCATTCTGCGCCAATTGCACCTAAGCAACAACGAGGATGGAACAATTAGCATTGACCATATCACTGCATAAAAAGTCACAACAGGTTGGATATGCTTTCATATCCTTAAACATTTTCAAATATCTTAGCTACCTACCATCAATTACACGGTGATCACAGCTTAGTGTGACTGGCATGAAGGAAGCAAACTTAAATTGATCAGGACCGGCACCAGGTACCACCCTCTTCTCAGCTGCTCAAAACAAAAGCAGAACACTCAAAAAAATTACTATAATTAATAATAGTCCCAACCGGCTAACATAAGAGACTGGCCATTAGAATATGATTGATAATGATGCAGTGGACCTTACCTGATCCAACAGCAAGAATTCCAGATTGGGGAGGATTGACGATGGCACAAAACTGTTTGACTCCAAAGGGTCCTCCCAAATTCGACACAGTAAATGTGCCTCCCTGCAAATGAACTCCATTTTTATTTACCAATGACATGAGATTGCTGATATGTTGATAGTAGAACTCTTAAAAGCACCCATTCACCTCATAATCTTCAGGTTTCAAGCTATTCTCTTTTGCCTTTTGGGCCAAATGTTTGACCTCTTCGGAAATTTTAGATAGACCCTTCTTGTCCGCATCCTGCAAACACACAACAGGAGTTCCCATAATGTCATATAACTTACTAATGGCCTAAAAGAAGCATGGAGTCTTTTCAAGGACTTCAAACTGATGCCATCACCCACCCTGATAACAGGGACAAACAGTCCATTGTCTGTCTGAACAGCAACGTTGATATTCACATTGTGATACCTGGATCAGTAGCCACAGCAAACTGTTATAATAGATGTCATAAAGCATTTAGGTATAATAGATATTGTTTAATACTCACTGGCGGATGTAATCGTTTGTCCAGGAACTGTTGCACTGAGGAACTTTGCGAAGAGCCAAAGCTGAAGCCTGCAAATGTGGTTCAAACAAAGTTAACACTTACTTGGAGAATCTTATAAAAAAAATAAGTAGTTAATACCACACCATATGACTGAACCAGTAACAAATTAACATCTGATATATAATAGTAATCATTTAATGTTGTGCCATAAAGAAGGCAGTTCAAATAAAAGGACTATCTTCATTCATATCTTTTGTTGTGTTTGTGTCTGACTCAAGTTTCTGATCACTTTTGACATTAAGTTCATCCAAATTAGTATGAAGATGGCATACCTTTATTATAAGATCATTGACAGATATCCGCTTCCCACCTGAAGCTTCTTGTAGAGAATTAAGTTGGTTCCGCAAACTGTAGCAAACAAAATAAGTCCTTAATACTAATAGCCATCAACAATAGTTCACAAAACGAGAATAAACAAATAGCTTATTCTTTAACAGATGAAGCAAATTAATACTCACTCCATAAGTTTGTCAACACAGGTGTCTACAGTTAAATAATAATGAGGAATAGTTTGTTTGGACAGCAGTAAGCGTGAAGCTGTGATCTGTCAAGAAAGGATATCAGATATTAAAATTAACATTTCAGCATGAAGTAGCTCAATTAGTGATACATATACAATAGAGAAGTTTCAAACATAGTTACTTTTCTTATCTGAGAATGTGGGAGGTCTGTGTAATCTAATGTTGCTGCTGCTGTTGTATCCTTGGCCTTGGAGACTGGTGCCGAGACACCCTTTCCACTAGAAGCTATATCATTGAAAAAACCAAATTAAACAAAGTGGATAACTTACAGCAAACAAAAAAGTGTGAATAAATTGGAAAATAAACCATGATGCAGTTATAATAGCCAATTATTCGATTTTCACTTGAAATGGCCATTGTTACTGGAAGAAGTGGTACTTCAAAAAAGATAAATAAATAAAATAAAACATAGTTGATGTCAAAGTATTAGCAGCATGTCCCCTTGAAGACAAAGGAAATAAACTTTGGCAGAACAGCAACAGTTGTAAACTAAATGATTAAATAGTAGCCTTAAGGTAATCTGCTGAAGAAGCATATGGGAAAAATATACCCAAGTAATCTTCAATATCAGCCTTCAGAATGCTTCCATCAGGACCAGTTCCCTTGATGCTAGAAAGAGGTACCTGTATTCAAAAGAAAATTTGAAAAAGTCAAAATAACATAAATATGCCTCTAGAAATGCGTCAAAAGAATGCATGTCAAAATCTCATACTCATAGTTCATAGTGAAAAGTAAGCAGCAACAAATGGGTCTTATTCTCATTTAACACATTGAATTTGAAGATTTCTTCTGTAGCAACTGAAATAACTAACGTTGTGATCTTCTGCCAATTTTTTTGCAACAGGGCTTGCGAAAAGGCGATCTCCTGATCGAGGAGCTTCATCAACCTTTGAAATCTTAGGCTCAGATGAACTGATAGGCTCCACCACGTCTTTTTTCGGTGGGGTAGAATCAGCTGGCGTTTTTACTCCATCAGCAGCACCTAATGATGAAGGTGTGTAATCTTTGAACTTCGCGATATCATCCTCTTCTTCCACCGTTATGGCAATCACCTAATTAAATAAAATGTACAGAGTTCCCAATATTAAAATACAACATTAGATCTCAAAATAATCATTAGCCACAAACATCACAAAGCTTTCAAAGGTTTGACTGCTTGTAGGTGGCAAATTTGAATATAATATATTGCTGATGCGAACCGAACAATTTATATCATGTATGGTTCTAATGGTGCTTTGGAACTGGGAATAGCTCCCATGAACCGAAAGAAGGCAAAATCCCTCAACTGCACATAATGCAAGAAATAAATAGACAGAATGTTGTTTGTGGATGTAAAGAATAAACAAGAAGAATGGAGCCCAAAAACACAAAGAATGACCAGAATACCAATTAAACACAATAGAATCTCATAAAGGAATACATGATGAATAATTGAAGGTCAGTTAAAAGGTCAAAGAACCACACAAACTTCACTACAAGTAGCATGAAGGATTCTGTGTTCTAGGTAGATCTCAAAAGCTTAACACTGTTTTTCCCTTTTAGGGAAGAAAGATAAAAAACCAATGGTAGAACTACAAATCATCAGATGACACCTAATCGCCATCAAAGTAAACCTTCACTCAAGTGAGTGCAAGGCAGAGATTGTCGTTTGAAGACTCAAATGAATACCCAGAAAATAGTAAATATCAAAATGGAACAAAGAATTAAATATAATCAAAGGAATTTGAGTAGTAAAAACAAAATTAAAGGAGAAGAAATTACACCCTTAAGCAATATAAGTACAACAATCAAGAAAATCAAAAGGCCACTGTCACACGAAAAATATAATAATTCCAGTAAGAGTAAGAGTGATAAGAGTTTTTCTCACACTGAAAACAACAAATTAAGAGCACACAAGGAAGAAAGAAAACCATAGTTGTTAGCACTATTGGTCTCAAGACAAGATAAAATGATTACCTCACCAACTTTTATGTCTTTTGCCCCATCACCATGGATTATCTTAGCAAGATATCCTTCCTCCATACATTCCATCTCAACTGTTGCTTTATCCTTAGAAAAGATGTAGAAATAAGCGTCAGATTTCTGTAATAAATTAAGTGCATAGAATAAATCATTTACCAAACAATAGAGTTTGAACTTACTGTTTCAACTTCGCAAAGTACTTCACCAGTAGAAACTTTATCACCCTCTTTCTTCAACCACCGTGCAATGTTACCCTGTACGTCATAAAAGAATCATTTAATAAAAAAAATGAATTTGATGCAGTTTGAACGCCTCAGATGCAGCAGAAGGGTAAAACCTCCATCATTGTAGGAGAGAGAGATGGCATTCCAATCTCTTGGTGTGGAGGAAGCCCTGAAACCATGATGCACACAATTCTTAATAACTTGGATGATCAACTCTCTGTTATGGGTCAACAAGAATAGTATAGCACTAGATACATATGACAAGGAAAATCATCATAATTTAACAAGGGAGAAAGGAAAATTAGTTAATGGCATTCCCAAATGCAATTAATTTCAATGAGAGAAAAAAAAAAAAAATTGAATGAGTATAATAAACTTTTCTGCTGAATTTTTGTGTTTGTATGTGTGTGTGGGTGTGGATGTGGGGCAAAGAGAAAAGATCTTAGCAAAACAGACTGAAAAGGGAAAATGAACATAATATTAACATCTAATATTATTTATTGCAATTTATGATCAAAACTAGACAAAACAAAACCTTGAACCAGAACATCAATTCCAGCACTCTCAATGCCAAAACGGCTAAGTGGAAAAAAGCAAAACCCGTTAGATAAACTCTTGATGAAAGTATCATCCCCCCTCCCACACACATACACACACCGCCACCACCAAAAAAACAAAAGGATGGTAGGCCAACAAATAAAATTACAAGGAAATGTCAATTTTTTTACTTTCATATTATCATTTCCTATTGGATCAACAAAACTGTAGTTGTAAAATGATCAAATGTTCGAACTAAAGCGAAAAAGAAGAGTAATCCTGGTATAGCATATTAAAAGTTTATTAATAAGAAGGCAATACTATCTTGTTGTTATATGCTGACGAAATATCCTCACGGTGATGGCACAAAGACCAAGGATGAACTAAAGCAACACTTGGGTAAGGTTTTAGGAATCAAAGACCTTGGACTGTTGAAGTATATGTTGGGTATCGAGTTACCAAGACAAAAAAGAAGGATTTTTTTTTTCGGCAAAGGAATTATTGGATCTTATTTGGAAGCTAGGTGTGAAGTTTATAGTTCCTTTCCTTGAACAAAATTGTCTTAAACCAGATGAGTGAGAAGTGTAGGAGGATGCAAGGATCTATCAGAGATTAGCAAAGAAGCTGATTTGCCTCATCATTATTAGGCCTGATTTGACAATTGCAGCGAACATTGTGAGTCAGTTCATGCAAGCTCTCTGATTGACACACGATATTGAAGTATCTCAAGACATCTCCGGGACATGGAATTATTTATGCACCTAATGGACATAAGACATCTACAGAATTTGAACCAACTCTGACGTGAATATTTTTTGGTGGAATGGATAGGAACCCCAACCTATGGCACATCTGCTGGTGATTATATGTTTGCTTAAAAATGTTATAAACAATTAGTCGCCAAATAGCTCATTTTACTTGTGAGATGATATGGTTCAAGATGCTTGTGAGTTGTGACAAAGTGGTTGTGATTCACACACCAAGGAAGATGCATTTCGACAATCGCCTAAACGAAAACATCACTGGAATGCCTTTACTAGATGAAACAACTGAAAAAATGGCATAGTAAAAGCACAAGCGTGACTTATAAAATTCGCACAGTCAATAACACAGATGTAGAAACCATAATAGAGAACCCAAAACATACCTGAATCTGTCGAAAAACCTCGTCTTGAGAACGCCTGTGAACTAAGAAAGAGCAAAAGAAACAAACATTTGTATACATAATCATCAAGAAGTGATATTGATAAAATGATATAGTGAGGCCAGCACAAACCGTAAAAAACCATTAGCGGACACCGAGCCAGCCATTGGATTGCTCTTTCTCTTTGTTGTTCTAAATAAATTGCCCTTGGCTTCTCCTAGCAAAGATATCTAAACAAGATATACCTTCTTAGTTCATATAATGAACAAATTTTAGTGTGAATGATAAAGCAAAAGCAAAGGTGAGTAAAACAGAAGAGGTGTAAGAATAAAGGGAAAAGCAGTAACAGTAAAATCACCGTGAAGAAATCAAGATCTTTTGCTCTATGACTGTAGTTGAATATGTTGATTTTACTAGGAACGCCTCCAACAGAACCTCCGTCTCTCTTTCCAGCCAAATAACCATGTCGAGGAATCTTTATAAGATCTGAGAAATAACCAAAGGTAATTAAATAATAGGATCGTAACTTTAAAAAAATTCTCAAATCTGCATATTCCCCAACGAGTCAATGGATTCAAATTCGATAATATGCAACAAAATCGAACACTCATTCTAATCAACATGAACATAATCATGCTGACTTCCTACTACATTTAAATCTAATATCTGTAGAGGATATTAAATCTCAATAAATAAAGATCGACTACTCACCATCTCCTTTGTCAATGGAGGGGCAAGCCTCTTTAGACAAGCAACGGACTAAAATGGCAGGCTCGTTTCGTAGTATGTTTGGACCATTCCTTAACTGAAGAACAAATATATGATCAGAAATCAAATCACAAAATGGAATAAGAATAATAAAATCTATCATTCCAAGCAGCCAAGACATAGTTGAAAGATGTGAAGAATGCAGAAAGGCACCAAAATCAACATCACAGTGAGGAATAGGTACGATAAGCAAAGGAGAATTTGTAAAGAAAAATGATGAAACAATAAATTCTAATGGGGTCTCAGAAAGGATGTCTGTGGAAAGCAAATCCGCAGATATCATATGCAGTTATGATGATTTTCAATCAATTCAGAAGTCTGAATGCCTATATTTCGAATTGTTACTAAGAATAAGCACCAGTTGACCATGACCCCTACAAAGTCACAGGTTTTGTTTTGTCTAGTAAAGGCATTCAGACTTCTGAATTGATCAAAAACTATTTTGAAAAGAAAACATCAAGTAAATTTACGAGGCATTCATCGACTCCTAACCCCTACAATGTCTTTGTAAAGGTATACCAACATTTACAAAAAATATATATATATATATATATATTCAGAATTTACACAAGTAAACATTGTTTCCAAAGCTACAGAACATTTAAAACAGCATAACATCCCAACATGTATAATATACTCAAAACCTTAAAGCCGTGCAACAACAATAAGTAAAGCTAATTATTAAGCTAGCAAATAATTAAATTTTGAAATCATCAACAAAAATCGCATCCAAAAACCAAATCAAATACCATGTTGTGGTGTTAAGGGAACACAAAGTATAGGTGGGCATTACAACGCTGGTAGTGGTACTTGGACATGCCAATTTCCAAAAAAGAGAGCATTGAGTAGTGGGGACATCTGAGCTTTATTCATTTTCTAGGATATCATTAATATGTTTACAAAGTTAAATACTAGTAAATGTTATTGGGGGTAATTCTTCTACCCTTTATACCATACATTCTGGCCTCCAAGCCCTTCAATTGGTGGTCCACCTCTTGAATAGAGCATAGCATAAAATCCAAACCAATCAAAGAATCTTAATGTCCAATCTTGACTTCTTGAGCTAAAATGTTGGACAAGTAAAAGAAAAAATAATTAAATGTCAAAGAAAAAAGTTCATAGATCGGATAGTTAGACATATACAGTTGCTCTCCTTTTTCTGGTTATGCCCCATCGAGAAATGGACCACATATTGAACAGTCCAGATCTACGAGTACATATAAATGACATATAGTGTACAGGGGGTTAATAGCACCATCCCTCAATGCTGCCAAGGATCATCATCTATGCTTCAGAATCTAAAAATACTTATGATCGAACACCAGAGTTTTAATGTCTCTTGAAGATGAACGTAATTCATTGTGTATAATTCTCGGGCAACTAGATTTCACAACATTACTGATACCCTATCGAACACAGTACACTCCATGATGCAAATGAGCAAAACAATTCACTGGAAAGAAATTTTCAGTACAGCCAATCCTTGTCTACCATGAATTGGGTTCCCTAGTTAGTTTACTCCTCATGTTTCGACAAAATTCCATTACCAATCCAAATAAAAAAAAAAAAAAAAAATCGGGTTAACGATTCAAAATGGTTATCCTCTCTAATATAAGATACAGCGTAATCACAGTGGCCTAGAGTTACCCATTACCCAAAACGTTTCTGGGTATGATTATTCACGTAAAATTTAACAGTTTAAGGTCAAAAAATCAGAAATGAAGTAAGTATACCACAAATACAATCAAAACAACGTATACCCATCAAACAATTGATAATGAAAATGAGGAAAAAGTATGAGTTTGAAGGATTAATACCTTTCTGGAGTGACGAAACAGATGAGATGCGTACGTCATGATTTTGATATCTCCAATCGAACCACTACAGAAAAATACGGAAATCCTTTCGCCTGCTCTACTGGTGGGTGCAGGTCGAAGAACTGAAAGAAGAGAAGGAGCAAAAGGCTCAGCTCTTTTGGTGTGGCTTTGGCTCGAAACCTTTGAATCTTAGTAGATCTCACGGCTTCTCTACCTAACTAGAGAGAGAGGAAAAGAGGAGAGGCTTCAGCTGTCCAAGCACTTTTTTTTATTTTCTGAGTTGTTGTATTTTGACCCGTTTTGCTTTCTTCAACCCTTCTTTTTTTCCAGTCTTGTCCCTGGCTTGATTGATGAGTTGACTCAAAAACTCGGGCGAGTCAGAAGATCATGAAGAAAATGTACCAATCGCATGGCATCGATCATACAGCTATGGGAATATTTGTGATTTTTCCCATTAAATTCCTTGCCATTGTTGTTGAAATCATACAGATATGGGAATATTTGGGATTTTTTCCATTGATTTCCTTGCCATTGTTGTTGAATTGGCTTTGTGGTTCCCGGCAATTCAAGATTACTAATCCGGTAAAATTGAACCTGAACACAATCAAATGGGTTCAGGTCCATCGGGTATTTGGGTAATTGGGTTCAGGTGTGAACTGTGAATAATGGAACCATTAACCAAGATGCCCAACTATTGCTCCAGTCTAAGAACTTGACTCCTATAACTAAGGGTCGGGATCAGGAGCCCCCCTTTTAAAAAACCCTCTCGGGATTCGTGATCTCGGCCATGGATTTCAGAGTAATCGAGTGGTTGATAATACTGAGTTAACATCACTTTTTGCACCACTGTCAACCACCTTTGGATTCTCGAAATCCACGGCCGAGAACACACCTCCCGAGAGGGGTACACATAAGCATAGTAAGTTAATGTATAATTTGCATATTAAATGCTTTATCCTTTGCAGTTGCATCGTCGATCTATTGAATCCAGTGGTCAATGGCCTCAACCGTATACTTTTTTATCCAGTTGTCTGAGGGATAGCATTTTTCTTGTGTATTATACAGGAATTATTCTCCAACTATTAAAGATTTTCAAAAAAAAAATATTATTACTTCTTTTGCTGAATTTTTTAACAAAATTTTGAAAATGACAACCCCAATTAATAATCGAAGTTTATATGTACCGTATATTTTGTCGTACGCTGCCGAATTGCTAACTATGCACTTAGGGTTGCAAATGGGCTGGGTAAGATGGGGAGGGGACCAGGCTGAGACCTGAAATAGGCCCGACAATAACTCTGTCAATGCCATCAAGTTCTACGTCTTAATTACATTGAATTTAGACTACATTGACAAAAATGTTCTATGACTCGGCAAGTTTGTAATTTGACTGAGTCACCGAGTCAAAGGAACTCAGCAAAACTGGAGCGAGCAACGATATTGGCACATGGGCAACCTTCTTTGGCTCGCTCGATCACAAGGAAGATAAAAAGAAGCAACTCGGCCGAGTCACAAACTACCTGGTTGAGTTCTTGAACTGCTCGAGGGAGCCTTATCAGCTGGGGAGAGCATTTCATGAAGAGTAGGGCATTTTAGCACACTATCCCCTGGCAAAAAAATACTTCTTCAAATTAGAATCACCCTCCGACAGTCAAGGTGATGACAGTAATTTTAAAAAGTACAGGGGGGTTTTACTAATTCAACTAATTTTTGGGGGGTAATGATGAAATACCCTAAAGAACATGATGTGGCTTCTGGGAAGATGGGAGGGCCATTTGTAGGCATTAGATACCCTAAAAGTATTTTATTTCTTTTGTAGAATTTATCTATATAGTTTTATGAGAGTCCGTCTACCCATTTCTTATATCCACTTCTTACACCTGAGGTTGGGGTCTACATGGAGATCATGTTGGACAATCCAACCGCACATTGAGTTTTTCATACTATGGTTACCCTCCTCACAAAAAATCAGGACATTTCAACATTCCTAATCTCATAAAAATATGACTTTAATTTAAAAAATCCAGACCGTCCAATTATATCATTATTTTCGGTCAATTTTTTTATATGGTTAGCAATGTCAAAGTGAACTAATTTTTGGCAACGATGATCATCATGGCAAGGACAGCTCAATGTATGGTTGGATTGTCCAACATGATCTCCATGTGGACCCCAACCTCGGGTGTAAGAAGTGGATGTAAGAAATGGGTGTAGCTCTAGACGGACTCGTTTTATGAAATGATCAATTTTTTTTTATACCGCAGATTTCGCAAGTCACCCCTTCTAATCGTGCCAGATGAACTGGGAGATTCGAACTCAGGACCTGAGGCAGGGAAGATCATCGTAGCCTTGAACTTTTTGAAACGACATCTAAGGTATTATACTAAGGAAGATCTACCATCCACGTTGGCGTTTGCATGTCTCCTGGTGTTCAAACCCAGAGTAAAGCTTGTGTCACAAGATGTTGCAACGGAAGCCGGTCATAGCACTCAAGACGAGCCACGTGTCACACGATCAGAGGTCACTGACCGTATGGATGTTTGGCCAGTCCCTCGGTGGACCTACAAGCCAAAAATCAACCTGATAGTGATTTACAACCTTTGGATTTTTGCACCCAAGTAACGCTCAATAATGCTCAAATTCCTACAGTTAAAATCAACCCATGAAAATAACTTCAATCGAATCGGTTAGAAATCAATATTCAGGCTGATTTTTTGTGTAGGTCATCGTCCTCTAATAGTATGCCACGTGGCTTGTATTGAGTGCTTTGACCGGCTTCCATCACAACATCTTGTGACACAAGTTTTACTCTTGAAACCCACCACCTCGTGTAAGAATTGGACGTAAGAAGAAATGGGTGTACCTCTAGACAGATTCAGTGTCTGGATCCTTGGTGGATTCCACGTCGAGATCATATTAGACAATCAATCCGACCATACATTGAGTTATCAATGCCAAGATGATCATCATCACCAAAAATCAGTTGCTAACTATATAAATAACGGACCTAAAGCCAATTTTTCACGAAGTTAGGAATGTCAAAATGGACTTTTTTTTCGCAGGATGGAATTTTCAATTTCAAGCCAACTTTCATGAGGGTATAAATGTCTTTTGACATCTTTACTAGATAAGTTGTTCACATTTTGCCACTTTTTTCCAAGGACGTTGTCTCCGAACACCACCGTTCACACATGCACTCTCTCGCTCGCACGAGCGCACAACCGCCGCAACCGCCGCCAGCAAGTAGTAATAGAAGTTGAATGAAGACAGAGATGATGATGCTAGTGGTAAGGATCGCGAGGTTGATGTATGTATATAAAATTGAAATAACACCTTACTCAAGTGGGAACATAAAGAATTGGATTCGTTGTCTGTTTCTGAAAAGTTAGTTTAGTTTAGTTCAAATAAATGTGACTCAAAAAGATACCTTGAGAAACGAAATGGAATGAACTAAGGGCGTGTTTGATTGCCAAGTGGGAATTGCATTTTCCTTGGGAAATCACAACTGTCCATTGTTAGAAAGTCATTTTAAATCTGTATAATTTTCCCTACCAAACCATTTAAATCTGGATAATTTTCCCTACTAAGCCTAGAATTCATTTCCCATCCAGATAGGTGAATTCATTTCCACCGGAACACACACCTTTAGTTTCGCAAATGATTGAAATACGTGTTCTCAGTGATCAATCAGCCATTTAAGGCATTTTCCAGATGTATTTTCTCAAGAAAAAAAAAAATTTTGTGCAATCAAACACGCCCTAAGGATGCTGGGAGATGGGTGGCTGGAGATTGGGATTCGTATTCCTTTTTCTTATGGGGGTGCCTTTAAGGGAACCCACGTCAAATTTGGACCAAAATACCCTGATGTTTTTAGTTTGGGCACCCACCCACCTCTCTCTCTGATGGTCGAGAGGAGGGAGGTGGTTCCAGTGTGTATGTTATGGTTGGGGTTTGCAGAACCAGATTCTGAAAAAAAAAAAAATGCAGAACTTGGTTGTGTGTGTGGTCTTGTCGGGTGGAGAAGGGAGGTGATGGAAGGGGGCGGGGATGCGGTGGAGATGACAAAGTGGGTGGGGAGATGACGAAGTGGGTGCCCATCAAATGTTTGGTGCCCAAACGTGGGCCCTAAAATGGGAGTGGGTGCCCATAGAGGCACCCTTTTCTTATTTTTCAAGGTAATCAAAATGACTCTTTTACCCTTGTTCCTTTAATAAAACATATGAACTTGAACAGGCAATTTAGTAAAAAAAAAAACTTATTCTAGCCTGTCTCTTTATGTTAGTATAGATTAGGTGCTCTATGCATGATTTTCATCAGTTTGCATCTAAGTTGTCTACAACCAACAGTGCCTGAATTCATTTCTTGAAAAGTAATGGACAGATGACCTTTCCCTAGTTTTGAATAAACAACCCAACCTATGAGATCAGAAATCAAATAAGCAAAAACCTGAAGGTATTATATTCAGTGAAGAGATGGAGAGGAATGAGAGCAGAAACCTGTTTGTGAGGCCATCAAAACTTATTAGCAAGGAATGGCTTGATAGAACTCATTGTGTGATGGTGATGATGAAAAATATGATGACGAAGAAGCCGATGATGATAATGATATTGGTGGTGATGAAACAGTGCAATATGTTTAGCTTTATTGCTACATTACGGAACTACACGCTGGATGTGCACTAGTAAGTTTTGGAGGGAAATTACTCTTCTATCATTATGACTCGAAATTTATGAGATTTCAGGATATACATAGAATCGTATATATACACAGACCTTCTAAGGGGTTCGTACATAGGCAGGCTCTTCATGTACTCTACAACAATTCTGTAGCACCGGAGAAAACAGGGGGTTGAAATATGAAGGGTACAAACTATAATGTGAGATAAGTTCTTACCATAGTTGCTCCAGTAGGATCAGAAAGTAGATGCCTGACAAGGCTCTTTCGCATGCTGTTTGGAGCTAAAACAAACATATAAAAGGCAAACAATATAAGGTCGGCCGATGAGAGTGTAGAACCAAGGAATCCCTGCCACATCCTGCAAGACAGACAGACATCAATCATTCCACCCCCTCCTCAGGTTGCAAAGCAAGGCCACAAGAGGATAACTGATTATAATTAAGATTGGACAATTATACCTGTTTGGGGCCCAAAGAAAATGAAATTGATATTTGGGTGAATGGAATGGCAAAACAATACCCAAATAGTTGGGACAGGGCTAGGATGATGCTTGAGGTGCTTTATGCCATGGGGACAGTCCCACCATATGGATGCTTGAAAGTTTGTATCTTGGGCTTGTAAGTCATTGATCCATGGTGCATCTAGGATGCAATAACACATCACAGTGGCTACTGGTTGCCGCACCCCCAATTCATTTCTGAGCCACATTTAGTGGTTCGCATCAAGCACACAGGCATGAGGAGACGGTTCTGGCAAGTTCAGTGACACCAGCAGGGGCCCCAATAACAGCAAGTGTTCCTGCAGCTTCTGCTACACCAGCGGAGGCGTCAGAAGTTTTCTCGGGGAGTAGCCCGCCAAGTCTGGCGCTGGTGGGTTCCATGCCGGAAACTGCACAGGGTCCGAGTGGTGACAAGTCGAGGTAAACCCTAAGTATGAGGTTGGAGTTGTTCCGAGCGGTTTGGGTGTCCTGGCTGCTCTAGCTCTTTAAAGTTTAAACAACACAGTTCCTCTTTTTTTTCTTTTTATTATAATCATCGAATTAATATTATTGGGCTTTTTGTATTGTTGTTCTTTTTATATGGTGAAATGATAATGAATACACAATTTTTAATTTTTATTTAAAAAAAACATTGTACATGCTATATAAACATTGCCAATCTTGAAGTAGTGTGATCTGATCGAGTCTAATCCTGATCTTTGATCTGTGCATGGATCTCGAGCATTGACCCACTATGCATATTATCATATCTCCATGGACTGCCCCCCCCCCCCTCAAATTCCTTTTTACATTTTATTTATACTCCCAGAATACTCTTACATTTTAGTTTAATGTCCCCCCTCAAATTTTAATTCTTTAAAGTAAATTAAAGGATTGTGCTCCCCCTAGAACAAAATCCTGGCTCCTCCCTCGACCACAAGAATAAAATAATATATTTAATTTTAACTGAAAAATAAACCGTGTACAATTGTATATCATTACATGCTTAAAATCATAATCAAAGCAAATTCGGGTTTTCATATATGTTTTATAAATGTGTATGTTATGAACTATTAACCAGACAATTACAGACATGTTCTTGTTAAGAATCCTAGATGTATCAGATTGAAGCATTAAGTCAGCAAAACAAGTAGATTTGTACCTTCTACTTTTGCTTTAGAAAATCTTCCTCTATACAAAACGTAAGTTCTACCCCTTAGGACCCTAGTCACAAAAATCTCCGATTTTTCGTATCCACGAATCAATCGCCGATTAATCGGCAAAATCTCCAATTAATCGAAAAACTCAGCGATTAATTAGCAATTTTGCCTATTTTTCCCGATTAATCGACTGAGACCCATTTTTTCCCCTTTTGATTTCGATTTTGCTGATTTTGGAATTATGAATGATAAATCATACTTATGAGTTTTGAGTTATGACTTATCATTATGGAATTATTGATGTGCTTTTCATCATATAAAAGTGTTTTGTTAAAAACAACATTTCTAACTTGAAATATAGAATGATATATTTTATTTTTTTTTGCTGATTTCTGCCGATTTTTACCGAATTTATCTGAATTTTCCTGACTTAACCCCTTGCCGATTTATTGCCGAATCCCGACTTTGTGACTATGCTTAGGACACTAGAAACATTCAAGATTTATTTCATTTTATATCAGTATCGATGTTCAGTTTAAGAGGGAGTTGTGAAGGGAAAATAATTTTAACACGTTATCATCTCTTCCCTTCAATATCTTGTATAACTATTCCATTTAATTATTTATCAGGCAGATGGCAAAAGCTAAGATTCATTGTCATGGTATTTTTATTTTGAAACAATTAGGTTTCCAACAGCCTTGTGTTTTCTGTATCCAGTGCTTGTTTTCATACAACTACAGATTCGAACATATAATTACAAGTATGCATAGGAAACAGCTACACAGAAGATTACAGTAAACACCCTATTGAAGTGAAGGCATGAATGCAGAACTATATTGCAAGAGCATAATAGTCATAAAGCTGGAGACTTGATTTTACCAATTAGGTAAGCTGAAGAAGGTATGAAAGAACGTCCTAATGCCTTCAATATCCAGTTGCAAAATTAGCTCTAGTCCAAAGAGAAAGAATGCTCTCTGACGTTTTCTCTCTTGAGGCCATAGAGTGTTCCACGCTGACATAGAAAAGAAATGTAATTGTAAAATCGCAGACATGGATCCCATAATAAGTTGTGAAATAAAAATAAATAAATGGTAAGTAAAAATATGAACTTGATTTTTCAACCGTGATATATATGTACTCTCTCTCTCTCTCTCTCTCTCTCTCTCTCTCGTGTGTGTGTATACATAGAATTAGGATATTTGACACGCTTTATCTTGACAGACCTATGTGAAGCCCACATGGAGATGAATCAAGAGCTCATTTTATTCTTTTTTTAGGATGATTGCCTTACCATGAAGATCATCATCACCAAAATCAGCCCATTCTGACATTTTAAGCCCCATGAAAAGTGCATTACCAGTTGAAAAATACCGTCCATTTTACCATTAATCTGGTCCACATTTGATAGGGATAGAAATTTCAGAATGGATAATTCTTTGTGAGAATGATCTCCATGGTGAGATCACCCTCACCAAAAATCAGCCCTTGAACCATCCATGTGAGCCCCGCATAAGTGTGTCATGTAGGCATTTCAAAATAACTCAATATGTGTGTGTGTGTGTGCTATGATTTGACATTATATCCTCTACAAAAATAGTGAATCCAATCTTTGAAATTTGCATGGAAGCCAATGCTAAGATTAATGGGCTCTCAAATATGTTGCATCTAAGAGGAATAAAACCCAAGTACAAATTTCTCCTATTAGTGAAGATACTCAAATGTCTCTGAAACCATAGCAAACACTTGGTTTGTTTGAGCGAATTGACCATTGTCCACGAATTGACTCTTCAAAGTGAAATGTCTTTAATTCAAATGCAGTTGGCATGACAATATCACGTACAAGGACCCAATTTAAGAACGCTTTGAAAGGCAGAAGGGTGGAATGTTTCCTCATCAGTTGTGTCGGACAAAACTCTATATGTGAACCTTTAGCATATGTTATACTCCTCAGTATCTCTGTGTATTTATTACACTTCCACATACATTATACCAGAAACTTAGTTATCACATTTACATATTTACACAGGATATTATATCTATGTATCTACTATTTTTTTGGTGGGTAAGCTTGGAGTTATAACCTATAGTATTTAAAACCATGAGTGACCTCCTCAACAGTACAGGATAGCTCAGGAACTCTTGAGGAACCAAAACATTATCCTCATTAGGAGATATATAGCACGCACAAGAAATCAGCGGCCCTATTAGCTTCTCTCCACATGTAATCGATTGACCAAGACTTGACTCACTAGAAACCCTCTACGTGGTTGTTGGACAAGACCTAGCCTCCCACGGACAACTCTTTTGTTAACAAAATCGGCAACATTAGAAGAGTCGATATGCACATTAATTTCTTCAACATTCAAGGTTCAAGGCAACCTTACCCCTCTATATAATGCCCTTAGCTCAGTAAGAGAGATAGTGTCTCTGACTGTAGCCGCTTTGAATACTGCCAATGGCTTACCCATGGAATCCCAAATAATACCACCTATGCCACATCAATCGGCCGCCCTAATACTGCCCTCTATATTTGAAGCCCATTTACCCACATCCAACTTCAGCCAAGTACACCACTTTGGCATTATTTGCCTCTAGGTAAAGGGGCATGCCATTTGTCAAGGAGACCATTGTTCTTGGGCTGTCCTCAGTATCGACATAAAGCTTCAAGCACTTTGATCCAACATCAAGTAATACTCTACTAAACATAGACACATAATTTAATCTATACAACAGATTATTTTAACAATTACATAAGTATGCATCTTATTGTATTGTCTAAATAAATCATATTCACTTTGTCACTATACATGGTCATTTTCCAAAATTCATATTGTTATGATGTTTGTATATGTATTTCTTATAAGATCCATATACTCTATTCACTCATGCATATTCTATGCTACGAAAATATACAATTGGGCCTCTTTCTCTAACTCCACCAATGCTCAGAACGAACTAATCATTCCCTAGCCAAACCAAAAGCCAATGAATACCATATTCAACCTTGTATTGGTTCGCATGCCCTTGGTCAAACTGTCAAAGCATGTGGCTAGTACAAGCTCTATTTTTTTCTTTATCCTTTTTTACTGTTCTTTTTCTTATTTGTACAAATAATTTGGTGAACCCAGATTTTTCTTTCCTTTGGGCTTGACAAGTCTTGATTCACCAACACACGTCAAAGTTCAAACACCAACACCTGCATTTGAGTCCATATAACACTGGTTACATCCATATGGTATAGAGTTTGATGTCATTGGATGTACTGATTCTTTTATGTAACGGAAATTTGGTCCAATCCATATGCATTGCTCTTATTCCGGTTTTGTCCAAGATATTTATAAAGTACATATAAGTTAGATAGGGATACTTAGGTGGCGTTTGGTAAATTAAGTTTTCAGATCTAGAAGCTTAAAGTGCTTAAGATCTGATAGCTTAATGACTTATGTCTGATTTGGGTTGTTTGGTAAGGATCTAAAGTCTTAAAATTAAGTCAAGGGCATTGTGGGTATTTTGAAATGTTTATTAGGACATTTTCGTAAGTTTTTAAAAGAGAAAGCTTTAAGAAAAGGGCATTATGGGTATTTAAAAGAGAATAATAGAATCTATTTTGGAGATGCTTTTCACCAAAACCACTTACCGCAATAAGTGACCCCAAGTTCATTTTTTTTCTTATGTCTGAAACTCACTTTATTTCAGACATTAAGTTGTTTACCAAACGCCACTTAATCGCCGAAATCACTTAATTGCAGCCCATTCAGACTTAAGGTCTGAAAAAAAGTTTTACCAAACGCCACCTTAGTCTTGTCACTTTATTTTGAGAAATGTATTTTTTGCATAAAGGCCAAGAACCTCTTAACTAATACAATTCTAAAAAAATACGGTATTTCTTTGTTGTGTTATGATAGATTTACCATCAGATATGGAATGTTAGTGCTTCCAACACAGGGCATTTTCAAACCGGGCTCGAGTGGGGCAGCCTGCGTAAATGGGGCACACTCAGGGTGGGTTGGTCAATGTGAAATGGGACCCACAAGGGAGGGTTAGACCGAGGGCCTGGATCTGGGCTATGAGATAAAAGAATTTAATCTCACGCCTTCATCAGCCGCAGCTTTTGGGAATATCGGTTAGATGTCCTGCATCAAAGTGGTATCAGAGCGGGAGGTCTTGTGTTCGAGACTCCTCACCGAGGGTGATTAATGCAGGGGCATTTTCACACCGGGCTCGAGTGGGGCAGCTTTCGTAAATAGGGCACACTCGGGGGTGGGATGGCCCATGAGAAATGGGACCCACGAAGGAGGGTTAGACCAAGGGCTTGGATCTAGGCTATAAGATAAAGGAATTTAATCTCACGTCTCCATTAGTCGCATCTTTTGGGAGTATTGGTTAGATGTCCTACATCAGCTTCGACTATTCAAATTATGATGACCGTGATGGTAAATAAAGGATTGCAAGGTACCTGTAAAAGCACAAAGATTGATATAGCCTAAACTCCAAGACATATATATTCATACCTAGCATTGAGATATTTTTGTTAGTCTTTTCACGAGCAACCACATGCTTGGAATGGATATCTTGCTTCAAAATCTTTGCTATTACAGAAGCATATTTTGGAGCCTCGGATAAAGATCGCACAACCGAATAGCCTGTTTGATGTAGGTAGAACAGAATAGAAACCATTTTAAGTCAAATAATAAGAAAATTGTGAATGAACTTGTCATTTTCTCACCTGTGGCTGGATGTACCATGCTAGCTGCAGCACCGAATGCAAGGTTTTTTTGCGCTGTGTTTGGTAAGGAACCACCAACAGGAATATAAGACCATTCCTAAATAAAGATAAAAGATTGTGCCCAACACTAATTAGCAGCCCAATAAATAGTGAAAAAATGTTCTAAAAAATAAATCAGTTAAGCATTGTAGAACCCAAATGCCACTTGTAAAAAAGCCAAAAGAATTTGTATATGATTAGTTGTTGAATGTATAAAGTCAAGGTTCAAAATCTAGCGAAATATTCCCATTTTAAAGGACTCCAACATGAAACAATGTATATAGGTGAAAAATTGCAACATTTCATGAATGAATAGTCTTTTTGATGAACGGTGTTGTCCGACCCAAAACACCATATAAAACTATATAATTTCGGACGAAATGTTTCAACTTGAATTTGAAAATCCTCTAAACTCTTCTAAAACCCCTTTTTTAACATCTTTGAATCTTTATTCAATCTCGGACCAATAATGACCATCTCACTATGATTATTTGGTTGAAAAACTCATATCGATCGTAAGCGGATCGAAGCAAAATATAAATATTTGTCAAAATTTCAAGTTAACAACGAAATTCTTGCAATTAAACTTCATTCTTTTTTGCAGTTTTTTGTTAGAAATAAAGTTCAGGGATTTGAAAAGGCATTGTAGAACCCAAATGCCACGTGTAAAAAAGCCAAAACACTTTGTATATAATTAGTTGTTGAATGCATAAAGTCAAGGTAAAAAATCTAGCGAAATATTCCCATTTCGAAGGACTCCAACATGAAACACTGTATACAGGGAAAAATTGCGATATTTCATGAATATTAGTCTTTTTGATGAATAGTGTTTTTTCGAACCAAAACACCATATAAAACTATATAATTTCAGACGAAATGTTTCGACCCATATTTGAAACTCTTCTAAACCCTTTTTTAACATCTTTGAATCTTTATTCAATCTCGGACCAATAATGACCATCTCACTGTTATTCTTTGGTTGAGAATCGATCGATAGAGCAGATCGAAGCAAAATATGGATTTTTTTTCAAAATTAACAATGAAATTCTTGCAATTAAAATTAAATTTTTTTTTTGTAGTTTCTTGTTAGAAATAAAGTTCAAGGATTGGAAAAGAAAATTTGGGGATTTGTACAAACATTTAAGGATTTTTTGGGTGAAATTTTCTAAAATGTGAAAATTCCCAATTTCCTTTGTTTTCACGCTAAACATCTATAGTTTTACATGAATGAATTATATGTTATATAACTTAGCCTAAGCTACATGTTGGTCAAATTAATTCAATTTTTTTCATAAAATTAGTTTAAAATATATATTTTTATGGGCACTAAATATTTTAAAAATACAAAAATTAGGCAAATATGAAAAGTTAACAGTATATATCACTCATAAATTATTCATTTTTTTTATAATTTAAATTATACGTAATATTTATTCACTATGTAAATGAATTATAATTAGACCCTGAAGTTGGGTAGTATCTTAGTCTTTCCCCTACATTCTTAAGTAGAGACCGATTAAATCGGGTGGTAGTAAGTGCCTAACACCATCTATAACCAAATTTCAGGACCCACGATTTAGACTAAAATGTTTTTTTCTCAAAAGGCAAGCCATTGAGAATTAAATAATTGATTTTCAAAAATAATGATAGTTGGGTTCTCGAATTCCCCAATTTATCAATCCGAATGGTGACTAAATTTGCCAGAAAACCAAAACCTTGAGGAGGTACACACTAAGAGAACAAATCGGATGATCCCGATTACATTGAAATAGGCTCAATAAGAGATAAAATAAAGAAAGTCGATTGAGATGGTTTAGGCATGTGCAACAAAGACCAACGATAGCAAAGTGAGAAGGAGCACTATGGTGCAAGTTGAAGGCCTTAAAAAAGGAGATTGGAAGACCAAAAATGACATGGATGGAGGTTGTAAGAAAAGATCTGAAGCCATATGCTTTGATTGCTTTCAGAGAAGACATAGCATTAAACAGAGTCGAATGGCAAAGATTCATGTTGCCAACCCCAAACATTTGGGACAAGGCGTAAATGATGATGACATATAAGAAGGAAAGCAATGACTAGGCATGAAAAAGAAAGAGGAAGGAGAATGCAGATTTAGAATATGAACATTAAAGTTAATTAGGTATAATGTGTTGTATGTCGATTGGGTGTCTCAATTCTTGAATTCCATCATGATTGTACTTAAGTCCATGTAAGGTTTTCATCCAACTTAGAAAGCCCATGTGCAACGAAGACCAACGATGGCAAAGTGAGAAGGAACGCTTTAGTGCAAGTTGAAGGCATTAAAAAGGAGATAGGAAGACCAAAAATGACATGGATGGAGGTTGTAAGGAAAGATCTGAAGCCATATGCTTTGATTGCTTTCAGAGAAGACATAGCATTAAACAGAGTCGAATGGCAAGGATTCATGTTGCCAACCCCAAACATTTAGGACAAGGCATAAATGATGATGACATAAGGAAAGCAATGACTAGGCATGAAAAAGAAAAGAGGAAGGAGAATGCAGATTTAGAATATGAACATTAAAGTTATTAGGTATAATGTGTTGTATGTGGATTGGGTGTCTCAATTCTCGAATTCCATCATTATTGTACTTAAGCCCATGTAAGGTTTTGATCCATCCAACTTAGAGAAACGAATTTTAGGTGATATTTCATTTGGGATTTCTTTGTTGATTTGGGATTAGGGTTAGGGTCTCATACATAAGCCATCGTTTAAATTATCAAAAAAAAAAAAAAAAGCCCTATCATTTTAGGCTTATTTTATAACTTTTCAACTTGCATATAGTGGAAGCTCTCGATCATAGTTGCCCGTGGACGTAGACCTTAGTTGTGAACCACATACAACGGTGTTTCTTGTGAGTGTTTTATTATTTTCACTTTATGTTTTGCATTGCCATCATTTGTGGGTTGATTCTCAGTTTTCCGCAACATAATGAGTGTACCATAGTGACTAAAACAAAATAGCTTAGTTCTTTCTGAAAGTAATGACAACAGTTGTTCTTAGGCATCTCAAAGGTGATCCAAGAGAAAAGCACCGACTGCATGAGTGAAACACAAATGAGAAAAGATAAACCACATCACTGAAGACATGTTTCATTTCCCATTTAAATAAGAAAACATGCTAATTATCATAATAGACAAACAAAAGGATAAAGAAGTTTATAATTGCCTCGAGTCTTTGGCAATAAATTAAAATCCAATGCATCTTTTAGAAATTGTTTTCAGGACATATCCAAGCAAATTAGTGATAGTAAAACCTGTTATTCATATTGCAGATATGGTGCACTTATAATTCAGGAAGAATGTTATCACCAAGAAATTGAATCAGTTTCCCTAAAAGATTTTGATTGGAGCCAATAAATTTTCCATCATAATAATACATTACTCTAGACATGTTAAGTTTTTATTTGCCCTGCTAATTTACAAGACATCACAATTTGGATGAATAGATTACCTCTTCATAAATTTTTAAAACTCGGATACCCATGGTCTCCAACCGTGACATTAGTTTTTTCTTCAATATATCGAAGGGCAGGGCATCTCTTGAAGCCAAACAAGTTTCCTGCAGCCAGATTTTTCTAAGTAGTCTGATACCAAATTGAAACAAAATAGAATATACTTTTTTTATAAGTAAAATAGAATATACTAGAAAACCTAAAGCTAAAAAATATAGGGCAAACCTCAAAGAAAACTCTTGTTGGTGACATGGGCATGACATAAAGAAATGTTGGATATTCTGCTTCCAAACACTGCACTTTCTGTTTCATGTAATCTCTATAGTCCATAAAAACCATTAGGCTGGGATCATATGGATTGTTTTCCACCTGAAAGATCAAACAAAATTAACAGAGTTACAGGTAAAAAAAAAGTCACAAGAACCAAAGAACTCCTTAAATGTAAAAGACTCATAATTTGTGACAGAAAAAGGAGAAGAAGAAGATGAAAAGTGTTCTCATAAACCAACAAACTTTGTATCTTTTTACAAGTAAATCATTCACACACAAAATATACTAGACTTTCTTGTTCTTTATTAAAACATATACCAACTACTGAGGAAGTACAGAAGAGAAGAGGAGAAAAGCGAACAATAACAGGGGCGAATGTTGTGTGTCACAGACACGTGTATGCAAGCATGAAAGAACCCATGCAAGCACAGCACAAACACATCACCAATCCGTATAATTACAAAATAGCAATTAATGCAGGGGAAAGAAGTAAATTCACAATAAAAAGAAAAAAGGACAAATGTACCTTTACCAATATGACTTGTTTTTCTTCTCTTTTTTCCTTTTTCTTTTATTTTCCTTTTTTTTTTTTTTTTTGACAAGAAAAAAAAAGGCACCCATTCAAGCTAGTGTGATGTCAAAAATTCCTAGCTAGGGCAAGACCAAGTAAGTTGTCCTGGCTCCCAGGTAACTTTTGACACAGAACCACAGGTTATGCTAGGCTCAAGGATATCTCTCTTATATACATAAACAAATAGACAGGAAAAGACTAAACTGCTCCCAAGTCCTAACAACCGAAATAAAAATAACGAACACCTAAATAAAGTGTGTGATACAGAGGCACTCGATCAAATGATTAAAGTTTTATTGTAATTTAGAAAAGTATATCATACCTCAACCTCCACACCATAAGCTGTTTGGACTGAAACGCGAGGACCGCCCACTTCATACTGCAGGAGTTTCCCTGAAGCTGCTCCAGATGCAACAGTAGCAAGCCTATAACAATAAGTTAGATGTTAGAAATAATAATTGATAGTTAAAATTCAGGGTATTCCATTTGTACCTGCAAGAAATAACAATCTCCCTTTCACAAGCAACAAGATTATGACCATTGGTAGCTTCGATGATCCTTTCCACTTTTGAATTAAGGTATGAAACACCTGACTCGACACACCTAGAGGAGATTAATAGGAATCATATCTCCATTAAATACCCAGTCTAAAAACAGCCAATAAACTGGTTTGTACAAAAGGGGAGAGCATCCATTCTTACCTTTTCAGCAATTCTTCATGCAGCAAATGTCGACTAACCCGTCCATAAGCACGACCAATCATAATGGGATCGTCGCTATCAAGATATACAATTGTATCCTGCCAAACATGCTCAATACAGCCTTCAAGCCCAAGATCTGAACAATGAAACGCTTAGCTTCAAATTTTATGGAGCTAAAACAGACACAAAATTTTTAAATGGATCAAGAAATTTTATTACATCATTACAAGTCTATAAACACTATTAACCATATAATAAGCTGTTTTAGCTCCAAACATGCTCAATACAGCCTTCAAGCCCAAGATCTGAACAATGAAACGCTTAGATTCAAATTTTATGGAGCTAAAACAGACACAAAATTTTTAAATGGATCAAGAAATTTTATTACATCATTACAAGTCTATAAACACTATTAACCATATAATAAGCTGTGAAATTTTATTACATCATTACAAGTCTATAAACAATATTAACCATATAATAAGCTGTGAAATGACTATTGCCTACAGGGGAGTATGATAAGATGCAAGCAATGATGGGATTAGGGGTCCTACTGACATGTCTGTCCTAGCTTTCATGATAGCAGCATAGAAAAAAGAGCTAATAATATTGAGAATCAACTGGTTTTAGCTGGAGGTAGTTCTAAAATACATAAAACTAATAGACGAGAAGCTATACTCAAGCGGCATAAGGTCAAAAAAGTTAAGGAGCTGACAAGCAATAAGTGGATATGGTAAATAAATAAGCTTTGATATGGAAACCACAGCCTGATTCTCTAAAGGAACCTCAAAGGAAGAAAACCAGTCCTTAAGGCACTTTTGCAAACGACACTCACAAAAACTCATAATTACATGCATAAGAGCAAGAGGAACAACGGTTCTCCTACAGAGGTAATCAACAACATCAGGGAAAAGAATTAAGTCTAGAAGTAACTATCAAGAAATAATAATAAATATCTATAGCTTAGTGTTGTTTCAAGTTTGATTCAAAGAAAACAATGAAACTCATTCCAAATAAAATGAAGAAATGTATTTACAGCTCTAATTGTTGGTTTTTCAATATGAATAAAAAAATTACCTTTAAATTCATCCTCCCACACACCATAATTATTTGTAAAAGGAAGATCAGGCCCAATAAGGCCAACATTCAAGCCTAATTTAGCTGATTCTGCAGCTAGAGAGAGACCAGCTGGACCACAACCAATCACTACCAAATCCAGTATAGAATCTCCAATAGCTATTGGTGGCAACTGCAAGACGAATTAATAACCAAGAATTTCATCAAAAACCGTATAATAGTTAACTCGACTATATAACCAACTAAACATCTTTAACTGTACCACCATGACAATACTGAAAAAGTAGAATGTGTGGAAATTTGAAAGGAGAACATGGAAACTTTCAGTAACAAATCATTAATACATTTAACAAGATAGGAGTTGTATGGCACAAACAGTGAAAATTTCCAAAACATTACGAGTAAGTGTTTGCTGACAAGCACTAATAACTAAGCAAGTTTTAAAATCTAGATCTCATTTAGCGTCTTGTTAAGCCAACAGAATCGAAACATCTTGACCAAAACTGAATAAGAGGGAATGTGATATTGGGGAAAAATGATACATCTTTCTTTTTATTTAAATGTTTACTGTTACTAATCGGTGCGACACGGGGCTGAATCTCAGTAAATTGTGGCGCCAAGGCCACTCTGCCACTTACAATACCCCGTATATATATACACATTACATGATTTTTAATGCATACCTAAGCTAAAATTATGTCGTTGATCTTTTTTATATGTAGTATAAAATACACATTTACTAAAAACAGAAGGTTTAAGTTACTTCAATTAGGGTTCTAGTATGAAATGAGATATATCCCCATAAATGGTCTCGAGTCTCGACAACTTACACGATGAAACAAGACAGAATGAGACATTGAAACATGCTATTAAGAGCACAAACAATCGTCCTCAAAGCCAAATCACAAAATATAAACTTGACGACACCAAATTAGTTTTTCGTCCACGTCAAAATAATAATGTTTAACATGTCCATAAGTGCGTAGTTAGGATTGTGCACACTTTTTAAAGAACATAACTAATCTAAGACCAACACACAACAGCAAAACATAAGATCAAGAAATCGAACCAGAAGCAAAACCTCAACCAAACACTAAATGCCACCAAAATGTAATCTAATTTCTAAATTCTGATCAACTAAATGACAAGAATGATAAAAGTAGACATAATTGAGCGAAAAAAAAGGAGGGACCTTGTCGGCGATCTTGGCCTGCTTCTCCATGGGCTTGGTCTGTTGCATTTGAACAAAGAGAAGCTCAGAACCTCCAGCCTTGATGTAGTTTTCCTCGTCTACAAAACCTTCCTTAACCGCTATACAACTGTCGCTCCCGCTGCTAGCCCTGACTCGCTGAAGCGGTCGACATGAGCGGTACCGATAGAACTGAGGAGTCTGGTTAAAAATCAGACTCCTTGTTCGAGACATCCAAGCAGGGCAAGGAGAGACGGCCATTGCTGTTATGTTTCGAGCTCCAAGACACTCCATCGTTGCTACTAAACCTTATCTCTGGTTCACATTACTGTGCTCTGTACACGGAGGCGGTGTTTGTGTGTGAGAAAGCAATTGGGAATTTGGGAGAGTGCGAAGGACAAAGTTTGGCTCCGTGTCGCTCTCTTTCACCGTAAAGAGATAGGGAGGAGGAGGAGAGGTTTTTGTCTGCGTTGAGTGTTGAACTGTACAGTCGTTGCCATCCCTTCAGTACTCCACGTGGCAAGAGAGGATTGGTTTGAGCTGTTGAAAAAGCTACTCTCGGATATCGGCCTTTGGGATTCAGGATATAAGACGTAGGAAAAAGATGTAACAAGGTATGCCTGAAACTGTTCATTTGCGGAAGCGGCATTTTTAGTAGTCACCGCTGCCATCTGGGCCCACTGACCGCACGGATGTTTATCCCATCTCTTGTTGGATATACAGATCAAAAATCACCTTGATTGGTAATCTATAACCATTAGATTTTAACTTTTTAGCACTTTTTAAGGCGTTCTTATAGCCGTTGAATGCAACCATTTTTTGAGTATTAAAACCAACGGCTAAAATTATTAAACAAGCTGATTTTTTGTATGAATGTCTATTAAGGGGTGGGCTAAACATCCATACGGTCAGTGGGCCCAGATGGCAGTGGTGACTGCCAAAAATGCCGCTTCCGCAAATGAAAAGATCTCAGGTATACCTTGTTACATCACGACCCTAAGACGTATTCTCTCTCTTGTGCCGCTGTCGGAAGCTTTAACGCGCCACGTGGCATAATCTGTGCATATGTTATTTGGGTCAGGATCGGGGGACAACCATTTGGCGGACCCACATAGAAGATGAATCAATGACTGATTTTTGGTGAGGATGATCTTTATGGTGAGGAGATCATCCTCATAAAAATTCAAATCATTCTGATATTCGTAGACTGGTTTAGAAGTTGAAGAATTATGAACCGTCTATTTTTACTGTGTAACTTGAAAACTACATTTGATGGGGTTAGAAATTTCAGAATGGGCTGATTTTTTGTTGGGGTGAGCGGATCATCCTTACCAAAAATCAACCATTAATTCATCTTCTATTTGAGTACGCAAAAATAGTTGTCCCCTGATCCTGACCCATGTTATTATACTAGAAACTTAGTTATTAGATTTACATATTTACACAAGGGTCGGGCTTCGTTGACAGGTGAAAAAATGACAGGATTCTGTACAGGGACATAATATAAGCCACGTGGCATACTCTTAGAGGAATCTGAACGTATGGATGTTTGTCCAATCCCATAGAGGACTTACAAACCAAAACTCAGCCTGATTAGTGATTTATAGGCGTTGGATCTTTGTACCTCAAATACTGCTCAAATTCCCACAGTTGAGATCAGCCCATGAAAATAAGTCCAAACCAAAGCCACTAAATCACTAATCAGGCTGCTATTTGGTTTGTAGGTCCACCATGGGATTGTAAAAACATCCATACGGTCCGATTCCTCTAAGAGTGTGCCACGTGGCTTATATTGTATCCCTGTACAGAATCCTGTCATTTTTTACCTGTCAACTGAGCCCAACCCTTTACACAATATCTATGTATCTATTGTTTATTTGGTTGGTAAGATTGAGGTTTTCTTCTACTTGTGGGGGGCTTAGGGGACCCCCATTTTTCTGACCCTTCATGGTGTTCGCCGTGGATTTCAAGAATCCAACGGTTGTTGTTAGCGCCGAGCTGACATCAATTTTTTCACTTTTGGGGGCATTGACAACCATCGTTGGATTCATGAAATCCACTGCCAAGCGCGCCAACACCAAGAGGGGTCAGAAAAAGGTGGTCCTTAAAACTTGAACCTTTATTCTATAGTATTTACAACCATAAGTGGCCTCCTCAACAGTACAGGGATAGACAGCTCAGGAAGAGTAAAACTTCGATGACGTGCCCTGTCATCGAAGGGCATGACAGGGCAGTAGATCACGGCAACTGATTTTGTACGGTGGGACCACCTCGGCCTCAGCACACGTACACAGGTGAGTGTCTTGGCAAAAAACACTCAAGTACACACCTGGGTACGTGTGTGGTGAGATCGAGGTTATCAGTCCGTGCAAAATACACCTGCCGAGATCTGCTACCCTGTCATCTCATTCGATGACAGGGCCCGGTCATCAAAGTTTTATCCGCTCAGGAACTCTTGAGAGAGTAAAACTTGTGTCACGAGATGTTGTGACGGAACACGGTCACAGCACTCAATACGAGACACGTGGCATACTATCAGAGGTCTTTGACCGTATGGATGTTTGACCAGTCCCTCGGTGGACCTACAAACCAAAAATCAGCCTGATTAGTGATTTAAAACCTTTGGATTTTTGCACCCAAAAAACGCTCAATACTGCTCAAATTCGTACCGTTAAAATCAACCCGTGAAAATAACTTCAATAGAATCAGTTAGAAATCACTAATCAAGCTGATTTTTTGTGTACCAGTCCACCGAGGGACTGCCCAAACATCCATACAGTCATCGTCCTCTAATAGTATACCACGTGGCTCATATTGAGTGCTGTGACCGTGTTCAGTCACAACATTTTGTGACACAAGTTTTACTCCTCTTGAGAAACCAAAAACATTATCCTCATCGAAGATTCAATATCCACATTAATTTCTTCAACATTCAAGCCAATCTTACCCCTCTCTTCTTTTTACTATTATATCTTATATTTGGATCCTTGTTTGGTTTGATTTGTTGGTTTAATGTTATTGGTTTGGTTATCTACAATTCAAAGATTCCTGAAATAAAAAATATTAGGGTTTCCTGAATGAAAAGATTTTTTAGGGAAATTTATTCCGAAGGTCAGTAATTGTTTGCTTTTTGGAGTCATATTTCATAGACTTACTTCCCTTTTCAGAAAATTTGCTAAATCGGCAATAAAAAGCACTAATTAGAAGAAAATAGATTGAAGGGAATTGCTAGGATTAAGGATGGGGTGTTTTGGTCATTTACTATTTTTTTTTAAGCTGTTTTGAAGAAGCCGGTGGAGTTAATACCTTTTTGATAAGGTTCCGTCTAGAGCTACACCCATTTCTTACATCCACTTCTTACACCCGAGATTGGGGCCCACATGGAGATCATGTTGGGCAATCCAACCACACATTAAGTTGTCCTTGCCATGATGATCATGGTTGCAAAAAATCGATTTACTTCAAAATTGTTAACCATATAAAATATTGATCGAAAATAATGGTTAAATTGGATGGTCTGGATCGTTTAAATTAAAGTTATATTTTTATGAAGTTAGGAATCTTAAAATGTCTTGATTTTTTGTGAGGAAGATAACCATAGTATGAAAAACTCAATGTGCGGTTGGATTGTCTAAGATGATCTCCATGTAGGCCCCAACCTTGGGTGCAAGAAGTGGATGTAAGAAATGGGTGTAGCTCTAGACGGACTCTTTTGATAAAGCTCTCATCGCTAAAAGAGACTGATTGTTATTCAAATACTAAGATAGCTATAGATAGTTGTTGGAGATGATATGCTTTTGTAGCTACTTAGCGTTAATGTTCACTATTTATAACGTTATTACTTGTAACCCAATCTAAATTTAATCCATCAAATCTATTTTAAGATCTCCATGATCAAAACCTTGTATCATTCGCATTGCATTAGGGAGGAATCTATTTATAACGTTATTATGTGCGGTTGGATTGTCTAAGATGATCATGTTAGATGCCCGTCATGAAATTAGAGTTTGCATTGGGTGACAACAAACCTTCATTAGAACCAAATGGGATGGAGATATCATTAAGGGTGGTTAGATTAGAAATACCATTAGAGATGAGTTTCTTCTTTATGCTTGAGTTCCAAAAGTTCTTTACCTCATTATTTGATCTACCTGGTAGGTGTCTGACTATCAGAGCCCATCTGTAGATAAATTTAGCCGTGCCCACAAATTTGGCTGCCGCAGCTGAAAAATATTTGTTTGTTCCTCCCCCGGAGTAAATATTTTCACACAAAATAAGCTTTGGTGGGAAAATTTTATATTCTCATGGGAAAATCACTATTTTCAATAAAAATAATTTTTTTTAATATATAAAAAGATAAAAATGACACTGCTTGGATCCTGTGACCTAAGATGTGGGTTCCACACTCACCTAACCCATATTTGACTTACTTTGATACGTAGGACGCAGACAAATTGAAAGAAAATGGAGCTAACTAATACACATTCCAAACATTGCTAAATATTGATATGCACAAATATTTAGCCAAGATATTATATGTCTAACTAAATATTCGCTGTTGGAACTTTTTTTTCTCACATACCAAACAGGCCGTTAGTATTTAAATTAGGCTTTTGCCACAAGACAATACATTCATTTATATATTGTACACTACCTGGAACAAGATGAAACGATCCATGAAAAATTTTAAACCATGCTGATAAGGTGTACCCGCCGCTTCAAAAAAAATTCTCCACTTCAGATGAAGGTGAGGTAAGGATATGGCAATCAACAAGATGGGGAAGTGATTGCACCCAGTGACTATTTTCTTAATTTCAAATTGATTCGTATTTGATGTTTTGAAAGGAAAGTATGGATTTCTTCCCGAAGGCACAGAAAGAGGGGTAAAATTAAAATAGAAGATTATAAATAAGCGAAAATCTAGATGGTCTCAGTAAAGGTGGACAACTATCCTCTTTTCTTTTTTAAAGATTTGAAAGAAAACTAACACGTCAAAACTCGTAGAAGAGTCACTAGCAGAAGCAAGGCAATGGTGAAATGCTTCACTGAATAGTGAACTGTGATTTCTCTTTCTTGAACCCTATCTTCCATATTTGAGAACCTGGCTGCAAAAGGTGTTTATAGCTGCTGCTTTTCTCGTTTTGGTTATCTTAGTTTCTGCATTATCATGCAAGTGTAGGTCCAGAACTACTACAAGATTTACAAAAAAAAAAGATGCCATGTTCGGGACAAGAACACCTGCCCCGAAACAAAAAGACGTCAAGCAGAAGCAGTTGCAGACCTCTGGGTTTGGCATCAATGGCAATACAATAGAAGCAGCAGCAATTGCCGCTGCCTACAAGATTGCCAACACGGCAAATAAGTCATTGGTATAGCCTGCCTAGCATATTGTCAACTGATCTTGCAGTAAAGGCCACTATTACTCCTAAACCACTGGTTGAGTTGGACCATGGGTTTATTCTGAGATACTCAAAACTACAGAAATTAAAAACAATCTGAAAATATACAGTAGATGCTGAAACTAAAAACAAACGCACGGATAGATAAGATAGGTAACGACTGTTAAACAAAATTGCCTCGTTAGGACAAAAGACCTCATTGTTTGATACAAATTTCCCTACCTGCTACAAAATTTGTATAACGGGATCTCCACAACACAAATGTGATGTTTTCAATGTTCCTACTACGAGTCATGCACGACTATTGAAAATTAAAAACAAAAACAAAAAATAAAAAGAACTCGACGAACCCACTTCAATAATTACGAAATTAGAACTTGCGCACACACCTTACCTCTCTTGAGAGAAAAGTACCACTTCCCCTCATCAGAGCAGATCCGCAACATTTGAGGGAAGCTCCTCAACCACCACATTATAAAACCTCTGGATATCTGACAACATCCTCTCATCATCATGTGTCACAAAGTTGATTGCAACACCTTTCCTTCCAAACCGTCCACTACGTCCAATACGGTGGAGGTAGTTCTCTGGTTGAGTCGGCAGATCATAGTTAATGACCAGGGATACCTGCTGGACATCAATACCACGAGCCAGGAGGTCAGTAGTAATGAGAACACGCGAGGACCCAGACCGGAACTCACGCATGATAATATCCCTCGTGTTTTGGTCCATGTCTCCATGGGTGGCAGAGACTGTGTGATCACGGCTCCTCATCTTGTCAGTTAGCCAGTCAACCTTGCGCCGTGTGTTCACGAAGATGACACTCTGAGTGATGGCCAAGGTCTCATAGAGATCACATAGTGTCTCCAGCTTCCATTCTTCCTTGTCAACATTGACGTAGAACTGCTTGATACCCTCAAGGGTTAGCTCGTCACGCTTCACTAGGATCCTCACAGGCTTGTTCATGAACTTCCTGGTGATCTCAAGAGCCTCAGGTGGCATCGTGGCAGAGAAAACACCAACCTGAACTTTCCCAGGGAGGAGCTGAAAAATATCATAGATCTGGTAGAGAGAATACTGAATCAGAATGTAGCTAACAACAAAAATTCAATTAACAACTGCTTCAATAAATAAATAAATATAACCCAATTAACAACTCACTACAACTGAAAGAATAAAACTATGAAAAGTTTACCTTCAACAGGAATACAAACAATAGCACGAGGACATTTCATTCAGAGCAAAGAAAAACAGAAACAACGGCAACAAAAAAGACAAACATTGAAACAGAGGTAAAGAGTGTACCTGATCCTTGAAACCTCGCGAGAGCATTTCATCAGCTTCATCCAATACGAACATCTTGATGGAGTCGGGGCGAAGAGACTGTCTGCGCAACATATCAAAGACACGACCAGGAGTACCAACAACAATATGGACCCCACTAGAAAGGATCCGTTGATCCTCACGAATGCTAGTCCCACCAACACAAGCATGAACCTTAACGCCCAAATAATCACCAAGGGCTCGCATAACCTTCTCAATCTGCTGTGCAAGCTCTCTCGTAGGTGCAAGAACCAAAGACTGGCATTCCACTAAATTGTAATCCAACTGCTGCAGGATTCCGGAGCAGAAAGTTGCCGTTTTCCCCGTACCAGACTGTGCCTGCTGAATTACATCAAGGCCCTTGCAGAAGGGTACAATTCCTCTCTGCTGAATAGCAGAGGGTTTCTCAAATCCTTCAAACAGTACATGCAAAATGTGAAAAATGTAAGCACCAAAAACTGATCTGACAATAATAATAGGAAGGTCAACTGAACTGAGCGTAACAAAGTAAAATTACCATAAGCATAGATGCCTCTAAGAAGATTCTCTTGCAAACCCATCTTATCAAAGCTCTCATAAACCTCGTCATAAGATGTAAAGAAATCGTTTCCCTCATCTGTAAGCCTATATGCAAGAACAGACATAAATTTCAGAAATTGATACCAAGCTATTTTAACACTTCCTACCAAGAAAGAAACAGACATCTAATGCAAAAATGAACAGACAATGAGTATGAAGCTTACAGTTCGCTCATCTTGTTATCATACTGACGAGCATCAAACTGTGATCCTTCGGGAGCTGCTCCTGCCATGACTACAAAGTACAAACAACAGAAGGAAATAAGGGTAAAAACTTATTAACTGGTATAAGGAAACTGGTTGATCAGTTCCAAAACACTCCAAATGCACATAATTATTATCATCATCATAGGCTCTAGCTATACCTTGCTCTAACACCTAAGAAGGTACCAAAGAGAATCCTTACATAAAATTAAACAAATTCGGACACACTGCTTTTAATCATAAAAACTTTTACTTCCATTAGAAAATCCATGTTGGCTTGTTCAAAGCCCCAAAAGGGCTAACGTAACGGATATATTCTACAATAAAGAAACAATCTGCGAGGGGAAGAAGACATACAAGCACATTAGTAAAAAAAATGGCCTCTCCAGAAAAGTTTAATACAGCACAAACTACGTAAATAGAGGAGAATCGAACCAACATAATCACGAATTTCATTGAGCAGAATCATCATGAGCCAACAAAATCAAGCCAATCCTATTACAAATTGGAAACAGAACACTTTAACCAAGCAATCCCAGAAGATTTATACGACAGCTCCACAAATCTAACATACGATCCAAACATAGAACAGTTCTTTAAACTCACTTGATGGAGAACAAGAAAGCTGTTCTTCAAACGTCAATACTCACGAAGAATCAACACCACACGAGAACCCACTTTTGATGGAGAACAGGAGAGTTATCCCCGATCTGCTTGTGTGGAATCAACACCACACAGAACCTTGATGGAATCAACACCACACAGAACAGAGGTAGAATCAACACTACCAGATTAAACAGGGAAACTATTTCTTCTGATTTCAAGGTATCCTCCGAATCCTATATTTATAGGTTTAAATCCTACTCCAAATCCTAGTGCAACTCAATAAATCCTACTGCAGCTATAAGTCCTAATTCTACCAGGAAAAACAAAGACAAAATCCTACTTTGATTGAAAATAAAAACATTGAAGTTGGATCAGGAATCTTGCTGCATCATCACTACAAGTATCGAAATCTTACTAATAACAAGAACACAAATCCTGTCCCAGTAATTAAGAAATAAACAACGAAGAACAAAACCAGGCTTTAAGAAACGAATTCGAGTTACCAAAAGGATCTTTCAGAGATCAAAACACGGGAGATAACAGTCATCAAATCTCAACAAAAGCAAACTAAATCCACCGATCAACACTCATCAGAACCAGAAAAACAAATAGATTCCATTAAAAATCTATGAAATTAAGGATTATAAGCAGGAAATAAAGGGATTCCTGATTTGCGCACCAAAACCCTCAAAATCGCACTACAAAATTCGCATAAAAAGGCACATCTCATATATTTTTCATCGAATATAAAAGTAAATCAACAAGAAAACGAAAATCACCTGTTTTTCTTCGATTGATTCAAGATCTATCTGTAGAATTTTTAGGGTTAGAGCTCAAGAACTCCTCGGATCTGAACCGGGAGTCTTCTGGAGCTACGATAAGAAGCGAGATTACGAATCGCTACCAAATAAATATATTCGTAGCCTTATACTAAAAAAATAGAGTTTTTCTAGCCTTTCTTTACTTTCGTAAAGAGTTCTAACCCTAGACGGAGTAGAACTTTGCTGACGGAGTCCGTAATCAAAGTTGATGACGGATCACAGTTGAGCAACGTGGCACAATTTTAATAGACGACATACAATATGAATGTTTGGCTTGTCCCTAGGTGGACCTACATACCAAAACACAGCTTGATTAGTGCTTTCAGACCTTTGGATCTCTATACCCCAAATAATGCTCGAATTCACGGTTAAAAATCGACCCATGAAAACGACTCAAATCCAACGCATAGAAATCACTAATCAGGCTAATGTTTGGTTTGGCTGTCCATCTAGGGTTGGGCCAAACATCCATACGGTCAGAAATCTCTAAGAGTGTGCCACGTGTTTCCAATTGTGGTAAGTCAATAACTTTGCTGACCAGTCCTGTCAGCATAGCTCTATTCAGAAGATGCTCGCACGAATATAGATATCAGTCGCACGTGCATGTTCAAGGTCGGTTATTTCAGATTGGAGAAAGACCCGGTGTAGATGCAGTATGGTAATCGAACCATTGAATGGTTCCTACTTGGTCAAAAGTCAATATGAGTGAATGATCTCAAGTTCTCAACCATTCATCCTTTTTTGAGGTGCGTTAACTGTCTAAACACACGCGTTGGTTGTTTCCATATAGATGGCAATTTTAATCTCTAAGAAGATATGATCCCTCAAGTAAAACTTCGCTGACACAAGAGTCAGCGAAGCCAATGACAGCCCACAATATGGGCCACGTGGAACATTCTTAGAGGACACTGACCGTATGGATGTTTGGCCAATCCTTAGGTGAACCTACAAACGAAAAAGCAAGCTGATTAGTGATTTCTAAGCATTTGATTGTAGTCATTTTCATGGGTTGATATTAACCGTGCGAATTTTGAGCATTATTGACCATTATTGGGGTTCTAGGATCCAAAGGTTTGAAATTACTAATCAGGCTGATTTTTGGTTTGCCGGTCAACCTAAGGATTGGCCAAACATCCATACGGTCATCATCCTCTAAGAGTGTGCCACGTGGCTCATATTGTGGGCTGTCAATTTTAACTGCAAAAAAGTGCGGTTGAGCTGTGGATCGTCAGATTCAAGATATTCACGGTGGTCCCACGGCGGAGACTTTATTAATATCATTGATCTCTTGAATCACACGGTCCCTGATCCAACCACACGAATCTTTTTGTGGTAAATTTTTAATAGAGTTGCCTCAAATAAAATTACAATATTTAGGGCTGGCAATGTTATCGTAGCAACGTCATCCGAAGGTCCAGACTCCAACTCTGGACATCGAGATTTCCGCCACACAAATTTCAAGAACGAGTTTAATCAAATCTGGTACAACGAATCCCTAAACATGTCACGTGGCACGCTCTTTGGGGTCCACTGATCCTTTGGTCCGTCCCTTTGGAGGATTTACATTCTGGCCGTTGAAGTTGATGTTTTTTTGTTGTCATGGGCTTAGTGAACATGCCCATAATTGGGTTCGAGTCCATGATGAAAAAAGTACTCAAATCAAATGGCTAATAATCACCTATCAGGCTGATTTTTGGTGTGTATGTAGGTTTAACAAGAGTAAATCTTTTACAACCGGAGGGACCACAGTATAGACCACGTGGCAAACATTTTAGAAACTACTGACCGTATGGATGTTTGGCCCATCTCTATGTGGACCTACATACCAAAAATCATACTAATTAATGGTTTCTAACCTTTGGATCTGAGTACCCAAAATAATGCTTGATTCCTATGGGGAAAAAATAAACCCATGAAAAAGACTCCAATCCAAAGGTTAGAAATCACTAATCAGACTGATTTACTTGTCTAACAAGAGAGAGGGGGGAGTGGGGGGTAGAAAGGATCAGGAAAGGGTGGGTGCCCGGCTGAAGAGAGGGGTATTTTGGTCCAAGTGGGGTGCCCGGCTTAAAGACGTGGGTGCCCATAGAGCGACCCTTTGTTTTATCACATATGATAATGGAATGAAAATTAACCCTAAAATCTGAATCATGATGGGAAGCATCCCTGCATTATTGACCTAGGATACCTGGCATTTTGTCTTACTATTCTTCATATTATTTTAATATATATTATTTGACTGCTACGTGTCACTTTATTATTCTCAGAATTCTAATATACATTTAGTTATTATTTTAGCTTACATATAATTTTTATTAATATTTGAACTACAACACACGTACACATGCATCGGCACGGTGCAACTCACATAATATCTAGTAAATACTATATCTATTGGGAAAATATCTAACTAGTGGGCCCCACACTTTATTTTGCTTTAGATGTTATATTAATTAAGATATCTAGTTAAAGATATTTTAGATATTCTCCTAGGAAACTATTAATGAGAAGTTTACAAGAGGGGATCTTACTCAAGCTAGACACAAGTTTGCTTCTTTCTCTCTCTAGAAATTCTCTCCATATATCTGTTCTCGCTGATCTCAGTGACCTTCAAACTTTGAAGGTTGCCCTCCCAAAGATCTAAACCCAACCCACGTTAAACCCTTGGTTAGTTGGTTAATGGTGGTTAACATTACGTATGTGTCAGACATTTTGGGAGGGGACCTTCTACCCGGACTAGATTCACTTTCATAGATCTACTCTTGAGCATCTCCAACAGCGAGAAAAGATTCACTGGTCTCGGAACCTTCAAACTTTGAAGGTTTCCCCTCCCAAAATGTTTGACATGCACATCAAGGCCTAAACCTAACCTGCGTTAAACCCTTGGTTAGTTAGTTAAGGGTGGTTAACATTGGGTATGTGTCAGACATTTTGGGAGGGGACCTTCAACCAGGACTAGCAATTTTTTCCTCTCAAACAGCTATCCATGTTAGTTGGCCATTTCAAATTAAAATGAAAAAGCATGAAAAAGGCTCTCCGTCAGTGTCCCCAACTTCTTAGCCATATTTGGAAATTAGCTAAAGGCACTCCTATCATGTCCAAATATGAAGATTTTTTTTCCTTAGCTATGTCTCCCTTGCTATGAGACCTTTAAGTTTATATCATTTTAGTTTAAAAACATTAAAACAAAAGTTTCTTGCATGTTTCATGTAGCACATTCTTGGATGATGTTCGGCCCATCCTAGGTGGACATACGATGAAAATCACCCGATTGTTGATTTTTAGCAGTTGGATTTGATCTTTTCATATGTTGATTTTTAGCTCTCTAATTAGATCATTATTAGTGATACTGAAATCCAATGGCTAGAAATCACCAATCAGGAAGATTTTTTTTTTTTTCTGAGTCCACCAAAGGGTCGGCCAAACATCCATATGGTCAGTTTTCTCCAAGAGTGTGACATGTGTCCATGTCGCTTGGATGCTTTCTTGAATTTTATTGAAAGTTTTATAGTACTTTGATCATTTTATTAGATTTCTTGGCTATTTTGGAGAAGCTAAAGGAAATAACACCTTTTTGTTAAAAGCTCTCCTTAGTAAAAAGAGCTGATTGTTAGCCAAACATGAAAATAGCTATGGATAGTTGTTGGAGATGCTATAAGCTTCCTCAAAAGAATATCTAAAATATCTTAGCTAACATAACATCTAAAGCTAACAAAAATGTGGGACCCACTAGTGAAATATTTTCTCATTAGATATTATGTCTAGTCCGGTTTGAACCAAAACTAATAGACTCCCTCAAATCCATCCATTTAAGTTGTCGTCGGGTCTAGAATGGGTTTGAGCCGGGTCTATTTAAAATTTGCTTGTACAAGTGTGATATAAAAAATAAATAAATATATAAAAAATCCTTTCTTCTACATTGTCGTAATTATATACCGATGTACAGACGAATTGTTCTTGCTTGTGTCATAATCGCGATCAAGAAAAGATCATCATCACCTAATAGTGCATTCTTTTTCATACTTATCTATTCTACTTATTAATGGACGAAGGCCCTTCTTGCGTGCTTCAGGCTAAACTTGAATATTCCAAAACTACCCCTATTTTGCAACTTTATCTTCTTCTTTTTTATCTATTCTACTTATTAAGGGCTTTTTGGTCCATCTTTTAAAAATGTAAGACCCAATTCTCCAACTATCCATGCTATATTTGCTTACCAAAATAGCATCTAAAAGCTCTCTTATTTCTTCAGCTCCTCGAATAAAAATTAAAAAAAAAAATCTCTTCTTTCCCTCCAAATCATAAGAAAATAACGAACTTAATTATCAACTTAAAGAATGCCTGCCAAAATTAAAAATTAAAAATTAAAGAATATTTAAAGGGTATAATGTATATAACGGGTCCGATATGGGTTCAAGTCTGGTTTGATCTATTATGAAGTGGGCCAGACACTCCCATATACTAGATGGATATGGAATTCGTTGGGTTGAGCCTAAGTAAAAGAGAACCAGACCCAGCCCATTTAATAAATGTTTTGATCTTTGGATCTAGGCTCGTTCTTAGGGGTGGCAGTGCAAGTTTTAGTCAAAAGAAAACAGCCTTGATAAACACTAAGAAGCCATATATAAGAAATTAAAATCAGTCAAAAATTAAGGGACGGGATATTCACACCCGCATTTTCGCTCAGAAAACTCACTCACTCACTAAACCCACCAAAAATTAACCCCTAACTCTTCACACATACACACAAGAAGAGGAGGAGGAGGAGGCCGCTGCTCACCTCTCTCTCTCTCTCTACATTCCCTCTCCCTCTCTTTCCAAAACCAGAGAGAGAGAGAGAGGTACCTGCTGCAGTGGCGGCGGCGTCCTCCTTGTCTTCTTCTTCTTTTCTTCTCTATATTTTTTTATTTTTTGGTGGGTTTAAGTGAGTGAAAAAACAAGGGGTATTTTTATAATTTTCTTTTGTTATGTGGGTTTGATGAGCGAAAACGCGGGTGTGAATATCCCGTCCCAAAATTAAAGTCCCCAGGGTACAAAATTGAAAAATAATGAAGACAATTATAGTCTCCAATGGTCAATTCAAAAGTCAAAATTTGAGGGAACATTTGTCTAAAGGCTCATTAGAGCAAAAAGCCCATCCATGCCCAACCTAGTGTGGCGTAGCATGCATGTGCACATGTGGTAGCATTCATGCTCTTTGAGCTTCACCAATGCTCTTCTTCATTGACATGTCCTTCCAGCTTCTTGTCTCTCCGATGTGGAACTAAAAATTGCAAAAAACAAAGCACACCCCTGCAAAAATTTCATCGGAAATTTAAAGTTTAAATGAATTTAGATAGTTGTGTGATTGTGTCTGAGATCACATTAGATTGTAGTGTGAACCATGGTTTAAAAAAGGGATGTTATATTGAAAATAACGGTCCTTATAATGGATTCGAACCTCCCCCGTTATGTTATGTACCATTTTTAACGCTCAGAAAAGCCTTTATTTTTGTTATAACTACCGTTATAACGAAAATAGTGACTATTATTTTATGAAAAAATAATTGTTTAAAAAACGTCGGTTATTTCCATTATAAAGTTTATTAAAAAATTTGAAATTCAAATTTTGAACTTTGGATTCGTTTTACAACGGAAAAAACGGTAACACCCCCAATCCGTTATACCGTTATAACAACCCCTTTTAAACCTGGGTGTGAACTACAAGTTTATCCATTGGAGTGACGAGATGGATGCCATATTTTCTACCCAAGGGCCCACAGGCTGCCGAACCATAATACTTTTGTAAAATCGCATTCAAGTAGGAGGTGCCAATCCTACTCTAGGGTAAAATTACACAATGGGCAAGACGAATCATTTATCTTAATAAAACTAAGATAATCTACCAAATATTTTAATTCTTGGTACCTCTTGGTGGTACCATAGATGCCCATAATTTTTTCCAAGTTAGGTCTTGAACAGTTTTTTTTTCCAACAGGACTCATCTATCTGAATAACTGTTATAATGCCATTACTGAGTTATAACCACAATTGTTAAAAACCTTGCTTATGTAGCATAGCCTCTAGATATTCTGTCTTCAATATATATATATATATATATATATATTAGTGGGTGGCCCGTGCCCTCGGCACTCTCCGACAAAGCATTTGCTAAAATCGGGTGTTAGTTGTTGAGATCCACCGTCCATTTGGCAAATAAGATCTCGGTCATTCTTTGTGAAGCCAAAAAGAGGGGTATAAGTGGTGAGACAATTTCTCTTTAAATTAATCCAACCGTCTAAATTTTATTTTATGTAAGGGTTGATATGGGCCCATGGATATATAAAGCCGGATAAGAGGGGGAGACAACCGTCCTGTTTTGTTATATAGATTATTGCTTTTGAGTGCATATTGAAGGCATTTTAGCAGGGGTCGCTCTATGGGCACCCACGTCTTTAAGCCGGGCACCCCACTTGGACCAAAACACCCCTCCCTTCAGCCGGGCACCCACCCCCTTCCCTTCTCCTTCACTCTCCCTTCCTCTCTCTCTCTCTACTATAACTCCCCCCTCTCTCTCTCTCTCTGAGCTTTTAGCCCCCACGGTAGTGCAGCACCGTGGAGGCTAAAAGTCGAAGAGAGAGAGAGAGAGAGTGGGGGGTGGGGTGAGAGAGGTAGGAGAAGGGGTGGGGTGTTTTGGTCCAAGTGGGGTGCCCAACTTAAAGACGTGGGTGCCCCTAGAGCGACCCTTTTAGTAGGGTTTCCTTGGCGAGAGGTGAAAAGAATCCTTATTAAGGAATAAAAATAAATAAAATAAAAGGATAACTTTGGCATAAAAATAATTATTCCACAAAGAAAAGTAAAAGTATTCTTGGCAAAAATAAAAGTAATCTTATCATAAAAAAATAAAAGTGATCTTATCATAAAATAAAATAAACAATTATTCCACATCACAGTTGTCACTTTCTTCCATCCAATTTTTTTCCCTTTTTCTGATAAGCCCATCCATTCTTTTTCTCAGACACTCAAGACAAATATATGGTCATATTGTCTTACTTTCATTGGTAGGCAACAAGTATTAGGCTTTCACATCACAGTATCATCTCCCTGTGAGAGGTTATGAGTTCAACCCACACAGACAGGTTTACTCTATACTGCAGCAGATTCGACCATGGTACTGCATGATATATAGGCATCTGTTTCATGCGCAACACTATGTCTGCCCAGAAACACCATCCTGGAACTCATGGTATCACCACAATGGGTGAAAATCAATATAGACAAATAAGTGATAAACTACGGATTGTCATCTATTCGATTAATGAACAGAGCAATTGAATCCTGCTACAGTCCCACACAGTATAAGTCTCAAGATATAAATATCAGCACCACAGCTAATGAAACATAGAGAATCCCAGAAAGAATAGTGTAAGAAAAAAATCAGTTTAAGTAGTCTACTGAAACAAAATCAATAATGATGAACTCATTTTTTGTTTGTGTAACATGGCTGAATCCAATGAAATAGCAATGAACCCTAAGAACTCCCAGCAACAAATGTAATTGAGAACATAAGCAAGTTGCAAATGTTAGCATAAGTATATGAATGCTTCAAGCAAATCATTTCAACCAGATGCATAAGTGTTGGCTTTTTTCGCACGTCGAGTGCAGAAAGGAGGTCAAGCTACTAAGATGGCAAACCAGGGGAAAGAAAAATAGGAAAAGATTTCCATAGTCCAACTTTATTTCAGTTCCAACCACACATTTGCAGGTTCAAGATTCCATAATTTTCTGAACATCTCAGGCGACATGGGAGGACCACAAAAATCTGTTCTCTCACATGCAGTCAAATTTCACCTTCAACTGATTCAAAAAAGATAATCAAAAGTTCGAAGAGCATGAGCCCAAGCTCAGATGGTTTCAAGGCATGTCTTAGCCGATAATTGAATAGATAATAGTGAAGTTGCCCGTCACCTGGTCCAAATTTCAGTTCCTTCAAGAAAGATTCATTTTGCATGACATCTAATGCATTGAAGACATCATAATCCTTCCATTTGGCCACAATAAGTGCATCGTTCATCAACTAAGGCAATGGAGTTCGAGTAGAGACATTGTAGTATGAATAAGCCGCCTTCAAAATCGAGTAATTCTGATTCCCAAGGATTGATGATGGAAGAGTGTAGAAGCTGCAGAAGTCGGTAATCTCATGAGTTTCAGGGCTCTCAACCAAGTAACTATCCACGACATCCTCGGTTGGAAGAAGCCAATGCTCTACATCATTCTCATCAAAATCTGGTAGCACAACAAACTGGCTCAAGTAGTTCCTAAGCAGCCGGGTAACCGCAGGAACATCGTGCAGCTCCATTTTCCTGAAACCTGGGGTGACCGTTGACTCCGGCAACTTATAAAGCTTTATTGTTCGGCTCATCGTCATCCATGCACCAAGCCGGGAGAACCCAACATCAATAAGTTTCTTCGGGTTCAATGATCTATGCCAATACTGGCAGGATGAGATTGGTGTTGGAAGAACCACTCCAGCTGTGTAAGCTGCTTGCCAAATATTCTCCAAGTGAACCCTCCTGGTAACCTCCCTAATCATGACAGGAGCAAGCCTTTTTGATCTAAGCTTCTTATGAACGCACAAGAAATTGATCTCAGCCATGTTAACAACCTCATCACGGACCCGAATCTTTGCAGGGACGCCAGTAATGAAAGCAACCAACTTTTTGGAAACTTTAACACGGACACCAATGTGCCAGTTCTTGAAGTAACCAGGAGGATGAAGAGCCCAACGAAGAAACTCCTTAGAGTAATTGAATTTGAACATGTTCTCATCATCCTCAACATAGTTATTTTTGAGTAAGTTGTAGACTTCGGTGCAGGTTTCTTCAGAATCGATGTCACAGGTAGTCCATTCATAGAGATTTGGGAGATTGTAAGGTTCTTGCTTGACTTCATATAAGGGGGTTGGGGGCTCGATCAGGCCTTCGGGCAAACTTGTGTCTCCCTGATCCTTGAATTGCCCAATGGGTTGGGTTTCCCAAAACTTATGTTGCTTCCCGAGAGAAAGAGAGTCTTGAATCTTTCGGGCTAGGGTTTCAATCGAGCTATCGGTTTCAGAAGGAGGATTTGCATCAGAATTAGACTTTGGGGCTTCATCAGGGGAACCAGGCGAAGAATTGCTACCAACCATTTCTGTAATTAATTTAGAAAGGATATTCTGCAAAAAAAAAAGACAGAATTTCTTGTGCCCTAACAATTTTCCTGAATGGCCAAATTTATTTTGCTTCAATCGGATGCAAAACTATCAGTACTTCAGATCCTTGCAGAACGAACACCAAACTTAAGATGAAACAATTGAAACCCTAGATTCCTAAATTTTTCTTCAAATGCAGAGATTTTAGGAATCTTAAAAGTCCTAGCTCATGAAGAAAAAAAAAAAAAGAATTCCAGCTCGAATTGAAACCAGAAATACGAGAAACCACAGACGAAAATCAAATCAAATCAAATCAAATCGAAACAAGAACGAAGGACAGAATCTATAAGATTATCGCAATTATTAACCTCGGAAAATACACAAACTTACAAATTATCTACAAAAGCTTGTGTGATTGAACCTTCAAAACCCTAGATTGTTGCTGCAATTAATCAAAATTAGGGTTTCTCCGATTTAGTTTCTTGGGTTCGTTCGAGGTCTGCGAGGAACAAGGGTTTGGTTTTTGGGGTTCCTTGGGGATCTAGGGTTTTGAATTGGTTGGAGAAGATGGAGAAAACAATACGACTTTGGAAAGACCGGAAAAGGGCTTCGGGGATGTCAATTACGTCATACCGAGATCCATGTCGTTGGATACTCCTCGAGATGCGTTACACACGAAGCTTGAGGAACATCCAACAGTCTAGATCCTAAGGAGGAGGTTATCCTCAGGGCGACTGATCATTTTCCATTTCCGAATCAGAGCTTTTCAATGTGCGATTTTTTAACGACAAGTGCTAGCAACACGCGCTCACTTCGTGGGACATGCCCGTGTTTTGGAGCGCGTGACGAAGGGCGAGTCACAAGCATCTATGATGCTTTTCTTTCAACCCAAAATAAAGTAGGATGATTTGGCGTGGAATAGGAGGCGTTACCGTTATTTCAGATATAACGCCCATTACAATGTCCCCACATTTTAACAGACAATAATAGAAAAAATAACGAAATATAATGAATAATAACGGAATAAAAATACTTTTTATTACTTTAAAAATAATGGTTGTAATATCCATTATAACGGGTTTGTAACGAATTTAATGGCAGGAATTATAACTGATTTTAGATTTGAAATTCAAATAAAATGAGTTTTAAAATAATGGAAAAACTGACGTTTTATTTTAAAACGTTATAAAACAAATAACCGATGATAGTTTTGTTATAACAGTCGTTATTTTAAAAAATCAACCAAATGGAATAACATTAAAATGAAATAACGTAGCAGGGTCAGCGTTACCGTTATAACGGTCATTTTTTAAATCATGCTTTTACTTAGCACGCTTTGGTTCTTACTTCTTCCAAAGCATCAGTGTTTTTTCAAAAAAATAAAAATTGCATCACGTTGCTTGACCAAAGGGTGTCATGCTAATCCAGAACCATCGTTCAATACATTTGGAGGTGGGACCTACATGCAAGGTTTTCCTCGATAATTATAAAAGTGGTTTTAATTTTTATATTAACAGCCGTTATAACGGAAACAATGGCAGACGTGCCATTTATTCAATTTTGGACGTATAACAACAACAATAAACTAATGGGGTTGGGCATTACAGTTATTATAGTTACATGTTATGATAGAAAACCAATTTCAAAAGTGCTGTGGATGGCCCTTGATTTGAGTGTCACCATCTTCGTCAAGCACTGCGTGAGGCAAAATCTCCCCTTTTTTGCTGCAACGGGTGAGAAAATTTTGGCCTCTTGACACAGAGAGCGTCACACAAATCAGCCGTCATAGGATGGAACTCGCATGATTTGATAGGAGGATTTTACTTGATGTTTTATGGGCCCACTCCCCATGTACCAATGTACAGCTCTTGAATTGCTAGATGCTATCAAGATCAAGCATTGCCGTGAGGAATTTTTTCAGTGGATGAAACATATTTTTCATAGGTGAAGTAAGAAGTCTTAGGGCCTGTTTGGTAAGGCACCGCTGCGGGAAAATAAAATATTTGTGCACTCTAATATTTGCCCGGGTGTGTTTGGCAGCCACTTGCCACCAACGAATATTTAGACGGGCCCACAAATTAGTCCACCGCGGCAGGAAAACATTTGATCACCCCCCTCCCGGGAAAATCACTATTTTCAATAAAAATGAGTTTTTTTTATCCTTTGACATAATATGTGGTTCCCACACGCGCCTAACCCATTTTTGACTTAGGGCCTGTTTAGTACGTGAGAAAAAGAGTTCCGACGGCGAATATTTAGCCAAGCGAATATTATCTTGGCTAAATATTTGCTCATAGCAATATTTAACAATGTTTGGTACGTGTATGAGCTAGCTCACTTCAGCTTACTTCATTTTCTTTCAATTTGAGTGAGTCCCACATATCAAAGTAAGTCAAAAATAGGTTGGGCGAGTGGGGGAACCACATATTATGTCAAAGAATAAAAAAAAATTCATTTTTATCTTTTTTATATATTAAAAAATTAATTTTTATTGAAAATAGTGATTTTCCGACGAGAAAATAAAATTTTCTCACCAAGGCATAATCGGCGTGAAAATATTTTCACAGGGGGGGGGGGGGGGGGTGATCAAATGTTTTCCTGCTGCGGAGGGCAAATATGTGGGCCCAGCTAAATATTCGCCGAGGGCGAGTGGCTGCCAAACGCAGCCGGGCGAATATTTGCGCGGCTAAATATTTTATTTGCCCGCCGCGGTGCGTTACCAAACAGGCTCTTACTTTGATATGTGGGACCCACTCAAATTGAAAGAAAATGAAGTAAGCTGAAGTAAGCTAGCTTATACACGTACTAAACGTTCTTAAATATTGATATGAACAAATATTTAGCCAAGATAATATTTGCCATCGGAACTCTTCTCCCCACGTACCAAACAGACCCTTAGTGTTGTGGAAGGAGTAAAATATACAGCAGGAAATAGTAATTCCCAAAGAGAATCAAGTGATTATTGTTCCTAGTATTTTCAATCAGGCGGGGGACATGCAAAGCCTTTTAGATGGGTCCCAGCCAAGGAATCTCATCAATTGAACAAATTTGTAGTAGTGATGTCCCAAAGTAGCCAAAGGCGTGAGCTTTAATCTGCCCTTTAAGTCTCTGACCGCATTGATGAACCCCTTGGTAGATATTCATACCAAAAATCAGCTTCTTTGATGATTTCTATCCATTGGATTTAGTAACCAAAAATGGTTGAATCCAATAGCTACAATCATACATTAAAATCTAATGGCTAGAGATTACTAGTCATAGCGATTTTTTTTGTTTATATCCACCCACGGGGTGGGATAAACATCCATGTGGTCAGTGAGCCTAGAGTGCGTGGGCAATGTTGATAACAAAATGGCTAAAGCTCACGCATTTGGTGTGAGGTCTACCTCGGGACATCTTTTCTCATATAATAATGGAATAGTTTGGGTGCAACCATCCATTCACATTGACATTTGGCATTGGATTGTGAAGTTGTTTGGCTACAAGGATATCTATATATCTATGCTATAGCAGAGAAGTGGGCAGCGTCCATCTCTCTCATCCACATCAAGTTGATGTGGCACTCTCCTCATGCAGAGTGACACGTCATCGACCCCGAATTTTCTATCATCTATTCTTCAATCCTACATTAATACAGTTATTTAATGACTATATCAAAATTGAATTGGTTACGTTAAGTATATATTATTCCAAAACCTTACATACTATCCAAAACGTCTATCTCCTCTCTTAAAACATCTATTTGATTTCTTAAAACGTCTTTCATTCTTAAAATGTCTCTTTGTTTTCTTAAAATTTCCTAAAACTCTCTTTAAAACATCTCTACGCTTTCCTAAAACGTCGATCTATGTTTTTTTTTACCTAAAACTTCCTAAAATATCTCTGCTTTCTTTGTAAAATCTCTTCCTCCATTGTCCAATGGCTAAAACGTCTCATAGCAAAAGACGCAGGAGCAAAAAATTTCTCTACATTGATGCAGGCTAATCAACTTATTGACCATGTCTTTTTTTTTTGCCTTATTAATTATATATTTTTTAGATTATTTTTTCATTATTTTTTTTCTTTTTCTGTTTAATTAGACAAAAATTGTACATGGACGAAAAAAACATCAGTGATCTTTACACAACTCTCCACAAAAATTGCAAGCATGTCTCCTCCACTTTTCCTTTGAATTTTTATTTTCTTTTTATTTTTTTATCTATATTTTTTTTCAGATTAATTGGAGCCTATTTAGATAAAAAAAAAATTTCATCCACCTAAAATAAATAAATATCTAATTCTATATGTATATAACAGATTCAAAATAGCTTGATGAATCGACGCAAATCTGTTATTCTTAACAACAATTGCCGAGTTCTTTAGCACTCGCTTGGACTGATAGAGCTTGGTAGGCAACAAATGAATATAGAATAATGTGATCGGCTGATCCTTTGTAGCATGATCGCTTATCAGAATTTCAGAAGTGCGGGTGAATATATTTTTTAAAGACCTAGAGCTTTGAGAAGTCACGCATCAAGCCAAAAATAAAGAAATTGAGACAATTTTTGCTCTTGGCTACGAGGAACACTCTTAAGAACGAATGGACGTATGAATGTGGATAAAAAAAATTATCTTTTTTTTTTTTAAGATCAATTTGATGTATATGACCGTATTAGTTAAGAATTATAATGTAAAATTGTAAACTAATAAGGATGTCTTGCTTATTGTATATTATTGTAGTTTTTTTTATCTTAAAATCTTATTTATGAAGTTGCCAATAACACATTTTAGTCTTACGTAATTATATTACTGTTTTAAAGGACGTGGTAACATAATTATTCTAAATATTTTTTGGAGATTTTTTTACTAAATATATTTAGAGCATAGTATTAAATTTGTAGGTATTTTTTATACACAAGGGGTCCAATTATATTTTCCTTTTAATTTTTATATAGTTATAATGAAAGTTTTTGTTTTTTATTTTTTTTTATGAATTTCTTTGTTTATAAAAAAATTCATTTTAATTTCTTACCCCGTGCTTTAACAAGGGCCAATAACACTAGTTACTATCAAATACATGGATGAGGGGGCACAACTATTCACCAACACTAGAACGTACAAAGGTCTTAACGATTTGACTTGCAATTCCCAACTAAATTTTTTTGTGGTGGCATTGCGGATCAGATAAAAACATGCCACGTGCGCACCAAAAAGCATAGTTAACTCATGTTTGCTAAAGGTAACATGAGTTGAGTTAATTACTTTTTGACTATTGTGTAACTTGACTCTAATGTTAACTTCAACATACCTAAGTTAACTATGCTTTTTAGTGTACCCATGGCACGTTTTTATTTGATCCAGAATGCCACCATAAGAGAGCAACTTTAGCAAAAAATGCATAAATATCTTCTAATTTTCCAACTCGATAAATTTACATTTATAACTGTCAATTGAGTTGCCACAATTTTCTAATTTGCCCATTCCATTGCTAAATTTCCAAAAGTGTCCCTATTTTACAAGGATTTCCAAATCATTCATTTGGGTTGAAACTTTCCTATTTTGCCACTTTTCCATAAACAACCCTACACTAACTCACGTGGAATGCACACACCTACTAGTAACTGAAAACTTGTGGTGTTAGCAAATTTATCCCAACTCGAGTATTGAGCATCTCCAACTGGAGTATCTATCTTTATATTTGATGAAGCTTTTGCAAAATCCAACTCCAACCGGGCTCTATATTTGGCTTCAATTTTGAAGCTAAGATCTATATCTTTATTCTTGGCTTTAAATATAAGGCCCCGTATTCTTTGGCTTCAAATATAGAAACCTACTTTTTAACTTCAAAATTTTATTTTTGTCATTTTGAAAACTTTGATACCTTTTGTATCATTTGAAATTCATATACTTTTTACCAATAATTTTTAAATATTTTTTGTATCCTTTTTTAAAAAGAAAGTTTTTTGAAGCCAGGGCTAGTTGGAGTTGAACATTTTTTTAGAGGGTGTCTATCTTCAAATTTGAAGAAGATATTTTTTGAAGCCACAATTTGAAGATGCTGGTTGGATATGCTCTAAGGTACTCATAACCCTAGTTGTTAAGTCTAGATACAGTAAATGTTCGAGATGGGAAAAATTTGAGTATAATTCGGTGTCGAGCTTAAAAAAATCCAAATAATAATTCGGCCAAAAATTCTAAGAACAACAAATGTTCGTAATTGTATTTATTCATGTTTAATTTGTCTATGATCAAAAAATTCGCAATCAAAATATAAATGTGTGAAACTTAAAAGAGATTAAAGTTTATGATTGTTGATGGGTCCTCACTTACTCAATTAGTGGACAAACGGTTAATTAGAGTTTTTGCGGGGCCGTTTACTGTAGTTAAATTAGAAAAAAAAATTGAAGTGTGAACTATAAAGTGTGAGAGATACTAGAGTTGCAGGTTTGGTCATTGTGGTGTAGCTATGTAGGTCTAATGGGGTAAGAGAGAGAGCGAGAGAGAGTACTAATTTGATCGATAGTCAGCAACAATGTGCACTAGAGTTGTAACTTATTGGTGGAGCCATGCGGTGGGGCTGTGGGCCCATGGAGGGAAGTGTGGTGAGGGAGAGAGATGAGAGCAAAATGGGATAGGACTTTTTTCTTTTGCTTTTAATTTTTTTTTTCATTGTTTTGCAACCTGATTAAATTGGCCAAATTAATTGCTAAAAAATCGTATTCTCGTTCTATTCATAAACCCCTATAAAATCAAGTATTATTCATATTTTTGATGTGTTCGTTTGTATAGTACGAGTACCACTTAAAAGTGATTAATTAACGAATTTAGCAACTAGGCTCATAACCAAAAACTATTATATTCAGGTATGATGCTTCCGGTTCTTATTGGTTCCACTTTCTAAACAAGTGGATCCAAAACCGAAATCGATAAATATCTAGTTCTCTCATCGAGTACTCATGGTTTATAAAAATGCAAAAAAAATATACAATTAAAATAATTTTTGTACTAAAATTTCAAAGAAGTTTGACATCTTCCACTACTATATATGTCAATTATGGGTCAAATCAGTTCCTTTCCGATTTGGTCCAGATACTAGTGTTCCAAGGACCGAAACCTATTACGTACATTGGTCTCAAGTTCTACTCGTTCCGATTCTGAAATAGGTAGTCCTGGATTTGGAATAATCGGTTCGATTAATAGGGTAAAAATTGACACCCGGACCGAAATAGAAAATATTTATTGGCCCTGGTCTCCCTCCCAAAAATGCCTTTTGGAGCCTAGTTTAGGGCCTACTAACCTTATGGATGTTTGGAAGACCTTTTGGTGAACCTACATAACAAATATCAGCTTGATGGGTGATTTATAACAATTATATTTTAAGATAAAAAAGCTCAAATTCAACTGTTAAACAACCACGCTATTAAAATGCTAATCCGACCGTTATAATTTTTTATCTGTAGATTCATCAAGAGGTGGACAAAATATCCATAAGGTAAGTGGGCCCTTCCACGTGGCTTTTTGAAGGGGGCCATAAAAATTTGAATGCCCCGGGCAAAGTCCCTCCTCCAGAATGCCATGTAGAGTCCTCTTTAAGGCTCACTTACCTTATGGATATTTTGTCCACCTCTTGACGAAACTACAGATAAAAATCAGTATAATTCGTGACTTATAACTGTTGGATTTAGCATTTTAATAACGTGGTTTTTGACCATTGAATTTGTAGTTTTTTTTTAGGATGCTAAAATATAGCTGCTAAAAATCACTGATCAAGCTGATCTTTTGTATATAGGTCCACCAAGAGGTGGTCCAAACTCATGAGAAAAAATTTGTTGGTCCCGGGTCCTTCAAACTTTGAAGGTCCCCTCCCAAAATGTTTGACATGTACCCTTTGTTAACCACCCCTAACCAACTAACCAAGGTTTGGGTTTAGACCCTGATGTACGTGTGAGACATTTTGGCAGGGGGACCTTCAAAGTTCGAAGGGCCTCAGGACCAGCGAATCTTTTCCCGACATCCACAAGGTCAATAGGCCCTAAAGTAAGCTCCAAATGGCATTTTTGGGAGGGGCTGGCCAACGAATATTTTCTGCTCCTTTGTTAAGTATCCTTAAACCAACTAACCAAGGGTTAACGTGGGTTGCGTTTAGACCTTGATGTACGTGTCAGACATTTTGGTAGGGGACCTTCAAAGTTCGAAGGGCCCGGGGACCAGAATTTTTTTCCAACATCCACAAGGTCAGTAGGCCCTAAACTAGCTCCAAATGGCATTTTTGGGAGGGGGAGACTTCAAAATTTGAAGTCCCCCGGGCAAGCGAATATTTTCTGCTCCTTTCCAAATCTTTCTCGTACTCTACTTCTGTTCATTACACTTACACTACGTACAACGCACGTGCCAACCACTAGTATACCGAAACCCCTCCTTTCCTAATCTCTATCGCACTCTACTTGCGTTCCTTAAACTCCACGGTGGATATCCGAGGAGTTGGGAGAAACCCTAACCCTAAAAAAAGCTCGAAACGCAATCGCTATCGGCTTCGTCTCTCTCTCTTGGTCTTCTCTGCAGCGATCTTCGACGGTATTCAACATTAGCAGGTTGTTTTGCGAATCTAGTTATTTTTTTCTCTCGTTTTTCTGCTCTCGATCTGCGATAAAATCGCTGTTTTGCACATAAATCTTGTTATTTCACGATGTTTTGCTTTTAGATTTTGTGTTTTTTTAATGGGAAGCTCTTAATCTCGTTGAATCATGCTGGCAGACCTTTTTTTTTTATATAGATTTTGGTGGAGATTTTTTGGTTTCAGTTGGATCGATTTCTATGCAATTTGATTGATGGGATCTGGAGTTGAATAGTTCGTTTTTAGTGCGTAGTATTGTTTCCCCGCGTGTTTTTGTTTGATTTAGGTTTACGTTTTCATGTTGGATTGATTTGAATGATTTTGTGTATGATGTTATGTTTAGAAGCTGTAAGTTTTAGTTTTTAAGAGTTGATCCCGTAAGGTTTGAATTAGTTAGTGAACTTTGTAAAATATTTCTTAACATGATTTATTTGGATTTTGCAGTTCTTTCTATTGATTGTATTAACTTCTTCAATTTGATGAAGTAATTACATTTCCGCGATGAGATTTTTTAGTTTTGAATCTGCGCTCATTCAAGTGCACTTACAGATTTGCTAAAGCTAGGGGCTATTTTTTAAATCACCATCTAGGTTGTAGTTTCTTTGTATTGTTATGATAATTTTTTTAGATGATTTAGTTGTATGATTGAAGCTCTTTCCTGTATGTCCGCAGAGTGTGTGTGTGTTGGTGGGGTGTCTTCCATCGATATTTTCATCATTCTCTGTCGGAATTAGGTTTTACCTACCAATATTTTCATCACATTCTTTCGGATCTTGATTTTGTTTTCATAAGTTTTTCCTTGTCATGTATAGAACAAGTTGGTGACAGTTAATAATGCGATCGAGTTCTTCCATGATTTGGTCATGGCTTTGATGGCTTTTTCTGCCCCAATAGAAAAAAAGTGATATAGTGAATGGGAGAGAAAAGGAAGTCTTGGCTAACATGGTATTGAACTTGACTATATGATCTACTGCAGTTTCATGTGTTATACACATCATTTTTTATTGCATGCTTGTTCTCTACCTTCTGAAAAATTGGTGCATTTATTCGGCAAAGATGGTCTCTGCCTTGGGATGCCATCATTTACCATTAACCATCTTGTGCATTTTTGGAAGCAACACTGTTGTTCTTTTGATGTTGAGCTAAATGATGCACCTGGTAAAAAGTGTGTTTTATGCCTAAAATCCAATTATCTTTGTCATCGGGGCTTCTTATTTTTTCTCGGCTTAGAGATATGATCCACTTATAAATTTGGAAAAAAAAAAAAGAAATTTTTTTACTCTTTAGGTTTAAGTATTATTTTAATGTATTGCTGAAATATTCTTACATTTTACTTATTAATAGTTTTCTATATGTGTTTAACTTATTTTCATTTTCTAGTTGTTAGTATTGTGTGTGCATAAAGCTGTAGTGATGAAAGTTTACTTTTTGCAGTCATGGCGGGATTGGCACCTGAAGGATCACAATTTGATGCTCGTCAGTATGATGCCAAAATGAATGATATGTAAGTTTTTTTTCTCTGTACTTTTTTTTTTCTATATTTTCTATTGATGCTTTGACTCTATCTAGGCACTTGTCCTTTATTTCCTTTTTCTATTGTGCAAACTCTAAATTTTAGGCATGTCATGCTTACTTTGTAATGGCATTGACGATAATAATATTGATACTTGGTTTATGAATCGATGGGAGCAGACTTACAACTGAAGGACAAGATTTCTTTACATCATATGATGAGGTTTATGAAAGTTTTGATGCTATGGGTCTGCAGGAGAACCTTCTGAGGGGCATCTATGCATACGGTAGGTCCTATTATGCTTCCACTGTTTATTTTCCTGAGGCGGTAAGTCATAATGCGGCACTGTGTGAAAGTTTGTTTCCTTAACCAATCACCATTATGTGGCACATACTTGCGTGGGACTCCAGACCATCTGATTGATGGGTCTGCCTGGGAGATCTAGCCCCAATACTCAGCCTGATCGGATCATACTAACCATCCAATAGATGTACTACTGATATAACCGTGTTTAAAAGTTCCATTTATCAGTGTTGGGTCACACGATCGGGCTGATATTACTATTATTATTGTTGTTGTCAGAGTTTGGTTACGTATTGGGTTAGTCCTCACCTTATGCTCAGTGACTGGTGGATGAGCGAGGAATGATAAAAATTCATGTTACTTTGCATCATGAATTAGTGCTTGTTTCTTCTTCTCTATGTTTAGGCCCCTTTGTCAGGTAGTGGATGAAATTCTGAAAATTGAATCTCTTAATTTATTTTGAAGGGTTTGAGAAGCCCTCTGCGATTCAGCAAAGGGGAATTGTGCCCTTCTGCAAGGGACTTGACGTAATTCAGCAGGCACAGTCTGGGACAGGAAAAACAGCGACTTTCTGCTCGGGAATTCTACAGCAGCTTGATTATGGTTTAGTTGAATGCCAGGCCTTGGTTCTTGCACCAACTCGAGAGCTTGCACAACAAATTGAAAAGGTTATGCGAGCACTTGGTGACTACCTCGGCGTGAAGGTTCATGCTTGTGTCGGTGGAACCATTGTGCGTGAGGATCAACGCATTCTTTCAAGTGGAGTTCATGTTGTTGTTGGCACTCCAGGTCGTGTGTTTGACATGTTGCGAAGACAGTCACTTCGCCCTGATTACATTAAGATGTTTGTATTGGATGAGGCCGATGAAATGCTTTCACGTGGTTTCAAGGATCAGGTCCTACTTTTACCTAAACTCTAGGGTGTTTGTTTGTGTTTCCAATTTTCTGCTTTATTGGCCACTACTGTCACTGCTGTTATAAGTTGCTCTAGCAGAAATAATAGAATAAATCCTCAAAATGTCTCACTCTTTTCTCATGGGCAGTAGGACCTTAAAATGTAATTTTATTGAAGTCAAGGCTCAATATATTGTTTACCATTTGTATATGTTGCATTATTTTGCAGCAATAATGTTTTTACTCAATACACTTACGAGGTAAAAACACATAATAAATGTCACGGGAAAGTCTTCTGTGCCAGTACCTGTGAATACACACGCGCACACACACAAACAGGCACACAGTTTGCATTTTTACGTGATAGATTTACCATCAACCTATAGAGCTCATTAGGTCTGTTGGCTCACTTCTGTCCATCGCTCAATATTGATTCAGGATCATGTGAAATATCATAAAGTTACGATTATGTAAAAAGGAGAAATATTTTTGATTGCTATTGTTAATATAGAAACTCAGGAATTTGCATGACAGTAGATGTTTCCTTAGCCTTGGTAAGGAAATCCTTATGGTTTGTTTCATATTTTTTTGTATTAGATCATTGATTGGATTATGAGCATCTGAAAACTAATGTTCTTAACCAAATATTATTATGACCTGTCATATTTCCAGTATACAGATCACTTAAGATTATATGCACAGAAAGCTTATTTTGTGAACGAGTGAGTTTTTATTATTGTTTACAGGTTTCGACTTGTTGAACTGATATCTTGAGTTGTGTGAAATTACTTTATGCTAATCCTATGCCAATGAAGTAGTTGACTGGGCGTTGCATGTACTACTTTCTGTGAACCAGAATAGCAATGAACTGCATATGAGGCAACTATACTTGCTCCACATGATTCCTGTCCGCGTTGTAACTTGTAAGCCCTTTACAAGGGAAAGGATTGTGAATGGGCTACTCTCCAACATGAGTGTTCGAGATATTCCTGTGTTACATAGATTTCCAATTTTCTGATGACATTTGTACCTTTGCTCCGTTTTAGATCTTTCGAAGCCTACTCCTCTGTTTTCCATTAAAACCCGCTTCATTGTTGGTCTTGATTGTGCACTTACCTTTTTATTTGCTACACTGATAAATAAAACATTTCTGTGGCATTGCTGTAAGAATTATGCTAATATGCTCTATGTTTGTTTATGACTGTCTTTTATGAATATCTGTGATTTCTTCATGTATTCCACAATGGTGTATACCTGAATATATGCTAGTTATTAACTTGGACATCTGCGGGTGCATCTGTCTGATTCATTTCCTGTTTGCGTGCAAAATTTTGTACTTACATCTGTTAAAACTGAATTTGGTACTTTCAGAGTTCTGAAAGTTTTTTCAATCTAGAGTTTTTGTTCCAATGATCTATTTTCTTGCTGCAGATCTATGATATTTTCCAGCTCCTTCCGTCAAAAGTTCAGGTCGGGGTATTCTCTGCAACGATGCCGCCCGAGGCCCTTGAGATCACAAGAAAATTCATGAACAAGCCTGTGAGGATTCTGGTGAAGCGTGATGAGCTCACTCTTGAGGGTATCAAGCAGTTCTATGTCAATGTCGAGAAGGAAGAATGGAAGCTGGAGACCTTGTGTGATCTGTACGAGACATTGGCCATCACTCAGAGTGTAATCTTTGTGAACACCCGGCGCAAGGTTGACTGGTTGACTGACAAGATGAGGAGCCGCGACCACACTGTCTCTGCCACCCACGGAGACATGGACCAAAACACTAGGGACATTATAATGCGTGAATTCCGGTCCGGGTCCTCACGTGTGCTCATCACCACTGACCTCCTGGCACGTGGTATTGATGTCCAGCAGGTATCCCTGGTCATTAACTATGATCTGCCAACTCAACCGGAGAACTACCTTCACCGTATTGGACGTAGTGGACGGTTTGGCAGGAAAGGTGTTGCTATCAACTTTGTGACGAGGGATGACGAGAGGATGCTTTTCGACATACAGAGGTTCTATAATGTTGTCATTGAGGAGCTGCCATCAAATGTTGCTGATCTCCTCTGATGAGGTTTTTTTTTCCCTTCACTTGTTGAGGTAAGGGGCTTTCTATGTGGTAAGTACTATTTAATGTGTTCTTTTATAGGTCTACTGTCGTAATTTTCCATCGTTGAACTTAGCTGAGTATCGAGTGATGCACATTTGCAATGGGGAATCCGTCAGCTGTCCATTTCTGATGTGGGTGGGCATTATTGTTGCAAATTTTGTTGCAGTTAGTGTTTTGTATCTTATGCGTCTTTCACTACCCAAAAGATGGTAGGTTGGATTGGTTCTCTTTTGTTTTAAATTTGACCTTTTTTTTCTTTTTTCCAACTATTTATGGTGAGAGGGAATACTATGTAGAATGAAAACATGATTTTTATTTATGTTGGAGAGCAGACTCACTCCAATGTTTTGGCCGTTCTGCAGTTTTAGTTTGGTTCATAGCTACTTTAGTCAGTGGTGGTTTTTTTTTCTTTCTAATCTTTTAGTTTTCTTGATTGTGGCTGACATGATGTTATGCTTTCTGCAAATTTGCTTGAGGCTGCCGTACATTAATCGGAGACGCATCTACTGATGGGAACGGGATGCCTACGACACTCCCTCCTCCCTCCCCTTCGCAGTACTAGTGTCCCGTCCCTAAACCTGCCCTATACCCACCCAAAATTTAACCCTAGTTCTTAAACGGTTGGAATAGATTTAGAGATGTGTCGTGCACTTGGTAAATTCTTGAATTGCGAACTGTACAAATTACTTAAAAAATGAGCCGAGGAATTTTGAACATGATCGAATTATTCTCGAATAATTCACCGACATTTCTGAATTATTTCTGGATTTTTCAGTTTTGAACAGGAAAATAATTTTATAAGACACAAAGTTGTCAACGTTTTACTTTTTATTCTGATTTTTGAACATTTCCTCTACTTTATTTTTGCAACGCTCTGAAATGATGAAAATACCCCTAGATTACAAGAACACGTGAGTTTTTGCCGAAATCTTAGGGCCTGTTTGGTAACGCACTGCGGCGGGAAAATAAAATATTTAACCATGCTAATATTCGTCCGGGTGCGTTTGGCAGCCACTCGCCCTCGGCGAATATTTAGCCGGGCCCACATATTTGCCCTCCGCGGTAGGAAAACATTTGATCACCTCCCTACGTGTAAATATTTTCAAGCTGATTATGCCTTGGTAAGAAAATTTTATTTTCTCGCTGGAAAATCACTATTTTTAATAAAAATTAGTTTTTTAATATATAAAAGGATAAAAATAATTTTTTTTAATCCTTTGACATAATGTGGTTTCCGCACCCGTGCAACCTATTTTTGACTTACTTTGACATGTGGGACCCACTCAAATTGAAAGAAAATGAAGTGAGCTAGCTCATATAAGTACCAAACATTGGTAAATATTGATAGGAGCAAATATTTAGCCAAGATAATAATGGAACTCTTTTTCTCACAACCAAACAGACCCTTTTAATCCCAAATCAAATGGATATGGTTGTTAGATGTCAAATCTAATGAAAGAGATGTATGCTGGTCACGACACGAGACTGGTAGGTTGGTCCCACGTAACTAAGTTCTGTTAGACCTGCTTATCTCTTTTGTAGTAAGTTTTGATTCTTCGCTGGAATATTGAATTTAGAAAGTAGGATAAAATCTGAGTTGGATGTTAGTTATAACTGTATTAGAATCTATACATATCTTTATCCTAAAAAGCCTTCACAATATTTACTAGAATTGCGGGTGAATGACAATCTTTGACGTCCGTCCGTCCGTCATCAATGTTGATGGTGGACCACAAAATAAGCCACGTGGTACACGAGAGACTACTGGCTGTATGGGTTGGGCCCATCATGCTAAAATCAGCCTGATTAGTAATTTTTAACCTTGGGATCTGAGTACCCAAAATAATACTCGATTCTCACACTTAAAAAATATAAACCCATTACTATTAGCCAAAACTTGGGGTGCCACCGTGCCACACATCACGATCACCTAGGACCAATTAGTCACTTTTTCTGGAAGGCTACCTATTATTAGTTCGAAAAATGCCCCTTCACCATACTCATCCACTATTAAAAAAAAATATTTTTGTATTAGTTAATAGTGGATGAGTATGGTGCATGCACCTTCACCATACTCCGTGTAAAAAATAAGCACATGCACCATATCATTAATTATATTTTCAATATAGCCCCTTCATAATCATTAAATTACGGATATTTTAGTATACCTCCCTGAAATTTGAATGTAATTAGTAATACACCTTATACTTTAGATTAGCCCCTTAACTTACATAAAACATGACATGCATCATGCGCCTGTTAATACACCTATGAAAGGACCATAATATTGCAAGTACAATGCGAACAACTTGTGATTTCAGTCCGTTTTAACTCGTCAACCATTGTTAAACTAGGTCCTGGATGGAGGTAATCCTAGAGTTTGAAAAGATAAGGGGATATTCCTAATTACTTTCAAATTTCAGGTGGGTGTTGCTAGAATACCCTTAAATTATTTACCAACTCATTCTTCCATATTTTCACAACCCTTTTGACCACTTAATTTCTTTTTATGATTATTCTCTCTATTTCCAAAATAGTCTCTTATAACCAAGGTTTAAAGGGGACCGTTCTAACAGTGTAATGGATTGGGGGCATTACCGTTTTTTCCGTTATAATGAAAAAAACGCTCTGGCAAAAACGGAAAAAAATGAGAAAATAACGGGAAAAAACCGAAATAACGGAAAAAAATGAAAATAACGGCATTTTTTTCACAAAATTTTTCAGAAAAAATGGTCGTTATTTTCGTTATAACGGCCGTTATTTTCTGGACGTTTTAACGGTCCATAACGTAACGGGTAGGTCCGAATCCGTTATAACGGCCGTTTTTTAAACCTTGCTTACAACTACCGAAATCAAGATTATCAAAAATAAATGTCTCATCCATCTATCTATAAAGAACTTAGCCCTTGTAGGGTCATAATGACTACTTTGACATTTTTTTTTTGTTTTTAACTACTCAGGTAAGTGGCACGTGTTTTTAACAGCCAAGTTTTTCTTCCCAAATAAAATTAGTAAATGATATTTGAGAAAATGTATGATGGTGCCAACAGCAGTGAGACCCATGGTGCCTTTCCAACAAATACACTTGGTCCACTCGTACGCCAGATCAGGATTCATGGTGCAGACCATTCAATTGGTGTGCCAACTCTTGTAGTCATCAGATTAATCAACTTTATCGCACAATTCCCTTTATGTCATCCATCGAAAGGTCTGGAGCCCTCAAACATGTTTAGCATGTAGTTTTTTTTTTTGTAACTAGATATAGTGCATGTGCTGATATTATGCTTATGTATATGCGTGCCAAGAATGCCACGTGACATACTCTTTTGGGCCCACTAACCCTGAATGTTTGACCCACCAGACCTAGCCACCAAAAATCTGGCCTAAATTGGCGATTCCTATCAGTTTTGGGGCACTTTTCATCATTGACACCCATTGACACTTTAAATAATCTTGTCAAACGACTCAAACTTTCTAAACCAAAATCTCCGAAATATAGCTTTTTAAACCGAAATCAACCGAAATTTGGAAATTTCGCCTGAAATTTTGATTTTTGACCTCATCAAAATGGTTATCGAAACCGAAATTTAAAACCTTGCTTGAATCCAATGACTAGAAATTACTAATTGGCCTGATATCTGGTGTGTGGGCCAATGACCAACAGAAGTTTCGTGGGTCTGTGAGACCCAAAGAATCTGCCTTCCACCTGGAATTTTTCTTACTTCAGTACCTCCCAAAGAGAATAATCAATCCCACTTGCTATTTACTGTTCATTTTGTTTTTGGCAAGTGGGAACTGTGGTGTTGCCTGTACAATTGTCACTCATCTTAGCCTCACCTTTAAAGAAAGAAATTTAAACTAAAAGAGTTAAAGACAACCAAAGCCTGATGGTGAGAGCTCTATAAAGAGAGAGAGAGAGAGATGTTGAAGTCTAAGTTGACTAGATGGTTCAATAGAAGCACACGTTTAGAGAGGGGAGAGACGTACTGGGAGAGAGAGATTTTGACAAGTGTAAAAAATAATTAATAACGACCCTTAGTGGCTAAGAAAGCCTACCAAGAAGCCGTAAGGAAATACATCTAAAACAAGAAGGAAAGAAAGACAATTACCCTCCACCCAATTGCCCACGTTTAATCGCTATCTCTACTATCGAACTCTCCCCATCTGAAGACGTTATTTTCAAAAGAAATACATTTCCCTCGCTCGTACAACTTGACCCAGAAATATACTAGGGCATTAATTTCCAGTAAAAACTGGTATAATAGTAAACTTTTGCTTTCAAACATCTTGTTATTCCCCTCCCTCCACAATCCTCAAATAACTGCCAAGGGAGTCAAGAGTCATTTTAGGTAAACGTGGAAGGAGAGAGATATGTTTTGAGATAGTTAAGTGAAGTGTTGATAAAAGTCTACAACACCCTTAAATTTTCAAGTACATTATTTAAAGTGTCAATGGGTGTTTTTGGAAAAAATAAAAGTTCAGGAAAGAATCATGGGGAAGAGAGAAGTCGATTTCTATGCGTTAGCTTAGTATAGTATACAGAAATAGAGAAATCAATTTCTATGCGTGGGCTGATCCATTGACATGTCATTGTCACATTTTATCATTATTTTCCTAAAATGCCTCACCCCAATATTTAATGGCTCAGGCTCTGACTGCCCTTAAATGACAGGCTCCCGTTATTGAAAACAATATGAGCCATGTGGCACACTCTTAGAGTACTCTAACCATATGGATGTTTGGCCAATCCTAAGTGGACCTACAAACCAAAAATCAGCTTGATTGGTGATTTCTAGGAATTGAATCTTTCTACTTCAAATACTGCTCGAATTCTCATAGTTGAGATCAACCCATGAAAATAAGTCCAATCCAATGCCAATAAATCATTAATCAAGCTGATTTTTGGTTTGTAGGTCCGCTTAAGATTGGCCAAACATTATACGGTCAGAGTCCTCTAAGAGTGTGCCACATGGCTCATATCGTGTCCTGTAACGGGAGGCTATCATTTTAGGGCGGTCACTGGAGCCCGACCCATATTTAATATGGAGTTATATTTAGCTTCGTGGGCAGGCTCTTTGTTTGGAGACTCCTTACTCTTTCCGTGTCGTGGAGCCTATGGAAAGAAAGAAACATAATATTCGAAAACAAATGGGAGCCCCACGAGCAAGTAATTAATAAGAAGATTGTTGCCAAGTTATATTTTTGTGTTCGGTATGAAACGAATTTGGCTTTGCTGATTTCTACCACGTGGCTCAAATGGACGTTGGTGAGGAGTAAGACTTGCCTGACCACCCACAATAAAACCCACTTGGCAATTTATTAGAGGACACTGACCGTATAGATGTTTGGCCAATCCCTAGGTGGACCTACAAACCCAAAATCAACCTGATCAGTGATTCCTATTACGTTGGTTGATTTTAACCGTAGGAATTTGAGCATTATTTCCGTACAAAGATCCAAATGTTTGAAATCACTAATCAGGCTGATTTTTGGTATGTAGGTTCAGTTAGGGATTGGTCAAACATCTATACGGTCAGTGTCCTCTAATAAATTACCACATGGCTTGTATTGTACGTGGTCAGGCAAGTGTTACTCCGTTCGTGAGCTATTGCGGACCAAAACCGGACTCCCCAAATTGTACTTCCAACTTTCCCATACCGTAGTTTTTGCCTTTGCCGACATAGACTAAGGTGCATCAATTGGATTGACAGCCTAACGTTACACCGTTGTAGGACAGTGTGGTGAACGTACGTGGTGATCGAGCGAGCCGCCGAGCCCCACCAATTAATAGTTCTCATAAAGATCTTCCATGCCATAAACGCCATCGATCGAAAGATCATACCTTTCTTTCACTTACAATCCTCAGATACGGTAGTCCTTGTTCTACCAGATCTTCAAAGTGGGACCCATGTGAGTTATGCCACGTGTCCAAATATGGGAATGGTAGAACGTCCATTGGTTTATTACGTCTGAGTCTAAATTGAAGTATTTTTGTCGCTTCAAATGATAACAACCCCAATTTCAGAATTCTCTATAAATAACTGCCAACCATTCCCACAAATTCGATAAACTCTTCGCTCAAAATCGTCTCTTTTCAGGCTTTAAAGTTTAAGCTTTAAACCTTTGTCTCTCCTCTCTCTGTTTCTTGCATGAGAGCACCCTCTGTGACTCCTCTGTCTTCTTCAATGGCGATCTCAAACTCACCTGAAAACTTCGATCACAAATTAAATCCTCAACAAGATTCAGATCTTCACCTCTCTGTTCGAAGGAGACCGAACGCCAACACTGTCAACACTGTAACTGATTCGTCTTCGACGACGAACGAGTCTGAAACTGGAAAATTTAGCAAGGATCCTTCCATTGATTCCGGAGTCGATAAGAACACCGATGAGGATAGAAATCAGATCGGGAACGGCGATGATCAGAAGCAGAAGGCGAATTTGTTGAGTAATGGTGGGAGGATTGGAAATGGTGAGGGTCGAGGACGAGAGGCGGATGTTCCGGTGAGATTTGCGTATCGGGCTTGTGCTCCAGCTCATCGTACTGTAAGGGAAAGTCCACTTAGTTCTGACGCGATTTTCAGACAGGTTAGTGCTGCTTCTGGAGCTTGTTTTAAGTTCATAGATCGATTATGACTTCAAATTGTATGCTTCAATTTCAGAACCTATTTTAAATTTTCAATAATATCTGTCACATTGATTAGAAAGAATCAGAAATGAATTCAAAGATATGCAATGTCAGTGGATATTTGTTTGAACTTTGAACACCCAGTATCAACTTTTTAATGGTTACTTTTTTCTCCGTAAAGATACACTTTTCACCCTCATGAAATAGAAAAACAATGGATTTACATCCTGTAGAGGCTTTGCAAGATATATCATCTAAATGTTGGACTGGATGAGCAAGCTTGTCATTTCTTGACTATATTGTAAGGTGAGAAACCCCCATTATAGGGATTGCCTTTTGAAACTTCAACGTACTTATGTGGTATTTAGGAGGATGAGAAGGAGAGATGGAACAATATGAACTATTTTAAGAGATAAATTGTACTTCATGTAGCTCAACCATAGTCAGCTTTGGTTGTCATAAGCATTTCTACATTACCATTATGTTTTGGGTTCAAAATTAGAGGTCAATTGTCATTTGGAAGAATAGAGGATTGTTTACATGTCACTTAGCTTCTAATAGCTGCTTAAGCCAGTAAAAGGAGCAATAACGTTGACACCTACAAGAAGTGATATTAAAGCTTATTTAGTTACAATAGTTTAATAGCATTAGACCTGCTATGGTGTAGTGTGTTGTTTAGGAACTAGATATACTTGCTAAGGTGCAGTCATGGTTTTAGGAAGCTCTATACTTATTTCATTTGAGCTTAAAATTGGGTAATAAGGGTTCATAATATTAATCTCATGCTTATGTAGGACATTGGTGTGTGATTCAGGGGACTATCAGTTTGTATAGCATTAATTCTATTTTTTCACCCTTTGAAACTTCAATCATGTGATACACTAATTCTTAGTTGATATATAATGACAGAGCCATGCGGGTCTCTTCAACCTCTGTATTGTTGTACTTGTTGCAGTTAACGGCCGACTTATCATTGAGAATTTAATGAAGGTATGCCCCCTTTGGTCTTACAATTTTTCTCCAGCAGAACAGTGACTGCAATCACATATTGTTTGCTTCACTTTTTCCTTTTTATTTTCAACTTAATATGTCCTTATTAAAGGGAATGTTGTTTTAAGCCCTGCAGTTTGGATGACTTATTCTTGGTTTTGTTTGCAGTATGGACTTTTAATCAGATCTGGTTTTTGGTTTAGTTCAAGATCACTGAGAGATTGGCCACTTTTTATGTGTTGGTAAATGGTTCTCAAATTTTTCACTTTCTGAAAAAAAAAAAAAAAACATGATTAATGCATGTTGTCTTCAGGTTAAATTTATCCATTTTATTGTGTGTTGACATGAAATATTTGTACCTTTTGTTTCTTTGAATCGCAGTCTCACTCTACCAAGTTTCCCACTTGGTGCTTTTATGGTTGAAAAGTTGGCACATCATAAGTTTGTTTCCGAACCAGTAAGTGATTGCATGATGTTGCGACCATTTTATGCTCTCTTTAGATGTTTAGTGACTATTACTTTGTACTTGAGATGAAGATTACTTGATCTTTTTCTACTGAGATGTGTAGACTTGCTTTCAGTATCATTTTCTTTTTCTGTGATTAGTTTTACTTGTACAAGACCTCTGCAAAAATAATTATCATACCTGTTTGGTTGGACTGACAACCTAGGCTTCATTCTCTGCTTATGTTGGATCTCCTAACACTTGGTGCTTCTTGTCACCAACCAAATCGTCAAAATAGTGGGTCACCTTTGATAGACTAGAAATTAAAGGTCAACTGCACAAATTCTAACCATCTGAACCTTCGCAAAAATAGAAAAAAACCCATGGGAAACTGTCCAAAACAAACAAGGCTATTGAAAAACCATTGCATTTATGGTCCTCATCCAGCATCCGGATGCTCCATATGTCAGGCTATTCTGGAGTGGCAACAAAGCAAACTCTTACATCATTAGACAATCCTAACCCAATAATCCCCTTCAATTGGTCGGGATTCTAACAGTCCAATTCATTGGTCACTTGGTCAATATTGCATTGACCAGACGGTTTAGATAGTGAAGACTTAGGACATTGTGAATTTGATTTGTGGCCAATCCATAGTCTGGCTCCCATTTGGTTAGTTCATATTGACGACCAGGTGTGCCTCAAGTTAGAAAATCCCCAAATGAGCAGAGAATGAAACCTGGACTGTGGTCTAGAATCCCTTTTCTTTTTCTTTGTAAAGGGATTTTCTATTGTGCCTAGGTTTTAGTGAGTTGTTTTTATACCTGGGACAGTCTTATGTAACTGTCATGTTCAATGACCAAAGTCCTAAGAGATTTAATGGTTCACTGATGACACTAGAAGGGACGTTCTTGGCCCTTCGTGTTTTTAAAGTTTGTACAATTTGCACTGTCCTCGACTCTTCATGATGAATTGAAATTTAGTATCATGGATTAAAAAGACAAGAATTGTATCATACTTCAGAGTTGTGTTCTATGGTTTCAAAGTTTACAGTTTTGTAAAATTTTACTTCTCTGTTTTGTCATCTTCATGACACCAAAGATGGTGGTTGTCATGGTTTCTAGCTACTTACTATTTGTTTCTGAATATAGTCAACAAATTCAAGCTTTGGAGCCTTATAGGTGTACTAATGTTTGTAAAGGTTAAACCTTGGAAGTCATCACTTGCTATTGATCGACAAGGTTAATATTGCAATATCAATGAACTTTCAGGCAGATAATAATGTTATTTAGTTTAGTGCTCTATCCTTAGGTCCTAAATTTTTGTTGTTTCATCCGACATTGTTGTTTTGAAATTGTTTGTCTTGTATAGTGTTTGTTCTCAAGTATTCCACTATATTTCCATTCATATGATTGTGACTTGGTAAATGGACTGTTGGAGGTCATTAGTATGGGTTTAGGTGGGTTGCTAAGATTGTTGAGGTTTGCTTCATTGAGTGCACTGTTGATGGAGGGTGCCACCAATTAAAAAAAAAACCTCTAAGTGAAGTTCGCTTCCATCTGTTGCAGGTTGTTGTTTCTCTTCATGTAATAATTACCATGGCTGCAATCTTGTATCCAATTTTTACGATTCTCAGGTCAGTGTTGCATTCTTTTTTCTTTCTTTTTTTCCCTTTTCAGAGCTCCATTGGATTCTATATTCTGTTATAAGATTTAATGGTTCTTTCCTTATTTTACATACCGTTTTACTGCATTTGATTTTCACTAAGTATACAGTGGAAAGAAAGAATGATATGGATGAAATTCCTTCTCAAAGAAACGACCAAATAGTTTGATGTCCATGATTGGCAGATGTTTAATTTTGTGTATAGACACAAATAAGTGTTTGTAATTGAAATCCTAATTGCACACTAGAAGAAAATTGGGTTAGGAGTAAAGGAAAATCAAGAAACAAAGCCTTCTGTTCAACTATAACTTAAGGATCTACATCAAGGCTAGCCTCAACTAATTGCAAATTTATGCATGAATCAGCCAGAGGACTACCTTCCTTAATTCCTGTAAGACTTAATGTTTCTCATTTCTATTTGGTATGTTAAGGTTTCCGGGTTCATGTACCATTTATTTATTTATTTTATGTCCAAAATTGTATCTTTATCTGTTGTACATTTCAAATGTACCCATGAGACTTTTTCAAAAGAATCAGTAGGAACAGAAACAGGAGAAGAATCTTGCACAAGACACAACAAACTGATGCAAATGCATATAAATATCAATTAAGGAGAACCTCTCCTTATTACAGTAAGCTGACCAATTACTTAGTTTGATGTAGCCATGATGATGTTTTCCATGACTTGGTTGCTTAGAAAGTATATCTCTGGTCATCATTCCGCTAAATATAGTGTTGAAGCTAGACTCCTATATTGGCTAATCCCATTTGCCATTTGGTGAATCTATCTGGAAATTTGGCATCGGCACATTGTCACTTATCACTTGCCCGCCATGCTACACAAGCTTGGCTTTTCGAAACACTTCTTTGATGGGTGTCCATACATTCGACATACAATGCACTTCTACTCATTTTAAATTCCCCTGCACTAGCCTTGGCCTAGCCTCTGGTCTATAGACCTGCCCTTTCTTAGATGTGGAGAACATTGATCTTGTTGAATGGGAACCACAACGAGACTCGCTTGAAGTGTGCTATGTTTTTGGTCTATTAAACCTAGAAAACGGAGTATCTGATACAGCACACTTAGTTTCTAAATTGATGGTTGAGATTAGTCTTGGAGGGCTTAATAGAGTATAGAAGGTTCTGATTTGTATGAGTTAGTTTCATTTGACTTTTAGTAAGTCATAGTTAAAATGGGTCTTAATTGGTAAAGTCTGATTTTATTTCTTATTGTGTTAGTAAGTTATGTCAAAGAGTTTTAGTAGGAGTAGGTTTAGTGTCTTCTTTGTTCAGAAGGCTTTGAATTTTGAGAAGATAGAACTTCTATATAAAGGGGGCTATGAATAGTGACGCGAATGGTGGATTTCATTGGGTTTCTGAATTCTAAACTGAAGAAATTGTTCTTCTCTTATTTTCTATTCTAGCATAGCTTGTTTAAGCCTTAGAATTGAGATTTCTTATCGTTACTCGTGCTATTTTTCTTATTATTCGAATCTTCCTTTGTTTTTTTTTTTTTTTGAGAAGTCAAAAATATATATATTAAAAAGGAGATCGAGAAGATCTCGGTAGTACAAGAGGACAGCCCTACTAGGACAACAACATAAACAACAAACAAGAGTAACCCCCAACCCTACCTCATCAACAAAGTATCAAACCTGAAAACCATATCACTGAAAAAGGTGCCCCTCAACTCAGTGAAAACGCTTCCCCAACTATGGAGAGAAGCCTTGATACTAATAATGATGTCTTGGAGGGAGCCTTCTTCCTTTGTTGATTGTAGTTTATAACTCCAAAACCCTGGATTGCATTAATCCATCCAGTTCCTAATTCCACTAGTGTTCAAATCCTCCAGTTTTAACTACAGAACCATAATAGTTAGATCAAATGGAGAGAACAATTCCAGAGTTTCTCCAATGAAATGGTGGTGTTTTCACTCCCCACTCTCCATTTCAAAATGTTTCCACCATATCCTCGGAGTAGTCAAAGGAAGTTTGGCGAGTCCGAGTGGGAAGATATTAACTAAGAAGTAGGGGGGAAAACTTGCATGGAGAGAAATTAAAGTTACATAAGCACACTAATAAGGATTTTGATGCAATATTAATCTTTTGATGCTTGTCAAGACGTGTTTTCAAGTTCTGACAGATTGAGGGTTTTGAATTGACTATACTAAGGTGCAAGTTTTATCATGCTCGAGTCTTTTATGTTCGGCCCACAAACCATGAATATCTCATTGTCATGTATACACTTGTGTTTAGTTATTTATGGAAAAATCTCAAAGAAGTCGTTCTTTGAAGAAATTGTCCTTCTATTTTGTGGGGATAGGATGTTAATATCTGTGCTTTGGACATAGCTGTGTTCTCTTTGTAATGTTTGTTTGCAAAACTATGAAACTAATTGGCAGTCATGCAATAGCTGCTAGATGCATGTTAATTTTCCTGGTGTCTGGAGAAATCCCCACGGACATCCAATATGATTGAATAGTACATTAAATATTATGGTTCTGTTTGTCTTCTGTTCTAGTGTACATACCAGAAAAATTAACTCAAAAAATGATCTATTTTATTTTCACTGATTAATGATTTGAAAATCCTGCAGGTTTGATTCTGCTGTTCTATCTGGCATCACAGTAATGCTCTTTGCTAGCATAGTGTGGTTGAAGTTGGTATCTTATGCACATACGAATTATGATATGAGGGCACTCACCAAGTTGGTTGATAAGGTAACCGTGAAATTCCCTCCCCTTAGGATTTTGAGAAACAAAGGTCGTGGATGTTTACACCTGAAAAACTTCATATAAGTTTATGCAATATGTTGAATATTTGGAGGAAATTATAGAACCTAATTTAGTCATAGAGAAATATATTGGGAAACATAGACTGAATTAGCATGCCAATTAGAAATATTTTTACCCAATAAGAGAATGCCCTTGTATATCCAAACGTGAGTTGGTCAATATACACACTAACAAAACACTGTACTACCCGCAGGTATCTTGGTTGCCTGTAATGATAGAGTGGTACAGAAAAATTGCTCTTCTGCTTAAACCTGAACTGTGGACCTTAAATGGACTCATATTCAGATCCGATTTTTGTGTTCAGTTGTGCTCAGTATTTTGTTTTCTATTGTTTAAAACCTTGTAAGTCAGATGTTGGCTCTGCCTACAGTGGGCCTGGCACATTGAGTTATGGTCTATGTTGGAATCGTGCTCCAAGGGGCAGAATTCCAAGTCGTACAGAGGAAGAATAAATCAGTAAATCCTCTTTAGTTTTAAAATGAGGGATCCAGAGTTTGAGTTTGATTCTTGGGGGTCTTAATGATGGTGTTTATGCTCCTTTTTTCTTTTGGAGTAATGTCTTTGTAAGAAGCTTTTAACATGATTTCTCAAGTGGGATTGTGGGAGTCCACAGATTAGTACCTACTTTCTTAGCGCTAAGGAAATTGGTCATCCTTGTCTCATTTGCTGGATATTTGTGGTAAATGTGGAAATATACTGATCACATCACACCAAATATGGTCAATAGTCAATTCTCCAATTTTATATTACCTTTGACTAGTTGTTCTTATATTTATTGTGTCAAGATATAGATTTCATTTCTTCTTTTCACTAGCATTAAGAATTATCAGTTTTTTCACCTAACTCAGCAAGTAGTTAATATTTTGTGACAAACTTTCTTGATTCAACTATAAAGCAACATTTCTTTTTCCTCTTTTCAAGATAGTTCTCTTGTGATGTTAGGGGGATGCGTTGTCCAATTCTCTGGATATGGATTACTCTTATGATGTTAGCTTCAAGAATTTGGTATATTTCATGGTGGCTCCCACGTTGTGTTACCAGGTATCTTTGCTTTTAGTTTTTTTTCCCTTTCCCTAGCAAATTAAGGGCTACTTATCTTCTTATGCATGTTCATGTTGCTATGTTAGTTTTCAAACATGACTCATCTTATGAACTTTTTTTTTCCAATTTGCATTGATTTTTATTTTTTGTTATTTATGTCAACTATAAAGAGTCTTGGAATGATTATATACACTACGTTACCCAGTTACAATAAGGAAATGGGACTGATACGACGTGGATACAATATTTTCACTTAAGTTGCAGTATCTAATATCTATATGACACCTATTTTGTAACATAGGATTTACAACAATGAGATGAGTCTTGGAATGATTATATACACTACGTTACCCAGTTACAACAAGGAAATGGGACTGATACGTCGTGGATACAATATTTTCACTTAAGTTGCAGTATCTAATATCTATACCACACCTATTTTGTAACATAGGATTTTCAACAATGAGATGATAATCACCATATACAGGTTGATTTTTAGACAAAATAATGTCATTTTGTCATCATCACTTGAATTGCCTTATCCCAACTATTCTAGGACAAAATAGTAGTTTATAATTTTCTATTGTAATTCAAGATACACTGGACAAATATAATTAAACTCGCCGCTTAAAACTTGTATGACATATTTTCATTGACATCATCTTCATTCACATGATGTAGTAAAAATAATATGAGTAGCTAGCATAGTATTAAATTAGCTGAATTTTTGTGAACTTTATTGATTTATGATCTTGCAAACTGAATTTTATTGTATATTTCGGCAAATTTCCGTGTTCAGGACTGAAACTTTAAAACAAGTGAGAAATGTTTTTTAAACACTTTTACTCCCCACTTTTTATGCATTTTCTTGCTTTTGGGAGGTTCCTAGTTGAAAACAACCAATCCATTTCGAATTTTGAATAAAAAACAATAGTAGGTGTTGAAACCAAATTAAATGTTCCTTGCGTCATATATTTTGAAGTTGTTCTTCGTAAAAACCTTTTTCTCTATATTTTCATGTTTCTCAATGGTAATATAAACTTCCTTGAATTAATTTTGATTTTTAACTAAGCAAAGTTTAGTACCCTGATTGATAGACTTGATGTGAGATTTGGCTCAATTGCAAAGATCACCTATTTAGAGTTTGTGTCGTCGTTGGTGTAATGTAGATGTCTTTTACAAATAGTAATAAGTAATAACTAGTATATGTATTTACATTGTTATTGTTCAGTAATAAGAATTAAGGAAGAAGAAGTGTGTTTGAAGTCAGTAATATTCCATTCACAAAATCACTCACAAATAGGCACAAATATAGGAAAAGCTTATGAATTGTGATATTTCAAGGAGCTTTAGAAGCCCATTGTGTTGACAAGTGAAACATAGCAAGATTTACTTTTCTTAGAGAGATGTTAAAAATCTTTGATTTTTGAAATATGTTTAACTTTAAAACTCAAAATGCTTCTTGGTTTTCTTCCTTTGAAGATTAGAGATTTCATCTTTGTCCTAAATTATTAATGCCAAAATCTCCGATGCTCTCTTCAGAACATCCAATGCCCTTAGTTTAATGCCTTATAGGTCTTGTTCTGGTAGTAAATTAATGTACCATTCCATTAGTGACATGCACTGACACTTATCTAGATAAAAAAATTCATTGGATTTTCATGTGTTTAACAAGCACATACATTATTTTACTAATACTTTTTGCATTTTTCTACATAATTAATCATGTCCAGTCACTTGTTGTTTGTAGAAACATAATACTTCAAAAATGTGTTTCAGTAGGACTTATACTTTGTTTCATTTCCTCCTCCCCTTTTAGTGTAATAAATATTTTCTTTTAAATATACATGAATAATTGCAGATAAAGATATGAAAGATAAAGTTGTAGAAGTAAAGAGAATAGGCAATAGCGTGTTGTCAATAAACCTAGTGATAAGATTATTAACATAATTAGTGCTTATGCACCTCAAGTTGGATTAATAGAAAGCAATAAGATACAGTTTTGGAAAGACATGGATTGATGAGAGGAATTCCTAATTGAGAGAGGATATTTATAGGAGGGGACTCAAATGAGCATGTAGAGAATGAAAGTAGAGGATATGAAAGGGTGCATGGAGGATATGGATTTGGAGAAACAAATGAAATGGGCAGCGCGACCCTTGAATTTGCAATGGCATATGGTCTTGCAATAGCAAACACATATTGTAAGAAGAGAGATGATTTTTTTTATTGATAAGTTATAAATGCATTAAACTAAGAAGGGGAAAACCCTGCAAGATACAATGGAGGGCCTCCTGAGAAGAGCCTCACAACAAACAACTATACACAAGTCAAGAGGGAGAGGAACCTACAATATCTCATCCCATCTAAATACAAAATCCTCAAGGAAACAACCTCTAAAATCCAGCAATAACGAAGACCAATAAAACAAATAAGCTTTGATCCTCAACAAAACTCTAGGGATGTCCTCCTCTTTCTTTTCAAAGATGTGAGCTTTCATTTCTTTCTAAATGGCCCACAGGATGGCAAATGGAAGGATAAGTCAAAGATATCTCCCTCTCCCTATGAGGACCTCCAAATAGAAACCTTGGACCAATACAAGCACATGCTCCGACATCACGAAATCTACACCAAACCATAAGAAAGAAGCTTGCTAGATAGCAGAAGAGAATGGACAGTGCATCATCAAGTGATCAACTGACCCGGCATTTGACTTGCACATGACGCATCTATTCGACAGCATCAAGAGAGATGAAAATGTATTTACATTTAAAAGTAGAATAAACAAATTAAGGCTATTCTAGGAGAGAGTTTGACCATGCAACATGGCTGGTGATTTTAGATGTTCGATCAAGCAATGGAAGAGAGAGTGAAAATAAATGATGCCCGAGAATAAGGTGGTGAAATTTAAAAAGGAAAAAGTTGTGCCTTTTATTGATAAATTGATAAAGGAAGAAATGTGGAAGTAGAGACTATGTCGATGGGGGATGTAATGGTTAAATGTATTACAAGAGTAGAGAAAGGGGTCTTTGGGGAATCTAAAGGGAAGCCATACATACAAGGAAACTTGGTGGTGGAATGATCATATTCAAACGGCCATGAAAGAAAAGAGGATTCACTACAAGACCTGGCAACTAACTAGAAACAATGGAAACTTAAAAAATTATAAGGATGCTAAAAAAGAAGCAAAGAAAGTGGTAAGTGAACCTAAACAGAAGGCATATGATAGTCTATTTTTAATAAATTAGGGACAAGAGTGGGTGAGAAAGATGTCTACAAGCTTGTACGGATAAGAGAGAAAAACTAGATATCTAGATCCATGTTAAATGCATTAAGGGTGATGACCAGAGAGTCTTAGTGAAAGATGAAATTAAGGAAAGGTGGAGGACTTATTTCCATAAATTACTAAATAAGGATAACATAGGGAACATAGGACTAGATGAAAATGCTAGGGACAACAAAGCACACATACTTTCGTAGAATTAGGGTATTAGAGGTGAAGTAGCTTTAGCAAAATGAAGACATTTAGGCCTAGGACTAGAATTGTCTTGGCATACTAAGTTATTCAACAATATCTTGAAGAATAGGAAAATGCCAGATGAATGGAGAAGTACTGTGTTTGTACACAAGAAAAAGTAGATGAACAGAATTGCACAAATTAATATGGCATCAAACTTATGACCCACACTATGAATTATGAAACTATGGGAGAGAGTGACGGAGAAAAGATTAAGGAAGAATACTAGGATACCAAAAAATCAATTTGGATTTATGCCAGGAAGGTTAACCATCGAGGCAATCTTCTTACTTATACAAATGAAGGAAAAGTTCAGAGAAAAATAATCTTCACATGGTCTTTATTGACTTAGAAAAAGCATATGATAGAGTCCCTAGAGAATTAATTTGGCAGGCATTGGGAAAGAAGGGAAACCAAAATGGATACATTGACATCGTCGACCTCAATCTGAGCACAATCTAAGAGCTCAATCCATGACTATCGATATCGTAGAGACCGGTCCCAGTCCGGCATACTGACCTCGAAACTCGGACTAGGGGCGCTTTTTTATAGATATCAAGAGATGATGTACCTTGCGCGGTCTGATCGAGTGACGTTGAATTGTCAAATAATTCGATCATACGATAAAAAATCATGCACTGTTCGATCATGCGTCGTTGCCTCATCGACAGTTCGAACACACATCATGGTTACTGAACGCCGTTGTATCAACTCGTCACACAGGAGCAACCCGTCGATCAACACCGCTAGCACGGAAATAGCTCATTGATTGACCTATTCGTACAAGATCAAATCACCGATCAAAACACCATCTGCCTAGTATAGTCATCCGATTTTCATCTTTTTTACAACCCCCCAATTCATCTGATCGCATATCAATGGTGAATTCAGTGCAACACCTTTTTATGCACCAACTTGTTTTCTAGGAGGCGGACCATTGACCTTAGCAGAACTCCACCTCCGAGAGGGGGCTAATGTAAGTGCATAAAAAGGGCACACCAACTCCCATCACTACAACACACCATATCACCGCTTGCGCATATGCCTTGTCAGATTTTTTGAGTGTCATCTCCCTCACTCCACCGTTTCTACTACACTACCTCTTCCCATCCCGTCTAAAAGGAGAGAATCCCTCTCCTCTTGCCACATGACAGGGAAAGAGGTCTATATATTGGAAAGATTTGTGTGTGTGTGTGTGTGGTGGTGAGGGGGGGGGGGGGGGGGACAAGACGGAGAAAAAAAATCAAGAGAATAGATTCTAGACAGAAAATAGAGGAAGAGAGAGAGAGAGAGAGAAAGAAAAAAGGGTTGCTGACTTGCAAGTTGGCTCCCAAAAATGTACTCCATACCATATTACCATGTATATTTCCATATTATTAGTGTATTCCAGCCATTGATCGGCCCTCCTGTGGACGTAGTGACCGAGGATGAACCACTTAAGTCTCTGGCGTTCCTCTGTCTGTTTATTCATTTTAATTCTTTATTTTTATGCGCATTTTCAACCATTGATGCAATGCACGATCCTTGATGTGCGTGAGTTGATCTCAAGGTGATCAGATGGCCTCGACACATTGCCCGAAATCACCCCTGCACAAGTATCTACTGTAAATTCTAGTCAATGAAATTATTGACTCATTACTTGTAATCTTAGCTTCGCTGGTTAAACTTCTGTTGATTTTGTTTTGTGCTCCTACACTATTGCCTACTATAATAGATGATCTTGTTCAATAATAATTTCTTTTGTTCCTTTTAAGCATGACCATCCATAGGAATTGTGTCTTCATTCATGGCATGTTTATTTTAGATCTTAATATTAATGCCAAATTATCGATGCCTTCTTTAGAAGATTTTGTCCTTAGTTCAATGTAGTAGAGGTCTTGTTTGGGCATCGATATTAGTTTACCTTTCCATTTCTTGCTGCTTGTTCGGATTAATAATTATTTAGTAATAATTAGAGTTTTGTGATATACAAACACATTCATTATTTTACTATATACTTCTTGCATATTTATTGTGGAAATTAAGTTCTATAGATTTGATCATGTTTAATTGTTAGTTGTTTTTAATGAGATAATACTTCTGAAATTGTTTTTTCGTGTACATTGTTTCATTCCTCTTTTATGCTTTGTAGTTTGATAAACATTTTTATTTTTTTATAATTTTCTTCTTTGAACCTTTGTAGTTTCTACTGTCTTTTGGTTGTAAGTTAATTTTATGTTTGTGGATAAATGCACATCCCAGTGAATCTGGACTCATTATTGGTAACCTAGGCTTAGCGAATAAAAATTGTGTTCATTTTTTGTTTTGTGGTCCTACAATCTTTCCTGTTATATTAAAAGATTTTGAGTTTAATAATATATTTTTTGATCTTTTTAAGCATGAATATGAATATCTATGGTAATTGTGGCTTCAGTCACTACTTGTTTCTTCAGATCTTCATGTTGCTTTATTATTATTTGTAGCCAAGCTATCCTCGTACTGCATGCATTCGAAAGGGTTGGGTGATTCGTCAACTTTTTAAATTGGTAATATTCACAGGAGTGATGGGTTTTATCGTAGAACAAGTAAGTTTCTTTTCATGTGTTGAAAGTTGTCTTGTGATTACATCCTCTTGAATTCGAGAATGACATAGAGCAATATTTCTAAGATAGTTTCATTGGAAGAATTTTGCAGTACATTAATCCAATTGTCCAGAATTCTCAACACCCTTTGAAAGGGAACCTTTTAAATGCAATGGAGAGGATTTTGAAGCTATCTGTTCCAACGTTATATGTGTGGCTCTGCATGTTCTATTGCTTTTTCCACCTTTGGTATGTCCACTTCCTAGATTTAGTGAAGCATTTTCTTTTAAGCTATTGAGAACATACGGCTTTCCTCATTGTCATGTTATATCATGAAGATTTTCAATCAATTATTTTTAAACATTCACTTATGCTTTACAACTTTGATCGATATGTCAACTTTATTACACCTCTGATATTTAGGAATATTTGTATTATTACTATCATATAGGGGCAATTCACTCATTTCATCATTGTTTATTATTTGGAAAGTATTTTAGTTTAATGCGCTTTGGGCATTTTGTTATACTTCATTTCATACCAATTTATGAGGTATTATAGGGAGGCTGAATTTGACTAATAAGAATGCTAAGGATGTGATAACCCAACCTTTTTTAGCTATGCAGCATATATGTGGGTACTAATATCAGAATCTGACACGGGTACGAAGTGTTACAATTCTTGGATTCAGAAATATATCGTCATCATCATTATTAACAGTGGCTTATCCCATCTATTTGAGGTTGCCAACATGAATCCAATTTCGCCATTTAATACAACGACTTAGGTTTCATGTGAAAGGACTTTTCTCTAGTTTTTTGTCGACTGCCAACCTGATGCAACCAGGCTTGTAACCGGCAATGCAATGCAATGCCAACGCTTGACACTTGCAGAGTTGTATTGAGGGCTTATGAAAGATTATAGTGTAAAAAGTGAAACGTAATCATTTTTGTATTAATAATAAATATTTTTTATTGAGGTACCTTATGAGTTGTATCTTGATCCATTTTTTCAAGCGCATGGTATGTTGTTCTGTGGAAGCGATGTACTGCATCAACACCCTGATGCAATGGAAAGTGGGCCAGGGTTGGTTAGAGCGTCTCTTGGAAGTGATGTGCAAGGACGTTTGTTTGTGCCGAAAAGTAGGCAAGAGTTCCTGCACCATACTAGATGAGTGTAGATAAAGAATTGGTTAAAGAGAGTAGGATTTGTTTCACTATTTGGAATGTGGGGACATTTACATGTAAGAGATTAGAGTTAGTAGATACAATGAAAAGAAAAGGAGATAGACATCAGAACTAGTAGATACAATGAAAAGAAGAAGAGATAAACATAGGTTGTTTGCAAGAGAAAGTGGAAAAGGGACAAAAACCAAGGAAATTGATGGCTACAAACTTTGATACTTAGGAAAGGACCAAGGAAATAAATTTCTCGAAATTATCGAAATATTTCGCGAAAGATTTCCATTTTCTAGGCTATCGACAGGAAAGAATACTTACGTCGAAATAATGTTAAATTTCCCGAAATATTTCCATTCATGTCGAAATATTTCACGTGAACAGTAAATTTCGATCAATTGACAGTGTAAATATGTATTATTTCGGTCGAAATGCTTCGACATGTATGGAAATATTTCAATCGTAGGTAGGAAACATATCATTGGAGTTCAAAACCGTTATAAATCTCATATTTGATCCATTCAACCCCTTTCCATACATTTTGGTTATACAAAAGATCAATCCATTGTAGATTTTTTGGTTCGTGGATTGATCGTGAGGAAGAATTAAATCCTGTTTGGGAGTTTTTTCAAATTCAAAATATACATAAGGATAAAATGCTACAAATAATAGGTTAGATGTAAATTCATTAAATTTATGAATCTATGATGCATTTACACTAGATTTGTGCACGGATTGAAGATCGTTTAGGGTGAAAATTTGGAATTTGAGAAAAACCCCAATTTCATTGGTTTTTACCCTAAACATCCATGATTGTGCTTAAATTGATTATATGTTGCATAACTTAGCCCGTTCTACAAGTTGCTTGGGTTAAAAAAAATTAACCTTAATATTTTTTTTTTCAAATAAAAAATTAAATAAATGTTATAAGTTAATAGTAAATAGGTTTTCTAAAATTACATATGATGTTAAGAAAATAATATAAGTGAATAAGGATTTGTTAATATATTACTTTATGACTTCTTTATAATTAGCAATTAAATAATAATTATATAATTAAATTAAACCTTGACTAATTAAAGATACTTGCCGCGACATATTATAGACCATTATAGTCATTCATTTCCACACTACATATGGTTGTATATTATGGTTTGAAAGCTTATGAGTGTTTTTATGCTTGTTTCATCATTTCCCAAACTTTCCACAAACATTTTCACAATATTTCCATCATTTCCGCATTATTTCCATCATTTCCACGAAAAATGTATTATTTCCACACTAGTCAAAATAAACCTCGAAACCGAAATTTACTTCCTTGGAAAGGACAATACTATAAATGGAGCAGGGGATAATGGTGGATAGAGATGTCAAGGATAAAATTGTAGGTGTTAGGAGAGAAGTGATTGGTTGTTTGAGGAGATAATTGAAGTAATTTGGGTATGTGATGCAATGCCATGGGAACTTAAGCATGTGCAAAGTAATCTATCTAAACTGGAATATACACTTGAAAAAATGAAAATCCTTACATAGTTCCCGTAAACATATTATGATCATGATTCTAGTCATTATATTACAACATATTTTTTCCATGTAAAAATTATATTTCAAAAATATGTTATTTTCTTATCACACTTTCTTCTCCCATAATCAAAATCAGTTTGTTAGTATGATAAAGTAGAAGCTGTATTTGTATGTTCTATAAATTATGCACGAGAAAACTCATTATATTTTAATAAGTAAACTAATACACATTCACGTGCTTATTTGTTTCCGTCTTTAGATGTGCACAAATAAGGTCATAAATTGAACACCACTAAATTGATGCACATAAAGTTTCAGTGGCATAAATTGCAATTACTAAAACCTAAGATTAGAGTATCACAGTAGACATTTAAAATTGGAAGATATAATGAATAATGCATATATATATGCAAAGTCACCAAACATGGCCCAAGAACAAAAGCCAGCACTACGCTGATCAGGTTGATAACAATCATGGATTCTTATTGTCATTGGTAATCCAGTCCAGTGATAGCTATAGTCTCATAGAAAGTTTGGTGTAATTATTAGGAGTCCCAAAAACATAACCAAAACTGATCACAGTCTAACTAGTGCTAGTTTTTGCTGTTAGGTCCAATAAATTATTTAAAATCCATGTTTAATACAAGAGATACCAATAGATTCAGAAAGAAAAATTTTAAGATCTAGAAAATTTTTATGTCACCCGTCCTCTGACGTGCCTCATCTGATCATTCTCGCCAAAAATCAGCCCTTCATGTGTGTGAACCCTGTGAAAAGTGGATTATAAGTTAAAAAATGCTGGACGATCCGTTTCACAGTTAACTTTAAATCCATATTTGATAGCTTAAAAATATCAGAATGAGCTGATTTTTTTATCAGGTGATCACCATGGTGGGGATCATCCTCACCCAAAATTAGCCTTGAATCATCTCCATCTGGGGCCCTGCTAGGTGTGTCAAGATAACTCAATCCATGCCTCAATGCACTAAATATTTTAAATAACTTTAAGGATTCTAAAAGAACCACAAAAGTCTTGCAAGATCAGTTATGAGTAATGAGACACATTAAGATGTTTTTTTTTTATGGGCCTGATCAATACAATGGAGATTTGTAAAGCAGATGGCACCATAGTTTCCTCCAATCACAAAGAAGGAAAGAAAAATAGAGGAGAATAAAAGAACAAGAAGAAAAGAGGAAACCCTAATTAATGGATCATATGCTCTAATACCATGTAAAATAAATTAGGGTTTTGAGGTGGGAAAAGGAAGGAGAAGAATAGAGAGAGAAAAGAGGAAGTCGAACTAGTGTCTTAAACTTGCACAATTAAATTATATACGAATGCTGTAAAGGTAAAATTACAGAAATACCCTTTACTTTAATAGTGGAAACACAGAAGTGAAAATTCTAATTTGGTTCTCTCCCATGAGGAAGCATCTTCTAGCGTAAACATAAAAAACACAAGGGCCCTTGGAGGAATGTAAAAGCATCTTGCCTAGGGAAACACATATATGATATAAATTTCCAAACTATCACAATTCGTACTAGTTTTCCTTGTGTGTGCATTTGTTATAATGTTCCTCTCTTCTTCATTTGCCCTAAATGAACTAAATTTGTTGCTTGGGATTCATGCAACCCTTTGTTACTGTAATGGCCTGCTTTTCTGTTCCATTACTTAATTTTGTGTATCTTATTAGATTATTTTTTCTAGTTGTCAAAAATAAAAAAAATGACGTGGCAAGGAAAGTTGAGTGTGAAGTACAACTGAGAGTATGATCTCAAATGTATTCATTTTCTTGCTTTGAGGTTTCTTTTTGTGGCATATTTACAGAAGTATAGTTAACTAATGATTCCACTTTTCATTTATTTTGAATTTTTGCTCGAAGATATCCCAATCTAACATGGAATGTTGCAAATATAGGTTAAATATACTCGCCGAACTCCTTTGTTTTGGTGATCGTGAGTTCTACAAAGATTGGTGGAATGCAAAAACAGTTGAAGAGGTAGGTTTTCTAATGTGAAGACTTGTGTTTCCTTGAATTTGATTTCAACCTTTTGTAACTAAAATGCTGAATTTACTTTGTTTTTCTTACACATATAATCTTTGGATCTGTCACCAGTATTGGAGAATGTGGAATATGGTACATCTCCTTATCCCTCTTAGTTTAATATTTATCGCTGACAATTATTGCATGTATTGATTAACTTTTATATAAAAATTTATGTTCTTATCTACCTGAAATTCTCAAACTAATGTTAACATATGTATTTATTATGGATTTATTTTTGATTCGCCCTTTTATTTATTTTATTGGTATTTATGTCTTCATATGTAACCAGGGGTATTCTTGAATTTTACCTTTTTTGGTGAAATAAAACATTACTGTGGGAATCATGGACACTATTCATGATTCCCGTTTTCTCCCACTCATCGTCTCCTCCTTTCATTCTTTTTCTTATTTTATTCTTTTTTCTTTCTTTGTACACTTAATCTCCATGTAGATTGCTACATGGTATCAGAGCCTGCGATTGGTACTGTTCATCGGGTACTATTCATCGAGCACTGTTCATTGGTACTGGACAACTGACGAAAGTTTTTTTCAAGCCCTAAGACTTCTCTTGCTGCCGCAACGTGTAGAAAACTTGGAGAAGGGCTTCTCTTGGTGCTGCATGACTTAGAAAGCATAGGGTAAGTGTTCTCTTGTTATGCCACGTGTTCTAAGGCTGTTGCAATCCATGTAGAAGATTTTTCATGCCTTCTCAAATCAGACAAAATAAGTGTTACAGGCCTAGGGTTGTGTGTCTAAGATATCTAGGCTGCTGTAAAGGTGACGGATGCGTTCTCAGGTCTCTGTAGTATTACAAGTTAATTTATGTTGTTTCTTTGCTCGGTTCTGATATAAGGTCTGTGTAGACTTGTGGTGTAGAGTTGTTTTGTGTAAAACAACTATGGTAGTTGATCCAGTGGATGGTAAGATGTCCTTCGACAGTGGTAGTGTTGCGGAGATGAGTAATAGTAACCTAGTTGGGGATTTGGGTGGGCCATGGTTGATGTTCAATCCTAATATGTCCATCACAACGGTGAAGTTAAATGACTAATTATTTACAGTGGTCTCGGTAAGCAAAAATGTTCATTGGTGGTAAAGGTAAGATGGGATACATCAATGGGAGGATCCCAGTTCCTAATGAGAACTGTCCTGGCTATGAGAAGTGGGAAGTGGTAAATTGGATTGTAATGTCATGGTTTCTCAACTTTATGCAACCTGAAATTATTAGAGGTTTCTGTTTTTGAAGACAACGAAGGAGGTCTGGGATGCCGTTACTCAGACATTATTCCCATGTTAAGAAATCAGCCCGTGTTTATTAATTAAGCCAAGATATTGCTCATCATCATCAGGGGGAGAAATCTTTGGCTACATACTTTTCTTCTTCGAGGTGTATGTCCAAATGAAGTTCCAAGAGGATGTTGTTGCATACAGAAAGGGAGTGGATAGAGGTCATATTTTTGAGTTATTGGTAGGTTTGAACTCCACATTCGGGTTCAAATTCTGAGTAAATAGGATCTTCCATCACTCAATCAGGTCTATGCACTTGTTCAGAGTAAAGACAATCGACGTACAACTATAAAGAATCAGGATAATAACACACTTACTATCGAGCAATTAGCCCTTGCTTCATCCATCACTAGAGAAGTTTTCATTCTTAAATGTTGAATCAATTTTGATGGCAAGCTAGGGGATAAGAAAAGGTGCAATCTAAAGCAGGGATAGTTTGAACTTTGAAGAGCTTGATTATGAAGTGGAAGGTGGACGCTCTGGTTACCTAGGAATCAAGATGAGATCACTTGGGGATACATTATGGGGAAGATACAGGGGAAGAGTGAATGAGGGTGACAAGCCTTTTTGACAACTACAATTGTAGGTGGCATCTTCGTGGTGTGGGGTAGAAAGATGGTGAAAGTGGAATTTGTTTTCAGTCTCTATTGTATTTAGAAGCAAAGAAGATATATTTCGGGGTCTATGGCCCAATGAATAAGAATTATTTGTAGCTTGTTCTAGGAGGAACTAGACAATGCACCGGGCAAATGGGGAGCCTCTTGATTCCTTTGCAGAGGCTTTCACATTGTCAACGTATGTGAGACATAGAGGTCTTTGTACTTTCCTCTACTTCGATAAAAATTCAGTGGAGGAATGCCATGATAAGCCAATTATGAGCAAGATGGATAGATTTTGGGTCTCGTCAGGATGAGAATCTCACTTCTCTAATGTTACACAGGAGGTAGCTACTTATCCAATGTTGGATCATTTGCCCATTTTAATTGATGATGATGATGGAGTAAAACATATTGTCTCCTTCTAAAGTCGAGAATATGTTGATGAAGGATCCAAACATTGTGGGCATTATGGCTTCTCGGAGGGAGTCGTTTAAGTTTGATGGAAGAGTTGTGTATTTATTTAACTTGAAACTCAAATCCCTTAAAGCTAAGATCAACATGTGGAACAAGGAGCTTTTCAGTTGTGTAGAGTTGGAGAAGAATGGCCTTTTAGAGGAGATAGGTGTCTTATATAAAAAAAAGGAGTCCGATTTCTCAGGAGAAGAAAAGGATGAAGGTGGTTGCAAATGAAGAGTATCTTAAGCTAGTTTGGATGAAAGAAATTAGTTGGTGTTAAAAATCTAGAGTATATTGGCCTAAGGAAGGTGATAAGAACACAATCTTCGTTCTTTGGATATCAAATTCAAGAAGAAGGTGCAACAATATCTTTCGACTCAAAGTGGGGGATCCTTTACTAGCAAAACAAGAGAGTATTCTTGATGTAATGGTGGACTTTAGTTGAAGCTACATTCGGAACTACGATCTCATAGGCCTTGTTTACATGGGCTTGGTTTCAATCGCATGTCCGGAACTTGTGATTCGATAGAAAGGTACTTTAAAGAGGAGGAGATACTCAAGGCCATAAGAGAGTTTAGTGGACTTGGCTCAGATTTGCTCTTGCTTCCTTCAAAAGATGGGTTACCTTTAGAGAAGACTTTATGAGGGTGGCCAAGGAATTCAATAAGGAGCCTTGCCTTAATAGATGCTTAAACGACACATTTATTAGCGTCATCGTAAAAAGGCGTAGTGGAAGACCTTTAAGATTTTCTTCCGATTAGCTTGGTTACAAGATAATTGCTAAGAAGTTATGTTACCCGAACACTTCACAAATGAATATCTCACCCCTCTCGGACACTTCATTTTGTTAGTGTAAATTCGTGTCCATGACGTATCCTAGCCTTGTCTTGTCGTACCCAGTTAACATAGCCAAGAAGCCTATAGGCTTAAAGAGGTTTTGGGAGGGTTTATTTCTCCTACTCAAGGTGCTTTTGTGAAAGGCTAGCAAATACTACATGGAGTTTTGATAGCTTATGAATGCTTGGAGCCAAGAATAAGAGAATGGGAAACTGGGATCCTTTGCAAAGTAGACGTGAATGCATATGACCATGTTAATTGGCGATTTTTGGAGTTTATGCTTGGGCATTTAGGGTTTGTTTGATTTTGAGATGGATTAAGGTTGAAATATTGTTGTCATCTTTCTACGTTCTAGTAAATGGTTATCCGGCTGAATATTTCAAAGTAATAACTGGGAAAAGTAAAAACATTTTAATCTCGATTGAGAGGTCTGAAAGCCCTTCTTTATCTACTTACCAGGTCAATTGCTTTGGTTGGTTAAATATGCTGGGGAAGAGTTTGCTGTTGAAGTTAAAGAGGTAGTGACAAAACCAAGGGGAAATTCGCGTGAGGATCCGATGGCGTTGAACTATCAGAGTATAGTCCATATCCCTCCTTTGAAGCTATTTACCCTAGAGGCTCCTTCTCTTCAAGGTTTTCAGTGTTCGGTACTTGCAGAACTAGGTACAATGGGTTGTAGAAAGGTTTGCATTAATCAAGGGGACTGCAAAGTAACTAGTTAGTCGTTTTTCAAAGTGGCTGGATAAGGAAACACCAAATTTAGGTCTACCATATGGATGTTTCAGAAGGGGGTGAAGCAACAATGGATGAGTATCCCATGCTAGAGGAAGACAATTCTTATGGGGTTAAGGGTAAGAATAATGAGGTTTATAACCATTATTGCATTTCAGAAAAATCTTGCAAGCATTAGATTATGTATGGTGGGATAAGGGATTGTAATGAGCAGTCTTTACCTCTACAGATAACGAGTTGGAGGGTTTTGAAGTAGGGGCTGGGGAATGGGTCGTGGAGACGATTTTACCTCAGTCATGCAAGGGGTTAAAATATTAGAGCATGATAGTTGGTGATTGATGAGTGGGACTTTAGAAGCAAAAAGGGGTTCGAATGTAATTGATATGGCGTTAACCACATCTACTATTACTACAGCTAAGGATATGAAATGTTATAGTTAGAGAAATAAGGGTAGCTTTACGAAGATCAACAGTTAAGAGGACACTGAGGCAGAGGGACAAATGGCAATAGGGCATGCCAGAATAGGGTTGTTGAGTTAGCTATGTAATGTAGTACAAAGATTGAGGTGTCAGAGTGGGTTCTCAACAAAACTATGTGCATCAGCAAATTTTTAGGAGTATCATATGAAGGTCGTGAAGTTGTAACCAAGGCCCTCTTTAAGAAGTCATCTAGAGAAGTGCGAGAACTAAAAAAACTGGCATGCGACTTGGATGGTGTTGCATTTCTTGGCGCTTTAAAGGATAAAGGGAACTGTTGTGAGAGATATTCTCAAGCAATGGAAGGTCGATATCGTAGTTCTTCAGGAAACAAAACTTTAATCCTTGGATGATCGTTTGTTGGGAGATACGTGGAAAAGAAGGGGTTTCGGGTGGAAGGCAGCAAGGTGGTGGGACTGTTTGGAAGGATGTAATGGCAGACCTTTCTAGGACATATACGGGACATTGGACTCAAGTCTTTGGAAAGGCGAAGTTTTTGTGTCCAATTAGATTTTCATGGAGGGGCTGTTGTTGGATCGATTTTATATCCTTTTGTTTATCTTGCCTGTATGGTGGGGCTTTTTCCCCTTTGTTTTTTAATTTATTCATACATCTTTACCTATCTATCAATAAAAAGAGAGAGAGGGAGGAAAAACTGTTGTAAATAAGGTTGTAACCAGTAGATGAAGGTTGTAGATAGAAGAGTAAAAAAGTGTAATGGAGGCGGAAGGTGGAGAAGGAGATTAGGGTTAAAGAGAGAAGTTGTGGGAAGAGGAGAGAATGAATTGTTAATTCATTCTCCCGCACTCACCATATATATATATATATATGATGGGGAGAAACCCTACAAAGGAGAACACTATTCACGTGACACTATTCACACGACACTATTCACGTAAATAGTGAAAACCCAAAAAAGGCCCCACGTGGGAAGTGGGACGCAGCCCACTTGAGACACCCACGTGGGTGTATTACATAAACTCCAACACTCCCCCTCAAGCTGGTGCGAAGATATCCATCATGCCCAGCTTGCCAGTCAAGGTATGAAGAGTAGACTTGTTCACCCCCTTTGTGAGTATGTCGGCAACTTGTTCCTGTGTTCTCACATACGGAGTACAAATCAATTTTTGTTGAAGTTTCTCTTTGATGAAGTGACGATCAACTTCAATATGCTTGGTCCTATCATGCTGGACTGGGTTGTGAGCAATGCTGATGGCAGCTTTGTTGTCACAGTAGAGGCTCATCGGCTCTATCACCTGGAGTCCCAGTTCCTCAAGCATGGTCCTCAACCAAAGGAGTTCGCACACACCATGTGCCATAGAGCGAAATTCTGCCTCTGCACTGGATCGAGCTACAACTGGCTGTTTCTTGCTTCGCCAAGAGACAAGATTTCCTCCAACAAGGGTACAGTAACCTGACATAGACCGACGATCAGTAACTGAACCTGCCCAATCTGCGTCAGTATATGCTTCCATTCTAAAGTGTCCATGTCGCCCGAACAGTATTCCACGACCTGGAGAGCCCTTGAGGTACCGAAAAACTCGGTGAACTGCCTCAAGATGTGATGACCGTGGTGCATGCATAAATTGACTGATAACACTAACAGCGTAAGCAATATCCAGACGGGTGTGTGCCAAGTAGATCAGCCTGCCAACCAATTGCTGAAACATAGCGACATCCTCAAGTGTGTCACACTCCTCAGAATTCAGCCGATGGTTCTGATCAATTGGAGTCTCTGCTGGTCGAGCTCCCAAATACCCAGTCTCATCCAGAAGGTCCAATACATACTTCCGTTGAGAGATGAAGATGCCCTTCTGAGACCGAGCAACTTCAATTCCCAAGAAGTATTTCAGTGGCCCCAAATCCTTTGTCTCAAACTCCGAGGACAAGAATGTCTTCAGCTGCTTTATCTCTTTAGGATCATTCCCAGTGATGACAATGTCATCAACATAGACGATCAGTGCCGTGGTACTAGTCTGCTGGTGCTTCACAAACAACGTGTGATCGGCCTGACTCTGCTTGTAGCCCACTCGTCTGATCGCACTGCTAAACCGCTCGAACCATGCCCTTGGAGATTGCTTTAGCCCATACAAGGCTTTCCTTAACTTGCACACCTTGTCGTCACTTCCAGCAAGTGTCAACCCAGGTGGTAGTTTCATGTACACCTCTTCTGTCAAATCTCCATGCAGAAAGGCATTCTTCACATCTAGTTGATGCAATGGCCAGGACAGGTTGGCAGCTAAGGATAGAAGAACTCTGACTGAGTTCATCTTGGCCACAGGTGCAAAAGTCTCTTGATAGTCTATCCTATATATCTGAGTGAATCCCTTGGCTACGAGTCGTGCCTTGTATCGTTCGACTGACCCGTCAGCTTTATGTTTCACTGTAAAGACCCATTTGCACCCTACAGGTTTCTTTCCTCTGGGTAGTTGAACAAGTTCCCATGTTTTGTTCTTCTTAAGAGCCTGCATTTCATCCACCATAGCTTCTTTCCACTTTGGGTGACTAAGTGCGTCTGCAACACTGGAAGGCAAAGAAACTGAGGAGGCAATACTGACAAAATTCTAATATGACGGAGACAGAAACTGATACGAGACAAAATGTGAGATAGGGTGTTCCGTACAAGTATGTACACCCTTCCGAAGTGCAATAAGGAGGTCAATATCAGTGCTCATATGATCGTCAGAAGTAGGAGATGCATGTGGCTCAAGAACAGAAATAGGAACTGAGGCAGGGACAGAAGGAATACCTGTAACTGGATTCGAGGGGAGACTTGCAGATGTAGGCGCAGGGACAGTGGCTTGTCCTTTCTTCTTGGTTCTGACATATGCACGCACATCAGCTGCAGTAGTGGAAGTGTCATTGCCACTAGACTGAGGTCCCGGCATGGGAATAGAGACAGGCAGAGGGCTGGGGACACTCTCTTCTACAACATCATGCTCCCCCTGAAGAGAGGTCTGCTCACCAAAGAAGGGGATGGACTCAGCGAATGTGACATCCATAGAGATGAAGCGACGACGGGTAACATGTTGATAACATTTGTACCCATTTTTATTAGAGGGGTACCCCAAGAAGATGCACTTTAAGGCCCGCGGATCTAACTTGTCCCTTGAAGAACGATGAATATGGACATAACAAACACACCCAAAGACCTTTGGAGGAACAACGAAAGCCGGGCGGTCAGGAACCAGGAGAGATAGGGGAGTCTGAAATCCGAGAACCCGAGAGGGCATACGATTGATGAGGTAAGCAGCAAGTAAGATAGACTCAGACCAATAGTGTTTCGGAACCTGCATGCCTAACCGGAGAGCACGCTCAACTTCAAGAAGGGGATGATTTTTTCTCTCAGCAGTCCCATTCTGTTGAGGTGCCGAAGGGCACGAGGTCTGATGAACAATGCCATGTGAAGCAAAGTAGGATTTCAGACCCCCATCGAGGTATTCCCCCCCCATTGTCAGAGCGAAGAATCTTAAGAGTGGTATGGAATTGAGTGGTAACCATCTTATGGAACTCTTGGAAAATGGAGAATACAGCATCTTTGGTTCACATAAGGTACAACCAGGTACAACCACTAAAGTTATCTACAAAGGTAACAAAGTACCGATATCCAAACAAAGAAGTCACAGGCGCGGGGCCCCACACATCAGAATGCACAATAGAAAAAGTAGTACTTTTATTCTCACTAATGGGAAAAACATAACGACAATGTTTGGCCAATTCACATGTTTCACAATGAAACGGAACTGCAGAAACAGAAGAGAAAGCAGGAAAGACACGCTTTAAGACTGACACAGGTACATGACCTAGCCGGTTATGCCAAAGCATTAACTGGTCTTTATTGACTCTACTAGTACTGATGCTAAACTGGTGTGCAGATGCAGAAATCGAAGAATCTAGGATGTATAAGCCATCGTCCTCACGTCCACTGCCAATCGTCCGCCTCGACTCCAGATCCTGAAACACACAGTGAGAAGGAAAAAACGTTACACTGTAGTTAAGACTTTTGGTAAGACTACTGACGGATAGTAAATTAGCGGTGAATTGCGGAACATGCAAAACAGAAAACAAAGAGAGAGCTGGTGTGGCATGAACATCCCCTTTTCCAGAGATAGATGAATAGGTGCCATCAGCTATCCGAACTTTGTCACGACCAGAGCAAATACCATAACTAGAGAAAACAGAGGACATACCAGTCATGTGATCAGACGTCCCTGAATCAATTATCCAAGAAGGGCTGGAAGGTACAGTAGAGGCGGAAAAAGCAGTCCTAGTACCTGTGTGAGCAAATGCAGACGTGGAAGTGGAGGCCTGGCCATTAAGTTGGGCCATCATGCGGCGAAGTCGTTCAAGATCTACAGGAGAGAACAAGTCTGTGTCCCCAGAGGAGGTAGACACTGGTGGTGCGGTGTCCTGTGTGACTGAGTGCGCTGAGGGAGGTCCCTGTTTTGCTGATTGACGCTGACGGGAAGTCGGGGCCTGTCCTGGGGGACGTCCATGGAGCTTCCAGCAAGTGGCCTGGATATGACCCATGCGACCGCAGTGATCACACTTGGGTCTGGGTCGGTCCCCAGACTCCTTTGGACTGGATGTCTGGCCCTTCTGATTGGTAGCAGCCAGGGCAGAGCGGTCCTGAGTATCACTCCCACTGCGGAGTTGCATGGCAGAGCGGCGGCTGTCTTCCCCCCTGAATGTAACCATAGACCTGTGCTGGAGAGGTAGGAGCAGGATCCCTACCAAGGATCTGAACACGAGCTCCCTCAAAGCTCGGATGAAGGCCGGAGAGAAACTGGAAGATCCGGGAACGTTCAACCATCGCCTTGAAGGACATGACGTCATCTGCGCACTTGGGGGAGTAACTCTGGTAGTGATCGATCTCCTCCCATTTGCTTCGAAGGGAAGCATAATATGTACCAAGCTTCATCTCCCCCTGACGAAGACAAGATATCTCTTGTTCTAGTTCATAGAGCTTGGCGAAATTGCCCACCTGGGAGTATGTTTGAGATACGGCATCCCAAACATCTTTGGCCGTTGGTAGGAACATAAACCCTTTGCTGATCTGGGTTTGCATCAAGTGAAGAAGCCAGGATATGACAGTCAGGTTCTCCATAACCCAAATCCGATGAGATTTGTTCTTCGGATCTGGTTCTTTAGTAGCACCTGTTAGATACTCACTGTAGCCACGGCCCCCAATGTACATGAGAGCGGAAGTCTTCCATTCCAGGAAGTTTGCCATCGAGCTTCACAGTGGTGATGCAAAGCTGAGGGTTGTGATCTCAATGAGAGCCATGAGTCACAAGACGATCCTCAGAGGAAGAGCTAGAAATCACAGATGTGGCCTTGGGGGAACTCATCGGAGCAGGACCACCAAAAATAGCAGGTAGTGTACCGGAGGCTCCCAGAAAACCGAAGCGTGGTCTAGAGGATCCCTAAAGGCCCCAATGAGTGGTGCGCCTAGGACAGGAGGGCCCAGAGAGGTCTGATTTTAAAAGAAAATCAAAACCCAAAAAGTAACAGGGGATCCGGGTGATTTTTGGAAACTAAGGTTTCGACGGTTAGAATTCGTCGAATCAAGTTTCGAACTGTTCCACGAACAGTACTGAATAGGGCGGTAAGGTCAGAGGGGCCTGTTGTTGCACGAATATCACAAAAAACCAAAACCCAAAAATCCTTGAAAAACATGTTGGCTGGAAAAACGCTGGAGAAGCTTGAGAAGAAGATAAACTGGATCTCTGATGCGGCTGAGGGAAAAAACTAACCAGGAAATAAGAGCCTCTGGTGTTTTGCCTCAAGATTAATCCCCGGATAGCGCAGGAATGATCTCTGCGATTTCTTCAAAAGTTCTCATCGGCTCCGGATGCTCACATAACCGTCTTAGATTGGAATGGAGTCTCTAGGGGACAAAGACACATGCCCTAGAGCTACCATTCTCTCATACCATGTTGTAAATAAGGTTGTAACCAGTAGATGAAGGTTGTAGATAGAAGAGGAAAAAAGTGTAATGGAGGCGGAAGGTGGAGAAGGAGATTAGGGTTAAAGAGAGAAGTTGTGGGAAGAGGAGAGAATGAATTGTTAATTCATTCTCCCGCACTCACTGTATATATATATATGATGGGGAGAAACCCTACAAAGGAGAACACTATTCACGTGACACTATTCACGTGTTACTATTCACGCGACACTATTCACGTGAATAGTGAAAACCCAAAAAAGGCCCCACGTGGGAAGTGGGACGCAGCCCACTTGAGACACCCACGTGGGTGTATTACATAAACTCCAACAAAAACCACATTTTTGAAGACCAGTTTGGTTTGACTCAAGCGGTCATAAGTCATGCTCATACATTGGTCCTTTATTCTCAAAGAGTTCAAGGGGATCCACTTTAAGGATTTTATTTTAAATGGGATGACACTATTCTAGAATCTAGTTAATTTTTGTATTTGGTTGTATACTTTTCAGCATTTCTTGTTTCTTCTTGTTTAGAGGGTCTTTGTGCCATGGGAATCTCCCCCTTCACTTTTTTAGTAAATTCTTATCACAAACACACGCGCCCGCGCTCGCGCAAAGACATCTAACTCAAAACTGGTTTTGTAAAAGTTTTCTCACAACGAAAGGTTAAACTCACCTCAAAAGATTCTAAATAATTCATTAAATCTCTATAATGATTCTCTTTTATCTGGTACCTTCTTGCAAAAGCAGTTAAATGACTTTCAACATAGTACGAACAGCTTTAACAACCGAGACGCAAATCCTGTAGATATCCCTCTTGAAGTCTCTGGTGTGGTTGGCGATGTTGCAAAGTGGGAAAGGGAGGATTGTTCTTTGTGACCATGTTGAGATGGAAGAAGGGGAACACGTGGTGTGTTCTTCTCTCGCACACATTAAATGACATCTAAATCTAATTACAGAATGGTAGAATACCCTTGTTAAATTGTAAGAGTAGTTATACAGTAAACAACTAAATTTCCTTGATAATAAGATAATCACTCTAAACTGCTGTCTTGTTCTTCAGTAAAGTTGAGTTCTGAAAATACTAAGAAAAAGGTAATCAGGTAATGTGTTCTCCAGATCTTACATGCCCTTTTCATTCCATCAGACATGATGCTCTTATCAACCAAACTATGATAGGCAAAGACCAATTTTTAAGGTGGTATCATATCTATAATTGTTGACATTATTGTCATGTATGGTGGCACGCACTTATTTGTATATGCGTTTTCTATTTGCCTATGAAAGCTTTGATATTGTTTGGTTCTATTTATACTGATTCTTTTGATGAAACTATTATAAGATCTAGTAGACGTGAAATATTTGGAATAGCATGTTACTTATAAAATCCTCATTGATTGCAGCCTGTTCATAAATGGATGGTTCGCCATATCTATTTTCCATGCTTGAGGAATGGGATACCAAAGGTATTTGACTTCTCGGTGCTTTACTTTCTAACACTACTAAAATAGAAGTGTCCTGATTGTGAGGCACTGTTCCTTTTCTACTTGATTTTTTTTCTTGTTTGATGCTGCTCCATTCTCCCCTTTTCTTCCTTTCAGCCTGGACATTTTTGCTACTTTTGTGTTGCAGAAGGCTCGCTGAGTTGCCATAATAATTAATGAAGCTTTAATATGAGCTGAAAAACATGTGTGAATTTGCAAATTCAACTAAAATTAATTTAGTCGCTCTTTTCAGATTTTTATTTCTTGGTAAGTAGATTTGTGTATTGTATTAAACCGGGGGGGAGGGGCACTATACACAAGAACAGAAAAGGGACTGAGGAAAATAGGTCAAGAACTTATTCTCTCATCTAAATAATACAAAGTCATCAATATAACAAACTCTGAAGGACTAGTAATACATCAAAACTTTCTTTCAAGACCACTGCAAAAATACCGGCTTTGTTTCTTTCAATATGCTCCAAAATATATCAAATGGAAGCATACGCCAAAGAATATGACCCTGAACACCACAAGCATCAAGGGACCAAGGAAAATATCAAGCATGTGGTCAAGAACTACCCTACATATCTCAAAAGGCAGAAAGAACGTACTCCACACTTCACAAGTGAATCGGCAATTAAGAAGCAAGTGATCCACTGACTCCTCACTGAACTTACACAAAAAACACATATTAGACATAATATTCCCTCTACTTCTCAGGTGATCCACCATCAAAATTTTGTCCTGAATCGCCAACAAAGCGAAGAAAACCACTTTAGATGCAAGAAGAAAGAACGGATCAAAAAATACCTCTCTGGTCAAAGGATTTAAATTCTGATTTCGACTAGGTTTCGGCCCATGTCGAAACCAAAATTTTGGTGAAATTCTGGAAAAAACTCAATGATAAGATTAATATCACCTTATTTATAGAAACAAATCTTATCTCTTTCTCTCTATATTATCTTCCTAGATTAAAGATCTTAATTAGGCTTTTATTAATGGAAAGATGGTCTTAATAATCTCTTTTTCCACTAATAATTAATAGTGTGCTGAAATTTTAAAATTTGTTGAGTTGGTACAGCCTGAAACTGAAACTCCGGGCATGGCCGACGAAATTTAAAACCTTACTCTGGTCCCATCTCCACACTCTCCTGTCCGCCTCCGATTCAAGCAATGATTCCCTCCCAATATGAAGCAAGAAGGAAGCGAGATCATTCAATCTTAAGCCCAAGTTCAAGGAAACATTACCATCCGTGCTAACGACACAATCCTTCACGAGAGCACCTTGAAGGTCCGAGATAGAATAGATGGTAGGGTATGTGAGCTGGAGGGGATCATCCGCACACCACGTATCTTCCCAAAATCTCACCCTATCACCTCACCTACTTGAACTGAATGCCCTTCCTAAAAGTCTTCTAAAGATTGGAGATACTTTTCCACACACCCATCCCATAGGAAGAGGAGATGATGTTGCTGTCCCAAGTCTCAACCATTGTTTCTACTGCTATATTTACAAACTACTACTCTGCGCGACAAGCTATCACGTTCCTCTTCAAATCTCCACAGCCATTTGCTAACAAGGCAATGTTCATATCCTGCACACTGCTTATTAGTTAATCTTAGAAGTATTGGTTACAACAGAATATGAACTTCATTATTAGAAACTTTTGAGACTAATGAACCCCTTTATATTTGGCAGACATGTGCAAAGACCCCCTTTTTTCACTAGGATATGCATCCCTAATGTTTGGGAAGAAAAGAAAAAATGTTGCCAACAGAAACAAAAGTCCAAACAATTTGAATTTTAGATCTGACTCCCTTTAGACAAAAGTTCTGCAATTTGTGCTGTAAATCTTACGATTTAATTAAGATCCACGATTTGAATCTTATGATTCTCTCAAAACTTACGATTTGAATAAAAACACAAGGCAAATTTACAGCAACTCCTATGTTTATAGTTTTACTTTTCCTAAAACTTACATATTACAAAAAAGAAAGTCAATAGGTGTTTTTACCAATTAAACAAATGTATAACACGTTTCTTGCCCACTCTTGTTAAAAAGGTCCTTGAAGATTAAAACGAAGTTAATATAGCCTTTAACAGAGAACTCTTAAGTGTTTAGGGTTAGGGACAAGAAATCGAATGTGATTTTTTACAAGTATTCTACAAATAAAGGGGATCAACTGTAGTGTTTTTTCTCTATATTTGCTCCTTTCAAGGTATTAAGTTGATTCTACTTCAAGTAAGAAGCAATAAACTTAATATTTTACAACAAGCATATCAATACAATTACATAGACACCACTTAGAAGATTTAGCATTGAGCATTGAGCATTGAAAATATTTATACGACACCACTTAGCACATATGACCAAAATGACCAAAATATTTATAAGACACCACTTAGAAGATTGAGCATTGAGCATACAATTACATAGTAGCGTTTTTTGCAGAAGACACCACTTAGCACATATGACCAAAATACATGTCTATACATGCAATTTAGAAGATCGAGCATTGAAAATATTTATAAGACATAGAGACTTGTTTAATTTGACGATGAATTGATGCTACATGGTTTTTGATTATTCTTGTTTTGTGAAAAGATCTTTTATTTGCGTATCTGCGAGTTTAGAAGTGTCTCAATAGTGCATATCAGGGATTATTGTGTAAATTGTTGTCATTATTTGGAAGTGCTTGTACAACACTTGTCATTAAATGTTGGATTATGGAGTAGTTAGGCATATATATATGGGTGTATTCAACTCAATGAAAGTAAATTCAAAGCTGATAAAGCTGGCAAAGCAAATCCAGTCCAAATCCAACGAATCCAAGCACATGCAAAGCTTGGTATGGGGCTCGTAGGGGGGTAAGATGGCAAGGCTAAGCACAACATAAGGGGCTCAACTTTAAGTCAAGAAGGGCAGGGGAATCGAAACTCTTGCGTGTGTGTGTTTCAGATATTATGTCATATTTTCTTAACTCGAAGAAAAAATCTCTATGAAACTTACGATCCAATGATTTGAATCCCAATCCTTTCGGTTTTTATCAATTCAATTCTGACAACGTTCCTCGTCTATTTGTGCATTTTTAGTCAAATTTTTGCCGACATGTGTTCAATAATTCAATTCCATTGTTGATTTGTTTATTCTGTGAATTTTGGTGCATTTACACTTTTGTTCATGGATTTTCTTGCATTCATTCTTTCTGATTATGTTCTTTGAAATGGTGTCGAAATATTTATCTCCAACAAGAGTTGAAATGGATTAGGGTTTGATCTAGGGTTCCAAACTAGGGTTTCAATAAAGAAGAAGAGGAGAGAGAGAAAAGAGTGTTACAGGGAATAAGATGTCATGCTTAGGTCACATGACTCCAAAAACATTATATATGTGTGTGTGTGTGTGTGTGTGTGTGTAGAACATTACATGGACGAGTATAGCTCTCAAAGGTGGTATTTACAAAACTACCCCTTTACATGGAAATGTGGCTAGATATACGTGTATGATAACACTCCCCTCGAGTTGGTGCATAGATATCTCGCATGCCCAACTTGCTTAAATATTTGTGAAGTTGCCAACTAGGGACTCCCTTAGTGAGTACATCGACAACTTGCTCATATGTCTTCACAAAGGGAGTATACACTTCTCCAGAAACAAGTTTTTCCCTGATGAAGTGGCGGTCCACTCCAATATGCTTGGCTCGATCATGCTAAACTGGATTGTGAGCAATACTGATGGCGGCTTTGTTGTCACAGCACAAACTCACAGGACCTGAGACAGGGAACCCTAATTCAGCCACTAACATCTTCGACTAGAGCATTTCACACAAACCATGGGCCATGGCCCTAAACTTTGCCTCCACACTGGATCTAGCAACCACAGGCTGCTTGTTGCTCCTCCAAGTAACCAGATTGCCCTCAACAAAGGTGCAATAGCCCAGTCTACATCAGTATATGACTCTACCCTCATATGGCCATTTTTTTTAAAAAGAAGACCTTTACCAAGAGCGGATTTGAGGTATCTCAAATCTTGTAGGCTGCCTCCAAGTGAATGTCCCTGGGTGAGTGCATGTATTGATTGATGACACTGCATGAGCAATGTCTGGTCTAGTTAGGGAGAGATATATTAATCTCCCAACTAATCTTTGGAAACTCCTTATGTCTTGGAGTAACTCACCATTGGCATCGCTCAACTTATGATTCTGCTTTATAGGAGTCTCCACTGGCTTAGCTCCCAACTTGCGCGAATCCCTTAGAAGGTGTAGGACATGCTTCCTTTGAGAGATGAAGATCTCTTGACGGGATCTTGCAACCTATATACCCAGAAAGTACTTGAGAGATCCTAGGTCTTTGGTTTCAAACTTCCCTGCTAGATGGCTCTTCAGCTTGGCTACCTCTTTTGCATCATTCCATGTCAGAATGATTGTCATCGACATATACAATGAGGGCAGTGGTGCTTTTCCCTTGGTGCTTTACAAATAGGATGTGATCGTATTGGCTTTGGGTGTAGCCCAACTTCTTCACTGCTAGGGTGAACCTCTCAAACCAGGCCCTAGGAGATTGCTTAAGCCCATAGAAGGCCTTTCTTAGTTTACACACCTTACTACTTTCCCCTGGTGGGATGAAGCCAGGCGGAGGCACCATGTATACCTCTTCATGCAAGTCGCCATGAAGGAATGCATTCTTTACATCTAATTGATGCAGAGGCCGCTTGGTTTGCTGCCAAGGACAACAACACCCTGATGGAGTTTATTTTTGCCACTGGTGCGAAGGTCTCCACGTAATCAATCCCATAGGTCTGAGTGTATTCTTTGGCTACCAATCTCGCCTTGTACTTATCAACTGACCCATCTGCCTTGTACTTCACGGTGAACACCCATCTGCAACCAACAGGCTTCTTGCCTTTTGGTAAGTCAACTAGCTCCCATGTTTTATTCTTGTCCAAGGCACTCATCTCTTCTATCGTAGCAGCTCTCAATCTAGGACGCTTCAATGCCTCTGTCACAGAAGATGGGGTAGGAATAGTAGACAAGGATGTGATGAAGGCCTTGTATGAGGGAGACAAAGCATCATACCAAACAAAGTTGCTCAAGGGATGATGAGTACAACTCCTAGTGCCATTTCTCAAAGCAATGGGAAGGTGGTCAGAAACATTAGTAGAAGAAGAAGGAACAACAAGTATAGAGGGAGAAATATTACCTGGATCCAAGGGTGGTACAATTGATACTGGATCAACTGTGGCTTTTCCCCTTCTGCTATAGACCTTAAGCTCCCCCTGAGCTCCAGGACCACTATCAGTCACACTAGTTGGTTGAGCAGGCGGAGACCTCTCCAGTACTTGAGGAGGAGATAGGGACACAGTAGGAAGAGGAACATTCTACCTCTTTTCACTACTACTCTCCTCCTGAAGAGAGGTAGGGGAGAAAAAAGGGACATCCTCATGGAATGTGACATCCATAGACACACTTTTTTTTTTCATACGATGGATGGTAACACATACCCCTTGTGAGTGGAGTAGCCAGTGAACACACATTTAAGAGCCTTGGGGTCCAGTTTGGTACGATGAGGACCGAAAATGTGGACAAAGCAGATACAACCAAAGATACGAGGAGGGACTGCAAACAAGGGAGAGCTAGGGGCAAGAACCTGTAACGGAGACTTGAAGTTGAGCACACGAGAAGGCATCCGGTTGGTCAGGTATGCCGCAATTAGAACCGCATCAGACCAATAAGACTTGGGGGTATTGAAGCCGATCAGAAGAGAACGAGCGACTTCAGTCAGATGGTGCATTTTTCTTTCAGCTACCCCCTTCTACTGAGGGGTGTAGCTACAAGAATTTTGGTGACAAATCCCATGTTCTAAAAAATATTGTTTGAGACCTCCAAACATATACTCACCACCCTGGTCAGATCGAAGAACCTTGATGGAGGTACCATACTGAGTTTGGATCATCTTATGAAAACCCTTGAAGATGGAATGAACCTCATCTTTGGTTTTCATGAGATAATACCCATGTAGTATGGTCATCAACAAATGTAACAAAATAACGAAAGCCAAAGATAGAATGAACAGGGGCATGATCCCACACATCAGAGTGCACAATATCAAAAGAAACCGAGGTTTCAATGAAGAAGAGGGGAGAGAAGAGAGTTAGAGTTAGAGGGAATAGGATGTCATGCTTAGGTCACACGACTCTAAAAACATTATATATGTGTGTAGAAAATTACATGGACAAGTATACCCCTCAAAGGAGGTATTTATAATACTGCCCCTTTACATTGAAATACGTCAAGATATACGTGTATGATAACAAGAAGCTCTTGGCAATTGCTTATTTTGTGTCACACCTGTATGAATTGTTGTAAACCTTTTCTAGGCTCTTGTCCAACATTAATGCCATATAATAAAATAAATTGCAGTTTTAATATAAGTGAAAAGTGGTAGTGGTAGTTGCTTGATTGGTATGTCCAAATGGTTCATACTTGGTGTGTTCTGTTTACAAAAGCTTGTTTCTATCTTTAATGCAAAAATATCGTGACTTCTATGAGATTGGGATAAGAGATGTGTTAGAAGAGTCAGAAATGACTAATCGTAGTCACAGGTGTTCGATTTGTCCCGTATACAGAAGTTCTTTTATATCTTTAATGCAAAAATATGTTACTTATACAAGTTTGGGATAAGAGATATGTCAGAGGACTCAGAAATGACTAATCATGGTTGCAGTTACTGAATTTGTATCTTTAATTAACAATGTCATAACCTGTTTGAGTCAGTGGGTATAGATGAGTAAAATGAATCAGAATGACTAATCCTGGACTCCTAGTCATATTAAAATTTAAATTACCTTGACATGTTCTAGTTAATGCTTAATTGATTGGATTACAAGTCACTAAATGTGATCACTTCTAAATGTGTCTAAATTATTGAAGTGATGCTAGAGGTTGTAAAAATACTCATTTGTAATTTTCTTCTTCACGCATTGTATCTAGTAGGGGTCACGCCAAACTCCATACAGGGCCTTAGAGTAATGTAATTGGCCTTCTGTCTTTAATCATGTTCAGTGACATCCAATAATTCCATTTAGTCCGTGGTGAATCTGATAATGTGATCTAAGATGGACAATTGTTCATAAATTTTTTGGGATTTATGTTTTTGTTTGCTTTGATTTCAGGGAGTTGCCATTGTGATCGCCTTCTTCGTCTCTGCTATATTCCATGAGGTACATTGCTTTAGTTTATATAATCTCGATAGCAGTTCAGATTGTCTTTATGTAAGTTGGAAAGCTCATAAATCTTATGTAGTGGGGTGTACGGGAATATACTTTTTCTTTTCTTTTTATCTTTTATCCCGTTAATAGTTTAGGTTGGTTTCTTCTTCCTTGCATGATCAATTGATATTTACCCTTTTTTCACTGGGAACTTAATATTTATTATTATGTGTTTATAATTTGGAAAAGAAAGCGTGATTAATGTGTCAGTGTTTCATCTTAGGGATGTTGGGTGGGTGTATCAGTATGTTGTATTATGTATTATAACTAGTGGGTGGCCCGTGCCCACGGCACTCCTCGACAAAGCGTTTGTCAAAATTGGGCGTGAGTGGCTGAGATCCACCGTCCAGTTGGGGGATAAGATCTCGGCCCTTCTTTATGAAACCTATAAGAGGGGGAGACAACTTCCCTGTTTTGTTATATAGATCAACATAGTACATCTGATTATTCCCGTTGCTGCTTCATTGCTTAACTTGAATGTGAACGCAACAAAATATGCTAGCCCATTTGCAAATATGTCAGGTGTGTGTTGTTTCCTTAGCTTTTCAGTTGATTATGGAATATGGATTGCCTGCTTATAGATAGCCATCTTCTAGAAATAGCCAACTTGATGCATCTATCATGGAATGACTACAATTCACACATGGTGAATTGTACTATAATCTTCGAAAATGTTTCTTCTTGATGTTATTTACACGCCTTCTTTTCGTATTGTCAACAGCTATGTATTGGTGTCCCCTGCCACATATTCAAGTTTTGGGCTTTCATAGAAATAATGTGTCAGGTAACTTTGTCCCTACAGTAATCTCTACTTATTTTAGTCAGTAATGAAATGTGGAAAGCTAGACCTTTATTCTAGTACTGCAACAATACCACTAGAACTGTAGAATCCTTCTTTTGAAAGACATTATGTATGAAGGGGTGAAATTTCCAAATGTGCCAAATAACCTAGTCCTATAGCTTCTATAGGACTGGGTACTATACAAAGTTTGATAGGACCTCCCCAAAATGCCAATGGCACATCTTTCAGGTCCACTGACCCCATGAATGTTTGGCCCAAACCCTCGGTGGACATACACACCAAAGTCCAGCCTGATTGATGATTTCTAGTCGTTGGATTTCAGAATTTTTTTTTCACGGGCTTCATGAACAGGCCTATGGATGAGTTCCAAACCCATGACAGAAAAAAGTTCTAGGTCAGTAGGTCCGAAAGAGTGTACCACGTGGCATTTTGGGAGGGTCCTATACAAGCCGGACTCCATTAATATAGCAATTATTGGTACCAGATAAGTCTGGACTCTGGAGTAGTCTCTTATAGTGCTTTTGTTGTTATTTTTTGTATCAGATTCCCTTGCTCATATTGACAAATTACCTGCAAAATAAATTCAGAAATACTATGGTACGTCTTTCTTCCCCACTATTTTATTCAATTTTTCTTAGTCTTTCAAAATGTCAGAATGTTGCTTTTACAAATTAAGGATCGGTGATAGTTAAGATTTTAAAAAGAGGAAGAGTTGGATGAGAGTCTGTACTATTTCTGCACGATTTAGTCCCTGTTTGTCTGCCAACGATCTGGATCGTCCAAATCGATGGAGCAAGTCTTCGATGACTTATAGCCTCAAAAAAAAATATCAAGCGATCGTCATCTCTCATCTGCTAACCTTTTGTGGACCATTACGTACCCATGGCTCTAACGAGTATCTAAAATCAAGCGACTTAACTGGATAATTTGTATTATCTGATTCCTTTGATTTTGTAGTTATGGTTCATCAATTAGACCGGGCCAAGGTTGAGAGCACATGTACTGGCTGGACAACTAGTAGTCCCCGACATGTGCCCTTTATGTTCGAAACCTTCTTTTTTCAGTTTATACCGCCTAATCAATCAAATACTGTGATTACTTTTGTTTGCAATGTTTATAGTGACATGTTTGGTTAATGCTCAAACTAACTAAATCTTACTGGAATTGTTGATACTCGCAGGTGGGGAATATGATCTTCTGGTTCTTTTTCAGCATTCTTGGTCAACCCATGTGTGTCCTCCTTTACTACCATGACTTGATGAATCAGAAAGTGAGAACCAAGTAAACTACGTATACTTTTGATACAATATCACATGTCGGAGAAATTTTTTGAATTGAAGGTGGAGTTATTATATCTGCTTCTCCTCCTCCTCCAGTGTAGTTTAGCATCAGTCATCATCTGGCTTCGTGCTACTTGAACTGTATATGCCAGCGAGTCGTCCTTACCTGTTAAGTTTTTGTCGAGACCCATATAAATTCCCAACGGAAGAATTTTTGGTTTATACGTCGACACTAACCTGTAATACAAGTCTCGTGTATTTTTTTTTTTTTTTCAATGCATCATTTGTAATTGAAAGATGATTCTGATCATGATTTTCATGTTTCAACTGGCCGGTTATCAATTCTGTGTGATCAATTAATAATTGAGTGTTATTCGGTATTGGTTGCTCCGGAGGGTGCACAAGCATTGGATCCCTCTTTAACTCCTTGGTCGAAAAACAACTCAATTGGATGATTGTGACCAGATAAAATGCAAGCAGCCATTTGACAAATACATACTACCTGATTTTTTTTCTAGACATGGGCCCTACTCTCTTGCTGTGCGTAATATGATTTAAAAAAAAATGCACTGACCGTTATGTTATTTGCAGAAAAAGGCCCATTTCCAAAAAAAAATGGACTCAACATTATAACAGAAATAACGGCTGTATTTTGTCCATTATTTATGGACTAGTGGGTGGCCCGTCCCCTTGGCACTACCTGACAAAGCATTTGCCAAAATTGGGTGCGAGTGCCTGAGATCTACCGTCCATTTGGGGGCTAAGATCTTGGCCCTTCTTTGTTGAAACCTATAAGCAGGGGTATAAGAGGGGAGACAACTTCCCTGTTTTGTCATATAGATGTTGTTTTGAAAATTAAGCCATTATAAAGGAAATAATGGTCTGGTCCCCGTATTTAAACCTTGGTGTGGAAGAGCATCTCCAGCACATTCTCATCCCTTTTGTCATATTTGGGTAATAATCAACCCCTTTTACCGTTGAGAGCTTTAACAAAAAAGTTGTTATCACCATTTGCTTCTTCAAAGTAGCCTAGAGATTTAGTAAAATTAGTACTTTGTCCTTTCAGTTCAAGGATGAAAAAACCTTGCATGTAAATGCACTTGCAAAAGGGTAAAATGGTAGGAAGACACGACAAACGAGGAATTTCGCTAACATTGGCAGCGTGGAGAGTTTTTTCAGCTGACACCTCAAAATAGCAAAGAGGTTAGCAACTTTGATGGAGGACGGATATGGGGGTTTTCCTCTTAACTTTGGCATGGGAACGATGATGAAGACGTGATGATTCTCTAACATAGTTATTTTGCAGATTTCTTTCTATACATCGCAGCTTTGGGCTCAAACGCATGTGAAACGAATCGGTCTGATCAGATAAATTTTTGTCCACAGTTCCTACATGGACCCATTGGAAACTGTACGTGTACCATTGTAAAGGGGGGTGGTAGGCCATCCTTGGAGCATCTACAACAGCTATCCATATTGATTAACCATTTCAAATTAAAGTGAAACCCCAAGAAAAAGACTCTCCAGCCGTGTCCTCAACTGATTATTCATATTTGGAGATTAGCTAAAAGCAATCCTCTCATCTCCAAATACAGAGATCTATTTCCTTAGTTACAAAACCTTTACAATTTTTACCCTTCAAAAGTTCTCTATGTAACTTATATAAGTAGTAATTTTATATTTTGAAGGACAAAATAGTAATTTAAATTAAATAGTTCATATAAAATAACTACTTCGCAAAAGCTGTTGGAGATACTGGTTTGTTAGCCAAATATGAAAAGGAACAGGTTCCAATGACCAACAAAAGTTAACCAAAAAGGTTAACATTTTTTCTCGGCCGTGGATCCCCGAGAATCCAACGGTGGTTTTGCTTTTGCAAAAATGATGCCAGCTCAGCACTATAACCACCGTTGGATTCTCGGGATCCACGGCCCAGAAAAAAACATTAACTTTTGTTAGTCATAGGGACCCGACCCATATGAAAATAGGGAGTGTTTTGTTGGCCAAACATGAAAATACATGTGGATAGCTGTTAGCATCTATCAATGGTGCAACCTCTTTTATGAAAGCTATTGGGGCCCAAAAGTAGACCCATACGGTCATTTACCCGCCCCGACGGACAAACTAGCGGGGCCGCAAATAAAATTTAAATGGCCAAAAAAGTGCAAAAGAATAATGATCACATGGTCCAATTCTACAGATACTGTCATGGTGCATGGTGGTATCATTTTTCATTGGTCGTGTACAGGGCGGACTTTAATAATTAATTAACTAAAACTTAAAACTCGTTTATATATAACCGAAGGTACAATTTTGACCAACGACAAAACCACACCACTGTGCACCATGATAACGGACCCATCCCACGTGATCATTACTCTGCAAAAAACATGGGCAGGAATTTTTATTTGCCAAATTTGCACGCGGTCCAAACAGGACGCTAAGGTTTTTTTTTTTTGAACAAAGTCAACCAATTCTAGATGGTCGTAAATATTTGTCCTGAGATCCTCTCTAGTTGTTAGAGCCCGACCTTTTTGCCGGATCTAAAGGACTAAATGGAGAACTTTGACGACGGACGTCTCTATAAGGGACCACATTATTAGCCACGTGGCACACTTTTAGAGACCATTGAGGCATTGACCGTATGGATGTTTGGCACATCCCTATGTGAGCCTATATACCAAAATTCAACCTTATTTGAAGACTGTTTGGATCCAGGGGCCATGTTTGTTTGGGGAATCTACGATGCTCCGTACAAGCACTCAGTTTCGTGCCCACTATTATTATTTGATCATATTTTCTCGTTGGGATTTGGAATTTGGATGGTTGTTGGCGTGAATTTCGGAATTCTTGTGCTTTTCTGCAAGCTAAAGTTTTGAAAGGTCTCATGCAGGTTTTTTTTTTTAAATTCCTGGTACGCAGGCGCCAAGGACATAGCAGGGCAATAAGAACGCGACACGTGGAGAAACTGCATGAGAGGTCAAGAAAATAAGAAATTGGATCTTGGACCAACCATTGGAGTAACATGGGCGATTTTTCTGAATGGGTCGTGATGTAACAAGGTATACATGAGATCTTTTCATTTGCGAAAGCGGCATTTTTGGTAGTCACTGCTGCTATCTGGGCCCATTGACCGCATGGATGTTTAGCCCACCCCTTAATAGACATTCATACCAAAAATCAGCTTGTTTAATGATTTCTAGCCGTTGGTTTTAGTACTCAAAAAATGATTCCATTCAACGGCTATAAGAATGCCTTAAAAAGTGCTAAAAAATGTTAAAATCTAATGGTTATAGATTACCAATCAGAGTAATTTTTGGTGTGTATATCCACCAAGGGGTGGGATAAACATCCATACGGTCAGTGGGCCCAAATGACAGTGGTGAGTAACAAAACTTGTGCTTCCGCATTTGAAATAGTTTCAGGCATACCTTGTTACATCTTTTTCCTTTCTGAATTCAAGATGATGTAATGGTGCAGAGGGGACTCGAAATCTTCAAATTCCTAGAACTCTATTTGGTTATTTTTTGGATTTCCACTCTTAGGAGTTGATGGTGATCCCATCATTTAGTTAGGTAAACTTTAAGTTTGTGGGGCCTACCATGTTGTTGAATTCCATCTTCCCTTTCTTTATTGAGGTCTATCATTTGTTGGTCCCACCTACCGAATGGGATTTCCTTGATTGGAAAGATAATCTTTACCATCATGTCTATCATATGCATTCGGAGAGTTAAAAACGAAATGTCTGACAGCTTGAATAAAAGTGGGGGATGGCGTGGCCAATCCCGTTGATTTTGAGCACTGTTTCATCATGGGCCTGTTCATGAAGCCCGTGATGAAAAAGTGCTCGAATCGAATGGCTAGAAATCACCAATTATGTTGATTTTTGGTGTGCACCGAACGTTCATGGGTCAGTAGGCCCAAAAGAGTTTTTTAATTGGCCATTTGGGGACTTCTGTTTAATAGAGAATTCTGGAGAAAATCTTTGATGATGGACGTCTATCACATACCATAGTATGAGCCACTTGTCCGTATAGATGTTTAGCCCCTCACTAAATGGACATACAGACAAAAATCAGCCTGATTAGTGATTCTGACCTTTGGATCTCAGTCCATTTTTGGTCACTTGTGGCACCTCTATACACTTGACAAGTACCTCTAACAACCTGCTAAAATTTTTTAAGAATACAATCTTGTCAGGGGTACTTGTCAAGTGTAAAGGCGCTTCACGCAACTCCAAAAATGGAAATGTGTTCACGAAGAGGAGTCCGTCGTCAACGTTGATGACATAACACAATAAGAGACACGTGGAACACTCATAGAGACCACTGACGCTACGGATGTTTGGGCATCTCTAGGTTGACTATAAATCAGCCTGACGAACCTTTGGATCTAAGTGTCCAAATAATGCTCAAATCCCATAGTTAAAAATAAACCCATGAAAAAGACTCCAACAATCTATTAAAAATCACTAATCAGGTTGATGATTGGCATGTAGATCCACCTAGGGATGGGCCAAAGATCAATAAGATCGTGCTCTTTAATAATGTGACACGTAGCTCATCTGTGGCTCCGTCATCAAACATTTACTCCCATCCATTCTGCCACCTCAGCAATCTTTTATAAAGAAAACCCCATCACTCCTGCAAGGAGTTGTGGATTGTAGCTCAGACAACCCTTTCATTATTTTCCCATTATTTTCCGTTTTGCCCCTGTGGGTTACAATCCGTTGTAACGACTGTTAAAACGGTAACACCACAGTCCGTTATACCGTTACAATGGCCCCTTTTGAACCTAGGTTGACCCTAGTTAGCAATTTTAGCTATCTACATAACATGACACATCAGTTATCCCCCCTCTTATCTTATAATGCTTCATAAAGGTATAAACGATGGATGTGATCTTCCGGTTCATTTCATGTGAATGGTCAGATCTTCCCCTCTTATCCCCTAAGTCACTAAAATATATCTTCCTCGCACGCGCCAAAAAGAGTGGCTGAGATAAACGTTCAGATCTTACCCCTCAACCTCTTAGCACAAGTCTTTTCATTTTAGTTATATTATCACGATCCAATTCCATTTGGACTCTCTTTACTACCCTACTGCACCCGATATTTGCAAACGCTTCGTTGGGAGTGCCATGGGTAGGGGCAATTTCCTAGTCTATATCAAGGTTTAAAGGGGACCGTTATAACGGAATAACGGACAGGGGGCGTTACCTTTTTTTCCGTTATAACGGCAAAAATGCTCAGGGGCAAAAATGGAAAAAAATGGGAAAATAACAGAAAAAAATGGAAAAAATGACGCTGAAATTCAAATTCTGAATTTTCAAATTTGAATTTCAAATTTTCAAAAATGGAAAAAAACGAAAGTAACAGCCATTTTTTTTCACAAAATTTTTCAAAAAATAACGGTCATTATTTTCGTTATAACAGAAAAATGACGGACAACGACCGTTTTTTAAACCTTGGTCTATATAACAAAACACAGTGGTTGTCTCCCCCTCTTATAGGATTCATATATGCAAGGCCCCATATCAACCCTTACATAAAATAAAATTTAGACGGTTGAATTAATTTAACAGAAAATTGTCTCCCCACTTATACCCCTCCTATGGGCTTCACAAAGGATAACCGAAATCTTATCCCCCAAATAGACTATGGATCTCAACCACTCACACCTGATTTTGGGAAATGCTTTGTAGGGGAGTGCCAAGGGCACGGGCCACCCACTATATATCTATATAACAAAACAGAGAAGTCACTTATCCTCCCCTCTTATTGGCTTCACAAAGGATGGCTGAGATCTTATCACCCCAATGGACTGTGGATCTAAGCCACTTACACCCGATTTTGGCAAACACTTTGTCGGAGAGTGCCACCTGCTAGTCTACATAACAAGTGACCGTGGTTGTCTCCCTACTTATACTCTCTTATAGGCTTCAATAAAGAAGGGCCAATATCTTCTCTCCAATTAGACGGTGGATCTCAGCCACTCGCACCCGATTTTGGCAAATACTTTGTTGGGGAGTACCGCATGGGCACGGGGCCACCACTAGTTTTTGACAAAACATATTATATGGTTGTATTAAATCCATATTATATATAAAATTTATTGACAAAATTAAAATTTTGAATATGAAAAATGCAAAAAAAAAAAAAAACCTTATTTTTAAAATAAAATAATATTATTTGATTCTCTGTTGAACTTTTAAAAAATCCGTATTTTTGTCTTATGCTAACTAGGGTTGTGACGTAAGACAAAAAATTTCTTAATAAAGTCAATACATGAAAAGAGCCACCGTATCATCAATCTATAATGCTGAATCAATCGTTTATCTCTTGGACAAGGAATAGACCGAAATCAGACGGACCATACACGTCGAACCACGTATCGCATAGGCAGTCCCTACTTAAAACTTATATTAATTGGCTGCAATCGTCTGATTTCGGTGCGATGCCATCTTGAAGAGATGTCCTACAAATTGAATGGCTTGGATCGATGCATTGGTCAGCCATTGTATGATATCAACATAGTGCACACCATTCTCAATGTGCCTAGCTACATGATATACTTAGTCAACATTTCAACCCTAATTTTATAATTTCTGGTCTAAATTTGCAACCTACCCAACCTTCTCCAATGTCCCCTCAGGGCCCCACCTTCATAAATATCAAAAAAAAATTTACCACTATATGGTTGGGTCAAATTACATTATTAGCACAACCCTCTCTTGGGCTTCAACCATAAATTGCTTAATTTTTGACATACCCCCCATGTTATTTTAAAAATTTGACATAACCCCTACAATTTGAAAAAGCTGACATACCCCCTTATGACTCGGTCCACTGTCATTTGACCAGTGTTGACTCGAGTTGACTACCAAAATTTGTATTAAATGACAGAAACATCATTGTCTTCACCTTTGGAACTTGGGTTTGGGCTAAAACCTAAACCCCTAATCGAACGGCTATGGACGACAACCAGCCAAGAGACTCCAATGGGTTGGCCGCCCATCACCGGTGACCAACCCACCGGAGTCTCATGGCCGGCCGACCACTACTCCGGCAATAATTTAAAACTTGGTTTTCAAGAAAAAAAAATAAAACATACAATTACATTTCTAAAAATTTCATTAATAAAAATGAAAAACAAGAATAAGGGTGATTTAGATTTTAAGCTTTTGATACATAGATTTTGGAAAGATGGGTTCTCATAATTTTAAGAAGAAATCGCATTCCCTCGTGAGTTTTATCTATTTTTATAGTTTTTTATTTTCAATCTTTGCTTAATTTATAAAAATAAAAAAATCTCAGGTATACAAACAATGGTTTTTATTTTTAATTTTAATCTCCTCCTTTCATGTTTGATTTGGGGTTTGGGTGTTGGCCCAAACCCAAACCCTTGTTCTAAGGTTGAAGACAAGGGCACTTTTGTCCATTAATACAAAATTGGTAATCAACTCGGGTCAAATGACAGTGGACCGAGTCACAGGGGGTATGCCAGCTTTTTCAAATCATTGGGTATGTCAAATTTTAAACATAAGATGGGGGTATGTCAAAAATTCCCAAAAGTTAAAAGCCCATAAACGAGAGAAGTTCCGGTACAACGTAGCCGCAGCAAGTGCACTGTGCACCTCATGGATTACACTAGTGATTGAAGCGTGGGGTCCATCACATTTTGCTTAAAAGGTCCCATCACACAAAATATCCCTAACAACGCACAACCATCGAATCATTAGGTGGTGATTATGTCCGACTAGTTTAATTTTTGGCCTATTCTATATTCCAAGATGAGCTGATTAAATTTAACACGTGCTGTATTAGATGTAGGGAGCACTGTCATTGATACTGCTGGGAGCATATTATAATTGCTCAAGTAAGATGCCTTTTTAGTTTTAACGGCCAACTTTAATCTCTCCTCGTGGCACTCACCGACGTAAAGATTTTGGTCAGCAGTTCACTCTTAAAGGGAACAACAATAGGGAATTAGAAATACCTCCCAGGCTCCCTCTACTTATTTAAATTAGGGTCACTGCTTGACTGACCGTTAATCAACATATTGACCGTTAGTCTATAATTCGCAAGAAAGTTGATTTTTACGAAATTTCAAGATATCGATCGTTTTATTTGAGATTTTTCTTTTGCCTGCCTAAGATTTATGGTTTCATTGGCTTCAAGTGAGTAAAACTTTGATAAGAGGAGACTGGCATCTAACAAGTAAGATCCCTAGGTCCACCTAGGGATTGGCCTCACATCCATACGGTCAGCATCCTCCCAAAGTGTGCCACGTGGCTCATATTGTGGCTGTCATCAAAGTTTTACTCCCTTCAAGGTCAGATTTTTTACATCATCAAAGTTTTACTTGCTTCATGTTCAGATTTTTCTTAATAATATCAATCAACAGTGGAGGGATCATGGTTCGAAATCTCGGTATCAGAGGCGGTATCGATGGACTCCAATCCCGATCTGGATCGGTCCAATTCAGAAAGGGAGCAGCACATCTCACCCAAGACAAAGTGAGATTTCTTTGGGAAAAAGTGATCTTACGGCCAAATGATCCTTTTTTTGGATCGGATCGGTGGGCTTCGATCCTGATCCTGATCCGGATCAGCCGTGACTTTGAACCATGGGAGGGATAGACATCAGGCTCGTTACATTTCTGGTGTTAACGTTGACTTACGGTCAAAGGGTGATCTTGTAATCATTACGAGGAGTCGTTACTAATTCAACCAATTTTCTAAGGGGTAATGCTAAAATGCCTTAATAAATAAAAGACAGCACCTTCAGCTGTTCCCAATTCAGAAAGGGTAGTGTGCACACACAGAAAAGCCACCGAACCTGCTTTCCTTGTTCTTCTCTTCTTCGTTCTTCCTCTCTTGTTGAAGAAATCTTTCAATCTTTCTGGGTTGTCATGGAAGATTTCAGATCTAAATCATGTGGGGATGGGAGGATGCAGATGGAGAGCTACTATGGAGGCAGACCAACTTCATCTGGTCTGCATGATCTTAGAAGTTACAGTGCTTCTTATACTTCTTCTGTACCACAAACCCAGATGAATAATAAAGAAGCAAAGTTAAAGAAAGGCAAAGGTGGTGGGTCTTCTTCAAAAAGTTGGAGCTTCAATGATCCTGAGTTGCAGAGGAAGAAGAGGGTTGCTAGCTACAAGGTCTATGCTGCTGAGGGGAAGATGAAAGGGTCCTTTAGGAAGAGCTTCAGGTGGCTCAAGGACACATACACCCAGGTAGTCTATGGGTGGCGGTGATTATTGGGTATCTTTCCTTTTTTTAATCTGTTCTGGGCTTCTCACTTTATCTGTTCTGGGTTTTGTAAGTTCTGTATGTTTTATGTTTGTGATACTTGAATCTGATCTCATAAAATCTTAATTTATGGGTCTTTAATGAATTGTGATATGGGTTGTTTGTTCATGGACCATTTTGCTTTCTAAATTGGTTATTGATATTTTGTTGTTTTTGAGGAGCCTCTTGAAGCTGGACCCATAAAAATCTAATAGTTCTGAAGGTTTCCTGATTTGGGGTGGTTACTATTATGGATTCTTAGTCTGTGAATTTGGTTATTGCATTTTTGTCATTTTGGGCGTTTCTAATACTGGGGTTATAGAAATTCATTTTTTTCTTCTCTTGGCAATTCATACTTTTAGCTTATATGGTTTTATGTTTGAAATTTGATATGGCAAAGAGTTTCTGATGTTTGAGCTTATAGTTTCTGGATCCTAGGGTTACCCTTTTCTAGATATTTAGTCCCTGCTTCATTATCTATTCGCTGTAGACCCAATTCTTAATATATATAGCTAGTGAGTGCTTAAGATGGGCTTTGGAGTTACTTTTGATCTCCATTGTTAAGGATCAATGTCCCTATTTGTTTTCACAAATTCAAGCAGATTTTCATCTGTTTTCTTTTTCTTCGTAATTTTTGTGTGGATACAGTTGCTAGTCTTGGTTCCCCTGATTGTTTGGTATCATGGTATCTGATGAATTTTGTTGGGTGTAAAAGCTGATGGAAGCATTTGGAAATCACAGGACGATCATCCTTTCATCGTTTTAATGGAACGGTATTATCTAATAGTGCTTACCTAAGGAGCAGTTTCAGTAGACCATTATGTGGAATTTTTTTTTAGGTTGGTTTGGCATTCACATAAAATTAATATTAAGAATATTTACTTAATTTAATACTTGGATTTTATTTATAACTTGGTTGGTATGTTGGATAATAATCCACGGTTTTGAGTGAAAGTAGAAAGTTGTTGTAAAGTTGGTTTCCTTGATGTTACTGGGGCAGGAAAAGTTTTTATCCATATTAGAAAATTGAGTGAGGCATATTAAAGGTTGTAAAGGAAGAGAGGAAAGGGTGGTGGACGTTACATTGTTTTCGAAGGACTTATTTTTATTTGTTCAGAGAGTTGTAGCAAAAGTTTTTAACTTTTGGTGACATTTACTCCACTAAACTCTAATCTGTTCTGTTTTGTTCTAGTCCTTTTAATCTTTGAAAAAGCTGTGGACTAATTCGGCTTAGGACATTTTAATGTTAATGAGTTGAGTTGAGGCTTCTATGCCACTATGGAGTCTTCTGCATTATAATAGGTTTTAGTGAGAAATTCTTCTATTCCTATGAAAAATGTCAACATATTCATAGATCTTCACAAAATGTTCCCTATGGTACTTGGATTCATGAATTCTGGTCAACAAACAGTACAAGCTACAGGGTACATAGGCCAAAGCATCATGGTTACCATATCCCACACAAACAACTTACCTTGTTCGCCTCTAGTCAGCTTCAAGGTAGGTATTGAAGACTCTGACCTTTGTAGGTATTGAACAAGTAGAGGTTTGCCTAATCCCACATGAATCATTTCCCTTATCTAACACGAATCAATTTTTTTTTTTGATAAGTATAGAATTTATTAAGGCCAAATGCCAACAAAGAAGCCAAACAAACCCAAGAGGCCGAGATGACCTGCAAAAGACTACAACATTAACATAGCAAAAAACAAAAATCGGAACAAAAACTAGATAAAAAACAACTAACGGCCTTCTCTTGAGCGAACAAGGTCGAAACCGAAATGTTTTGTACGTTTCGTTTCCACTATAGGACGAAACTACATATGTTTCGGTTGATTTCGTCCGAAACCGAACGATACTTCATCTTATGTGTAAATTTGCACTAACATTTCATTTAGGTTTCACAAAGTTTCGTCCAAAACTGAACGATACTTCCGATATGTTTTGGTATCACCCATGAACGATACCGAAATGGTACCGTGTACTTTGAACCATGACCTCGACCCTTTTGAAAAGCTTTAGACCATAGGAACATGAGACCCTTAATATTGAGAATAACCATAACCACTTCTTCTTCCTTGCCTTCAAACACTCTATTGTTCCTCTCCTTCCAAAGACGCCAGCAGACCTCAAAGAGAAGAATCTTCCATAGAACTCGCCCTCTAGCAGAAAAAGCATAAGTATGCCAACTAGTGAGAAGGTTCATCAAAGTCCCCACATAATCCAAGACATTCCAAAACCTGCCAAAAATGACGACCAGACTGTTCTCGCTACATTGCAATGCAGGAGAAGATGATTCACCGATTCCTTGCAATGTTTGCACATCGAGCAAAAATCTACAATAATGATCCTTCTTTCGATCAAGTGATCCACTATTAAAATCTTATCCAAAGAGGCGGTCCAAATAAAAAATGCAACTTTGGAATGAGGCCATATAAAACGAACGAACCGAGAACTGAATATCCCTAAACCATCTCCACAAACACTTATCTTGAGCCGAGAGAGATAAATAACTACCAAGAAGGCGAGAGAGCAAGCAAGAGATTGACTCGATCTCCCAATCGTTAAGGCTTCTCCTGAATCCGAGGTTCCAAAACACGTAATCCCCCACCCAAGACAAATAATACTGAACCGAGCAATTCTTCTTATCAGAAATGGAGAAAAGGCCCAGAAAATCGTATTCAAGGGAAACTTCTCCACACCACATGTCCTCCCAAAATCTGACTCTATTCCCAATCCTGACCTTGTACTTTACACCATTAGAAAAGACCCCAAACATCTTCATAATACCCTTTCATACGCTACAATCGCATGTCGAACGAACTGCTCTACTATCTCAACCGAAGTCTGAGACCCCAAGTTTGCCCACTATAACTTTTCTCCAAAGGCTCAATGTCTCCACACCAAACCTGCACAACCACTTACCCAGTAGTGCATCATTCATAGCAGTGATTTTTTTTATCCCGAAACCCCCATGAACCTTGGAGCTACATACAATCTTCAAATCTATCAAATGAAATTTGGACAACTCAACCCTGTCATTCCACAAGAATTCCCTCATAAACTTCTCCAAAATCTTCACAACACTCCTAGGGAAGGGAAGAGTGACAAATAATAAGTAGGTATTGAAGACTATTGGTAAATAAGGAGGTGTTGCAATGGAGAGTTTGACATCTCCATTTTCCTGTTGCCCACTTTTGGTTGTGTGCTAATTTGATCAAAATACGTTAAACAAGCGACAGAGGGAATATCTCCAGAGATGGTTCTCCAATACTTTCACACCTAAAGCATCTACGAGGTTGAGCCATGTGCTCTAATCTTCTTCGTTGATCTGTTCTAAAGGATTGCATCATCAAGTCACAGTTTGATATCTGATATGAGGTTAGCAACATATAGGAATAGAGGCTTACCGGATTGGGAGTAGGAACATGTACTTGTAAGGCATTACATATCTAGAAATTATCTTTTATAAGTTCTTGCTATTTTATTGGAGATGTTGAGTAAGATATTTCACTTGACATCCTCCATGAATTTGGCTTTGATATGGAATAGAAGTAAAACATGGATCTCGTATAATAGGATGACATGTCTTAACCAAAGAGTTTCATTTTACATGTTACGGTTATCCATGCAGCACTCATGTTTTTGTTCCCACAAAGACTAGTCAGCCTGGCCATAAAGGGCTCAACTAAAGAGTTACTTGAGCACACAAGAGTAGAGAACACTAAGAGAGTGGAAAAAAGAGCACTTCTATCACTTAAGAGTAGAATCTGGTAAATATTTGAGGTGCTTCATGAGGAGCCCTCCATATATATGCAACTAGAGGTACAACCAATGTCTTGGGTTGATCTATGTCACGGATTCAACGCGTAGGTGTGGGCCAAAACCTCCAAGTGTTATGGCTGTCAGTGACTTACAGGTGATGGCTTTTTAATATTGGTTCCAGCTAAAAATATACAAGCAACATTTAGGTCTCAGATGAGTCACTAATCACTCACCCAAGTCATTTTGGTTTCATGAGGTACTGATAGTCTCTTATGTATGCAACTCAGACAAGTATATCATATTTAATATAAACTTGACAGTAACTTGCCAAGTTGGTGCAAGTCATATCAATTTCAGTGTCAGCTGAGTCACAAACCAAAACCAAGTGTTTAGTCCATGACACACACCACATTGACCCTTCTATTGATCATCGAATGTCTGAAGCCCTCTTAACCTGCATTATCTGTCAATCAGAACTTCCATTTGTTTAGAACCATCACACCTCTTGGAAGTAGTGGAAAATCAAACTAACTCTATTGTTGGTACCTGAGGTCCAGAACACTCATGCATAGGCAATCAGATCTCTTTACTAAATAATAGGCCGCACTTCACTCCAGAGCCCTGGTTGCTGACTTCTAAGTTGTAAACACTGAAACTAACTGAAGTTCAACAGTATTAAATTGTCTAAATTCTGATTGGAAAGACTTTGCATCGGAGACTATGATAAACTTGGAGGTTCTGATCAAATTCTACAGTATCATTTGAAGGCCTAATCAATATCGCATCAGCTTCCCTCTAGCATCTCTCTTAAAATTTTCCCCTTGGATAAATATTTATTGCTAAAAAATAGAAAAGCAAACAAAAAATTTATTATCGACCAAGAGATTTGAAACTAGGATGCTTCACTGAAAGATCATCAGAGCCACTGGACTCCATTAGGTGGAGTGAACAACATTCATCTGCATGCATATTGTCCAACTTGGTGTCATGCTCTTTGGTTTATATCAGCAGCACAACGATCGTTACCCGCGAACAGACCACTCCCATTATATTGTTATTTTGACAGTTCTCCTCAGGTAAGATGTAACAATATAAATGCTATCTCCCCATACTATCGCATGTCAACGTGCTGCAGTCTGACATGAGCCCATTTAATCAACACTGTATTAAGCAAGTGTAAGGAAAGACTGAACATGAAGTGCCTGCTCATCCACATTCAACTACAGTGTCATCAACTCATAATAAGCTTCATATAAATGCGGTAATGAAGAGCTGCCAGGAAATTAATCTGATAGGTGTCAGTTTCAATTTCATAGTTCAATTGTGTTTCATTAACATGCCCCGGGTGCACATGCGTGTTTATCTCGACAGTTCGTTTGATGACCACCTCAAATATTGCTTGGGTCCCAAAAATCTGCATCCAAGAAATTATCCTAACCACCTGTTCTGTAGAGTATCAGAGTGGTTTGTCTTTTTTCAGTACATCTGGTTCCAATCAATTGACATGCATATAGCATAATTGGTTTGTGATTCTAGCTCATTGTAATATTATGATCCAACATAGGCGCTTTGATCGAACTATCGGAAAATATCAAATCGATAGCATAACTATAGAAATCATTTGAGATGCTGAGCCAAGTGAGATTGATTCACTACATCGCTGATTAAGGTCTGACGTTTCTAATCGATTTAAGCAGGTTAGATTTGAATGCAAAATATAATTCAGTTAAGTGAGGATTTCTCAAGTAAATTGAAGAACTAGGGGCTGTTAGGACTTCAGTCGTGTTACCGGTAGATGCAGATCAAGTAAAATTACTCATCAAGGCCGTCATCTTTGTTTCCCGAGCCTCTAGTGAGTTACAGACACAGTTCAAAAAGAATGCATCCAAAGCAAGAGACCCCTTGTCTAGAGCATCGATTGGATTGATAAATTCGTTGCTCAGAAGCTGAAATTTCACCTCTACCATCAATAGGGATTTTATTTTTTATATGGATCAATTTGATTCCTTTGATTCCTGCTCGAGCCGGATGATGTAAACTTATCATGTTTGGTTCCTTCGGGGGATGGATCCACAACGGCTAATTTTCGGAGACCCACCTTTCAGCATTTATTTTTCAGAAAAAGCTTTAAACGGTTTATCCACTCCACTGTTGCCTCCAAGCAGCCCCTTAAATTATGATTGCATCTTAAATCTACTGGAAGTACAAAGTAATCGAGCATCTTGTAATCCAACGTGTTACAAATCGAACATCTCAGGCAATGGTTCGAAAGCGAATTCCCACAAACAAGGACCATTGTTAAACCTACTTTTTATCGGTGCAAAAACACTTCATTTGTCAGCTGAAGATGCACCAGGGGAGCTGGAACGAACATGATCAGCAAACGCAGGGCCAATTTAACCGTGTTCCCAAACGACCCCAAATTATAGATGTAAAGTACTCGTGTATCATATAGCGTCTGCTTGTCATTTTAGAAGATTCGAATGGTCCTTTTATTAGTATGGCATGCACATATCAGGAAATTATTCAAATTTGGGAGTTTCTGAAACAACTGTATATAAAGGGCATGCCATTGCATGTGGCGCACATAGGTGGGGCGCTGACCGTATGGATGTTTGGCCAGTCCCATGGACCTGCAAACCAAAAATCAGCCTGATTAGTGATTTAGCACCTTTGGATCTTTGCACCTAAATAACGCTCAAATTCCGATGGTTAAAATCAACCATGAAAATAACTTCAATCCAATGCTTAGAAATTATCAGGCTGATTTTTGGTTTGCAGGTCCAGCGAGGGACTGGTCAAACATCCATACGGTCAGTGCCCTCCAATAGTGTTCCAAGTGGTTCGTATTGTAGGTTGTGACCGGCTTCGGTCAAAACTTTTTTTTTTTCACTCGGGTGTCTGTCAGTGGCAGATGTCAGTCTACCACTGACAGACGCCCTTTCAAAGGGCGTTTAATTATCTTTTAGACAAAATTTCAAAACTTCTATCTGTTTTTATAAATATATTAAAATTTATATTTGTTTAAAAAAATTTGAAATAAAAAAGGAATGGATTCCGACGACATAAATTTTCCCTGAAATTCTCAATCATGGATTCCAAGGATCTAACGGTGATTTTACTTCGGCAAAAGTGAATACTAGCCCCGACCCAAAAAAAAAGTTCACTCAATCTCTCATCTGTCTCTCAAATTTCTCAAGATCACATTGCTCTCACATTCTCTTCCAATCTCTCTCAAGATCATATCACTCTAAAAATCTTTCAAAAATGGGTTGCTCTACGGCACCCACGCCATTCGGCTGGGCACCCACGTAGGACCAAAATACCCCCCATTCAGTTTGGGCACCCCACCCCTTCTCCTTCGTTTTCTCTCTCTCTTCCCTTTTTCTCTCTATTGTAACTCTCTCCTCTCCCCTCCCCTCCTTCTCTCCCCTGTCCTTCTCTCACTCCCTTCATCTCTCTCACTCTCCCTCTCCCTCTCCTTCTCCCTCTCTCTCGGGCTTTTAGCCCCTACGACAGTTCATCGCTTGGGGGCTACAGAGACAGAGAGAGAGAACAGTAGAGAGAGAAAGAGTTACAGTAGAGAGAGAAAATGAAGGAGAGGGGGTGGGGTGCCCAAACTGATGGGGGGTGTTTTGGTCTATTGTGGGTGCCCAACCGAATGGCGTGGGTGCCCGTATAGCGACCCTTCAAAAATTCGAAAAAAAAAGTCCAAACCGATTTTTTAGTGTCCGAAACCCAAAATATTTCAGAAAATTAAAACTAAGATTGGGTTTTAGTGGACCCAAAACCTAGCCCAAAAAAACCAGTTATCGGGTTTAGAATAAAGCCCAAGAAGGGGTCCTTAGTAGGGGTGTCAATTTTACCCGTTTAACCAGAAC